>JASPKZ010007308.1:305000-655000 GCA_030220185.1 Diploptera punctata | reverse complement strand
AATTGAAGCAGCTATAGCTATTTTTCTATTTATCTAGCCTGATGGAGTTAAAGCCATTGTGGCCTTCTCTTCCACTCACAGGACAAACATACATTACATTCAAATACAGAAATGACAATAATATTAAATAATGAACAATTATTTGGCCAAATTGAACAATAATAAAAATAAGATTTTATAAAACAATAATGTTAACGATAAAACGTATAAAAGAATATACACTAAAGAAGAACAACTTCTATCTACTATACGTGAAAAAAATAGAAGGAAAATAATAAAATGTAATGAATTAATCTATCGGTTTTATATTCATGTATAAGACATTAGGTACAAATACTGATAATCTTAATACTGTTTCATTGAATTAAAATGAATTAATTGTTACAAGAATACTCTTAGTGAGATGTTTTTGTTAGTTAATAAAAATTCTTAAATTTGTTTCGGAAGGATGTTATACAGTGTGATTATAAAGTCCCAGTACATTGTGTGGATAACGTAGTTCAAATACAACAAATTATAAGGTAGTTTCTACTATCAAGTTAATGTTCAATATGACCTCCATCAATCTCAAAACATGTTTTCCAACGACGCGCCATCGCCCGGAAAACATGCACCAATCCTCTGTAATCATTTCACTTGCTTAGCGTATGCGTTCTTTCGGCACTTTCAGATTAGGAACCTTGGTTCTGTTGCTTGATGAACCCCCAAGCAAAAAGTCCAGGGGTGTGAGGTCTGGCGAACGCGGTGTCCAGATACGAGGAGATGCCCTTCCAATCCACCTGTTGGGAAACCTGTCATTGAGATACCCGCGTACAGCCAGTGCAAAGTGTGGTGGTGCTCCATCTTGTTGCAACACCACTGTATCAATGATACCATCTTGCTGCAAGTGAAGCAGTATAAAAAGTTGCAACATATCAAGATACATGTCTCCCCTGATTGTTTGCTCGGCGAACATGTACTGACCGTAAACCTTTCGTTTAGTCAAGCCTAGCCAAACATTCACTTTCGGCGAATGCCTTTCCAACTCGATGGTATCATTGGGCAGCTCGTCCGCCCATATACGACAATTGTATCGATGAACACGTCCACAGACGTGAAACGTGGCTTCGTCGATGAAGAGGATATGGTCCATTAAGTTATGCCGGTCTACGGCTTCACAGAGGTCAAAACACATTGCTTGTGCTGTGTAATCTTCTGCTTTCAGTTTATGGACCACTTGTACATGATATGCTCGTTTTTTTCAGAGTAAAACGAAGCACCAACCTGGCTGATGATGGTGGTATTCCCAGCTCTTGACTCAAACGGACTACGCTCAATCGCGTTTTGGATATCCTCCACGTTTTCGGCGGATATTGGTGGTCGTCCTGTGCGTGGCTCATCCGCCACTGATCCTGTGCGCATGAACTTATTCACGAGAATTTAGATGTTACCTCTGATGGAGCCGGTTTCCTGAACTCCCTTTGGAATGTGTATCTAACTTACTTGTATGACTGCTCTCTTAAACGCGCAGCAACAATCTCTATCCGCTCTTCAATGGTGAACATATTTGTATCTTTTCAATGGCTGTAACAGATATATGACATGTAAGCGATTTCTTTAAAATGTACTAGGACTTTATAATCACACAGTAGTTTGGCAGTCTCTCATATAGGGTGGAAGAGAATTCCACGTTCTAGCAATTGAAACTGTAAAATATTGTGAGTAATAGGTAGTGTGATGAAGGACAGCATGCTGAAGGGTCAGGGTGCCTAATTTATGTGTCAGAAATTATAATGACGCGATACGATCAACAAGAAGACGATGATGTGTGTAGTACACGTATTTTGTAGAGAAGAGATGGGGAATGGACAGATCTTACGAGCTTGAAAGATAAAGCCATGAATATTGTTCCAGGAACGGTAGAACATAATCAAATCTGCGAATAACACAAATAATACCTTCGCACAAATTATGAACACATTCAATTATTTGGGTAAAACATATATTTAAATCTGTAAAAAGAGTATCAGAATAATATATTTAGTAGTAGGACTTTATTAGACTAACATTAATATGCATACAATATTATTTACAAATATGGGTCGCATGGGCACTAAGCCGTATGTGCTGTCGACAGTGCGCATCGTAAAATAATGTCTAGTAATAATGTAAAATAAGAAAAAAACACAATAGAATACAATACTATTATTCTATTCTATACTGTTGTGCCCTAGGGCAGGTCTTTCATTGTAATCATGCTATGCTTTGCAGCTTTACTAGGGAAATGTAGGTGTGGTAGCTTTACATTGCTTTCCACATCAATTATCTTATACATTAATTAGGGTACGTAAAATTATTAAGTATTAATGATATTACTCTATGTTTACATTTATATATTTATTCACCATTGAGCGTATTCTTATTTTCCGCGTTTTGTCCAGAAATATACCCCCGTTTATTCAATTTTCTGGGTTTACCGTTAACTCGTAGCAATCCAATCTTTCACTATTTGAATTCAGAAATCTTTCCGGGGACAACTGACGCCTCCAATATTCTAAATCGCTACATTTTCCTAATACATATATTTCGTCTTCAAAGCTCCCGCACATTGGACATATTCGCATAAAAATTGGCAAATCAAGCGTTTTACTAACATTTTTCTTAGTGCAAATGGTAAAGAATTTATTATGCGATTTAATGAATGGAGTTTTTGTAGTATTAATTAACACGTGTGGTGGTTTATTTGATTATCACAATTTATATTTTTATCAATAAATACTCCTAGATTATTGTCTCACTATAATTGATATGAACCCGATTAAGTGAAATATGCAATATTAAACTTTAAAAAAATAAAAATCCTAATTCAAATTAATGAAAACCTCTTGAATAAGGAAAAAAATCATAACAATAAAGACAAAAATAGACTAAAAATGGGGGCAAAATAATACGAAATATGGTTAGACATTAACAGGAATGTCTGCTCCTTTCTCAAATAACTTATGTTAATTGAAGCTAATAATCTCTAATGACCCTTAAATATTGCTTGCCACCTTTTAGGATTTAGTTAAAGTTCATATTTGTTTCTGCGAGTCATTAGCGACTCAAGGTCCTCATTACTTTATGCAACAGCGTCATTAAAATATAATTGTCTGCGTGAATGTAGATCTGCATGTCGTCCGCGAGTAAATGAGGTTTGGAATGCTTTAGGCAGTCGTATATGTCATTTATATATAATTGAAAAATGGACCAAGTACCGAAGCCTATGGGACTCCAGGTTTACAGTAGGACCAAGAAGAACATAATGTAGGATTTCCGACAACAGATTGCCGGCGATCACGAAGGTAGGAGTTGAACCATTGTGTGGCACTGTCGGAAAGTGAAAGGTGTTTTAATATATGCAACAATAAGTCAAGTAAACCGTCTCAAATGCTTTGCTAAAGTCAAGTAGTGTAAGAATTGTATGTTTTCGATTATCAGATGCTTCGCGTGTCTTCACACATATTTAGTAGAGCAGTATTTTTATTGTCCCCTTTCTTCAAGTGTGACTGTAATTTATCAAAAAGTCGGTTAGGTAGTAAGTCAGCTTTTTATGGATTAATCGTTACAAAGCTTTTGAAATGGTAGGTAAAGAAGGTTATAATAAAATGTAAAGAAGAATCATGGGAGAAAGTATGTACTGAAAATTGATCATTCATTAGGATACAGAAGATCTGCAGAGGCATGGAGAATTAGAAGGAGGATGAGGGCAGTTAATAATCCATCACCAGCCTTAAATCTTGTGAATATGGAACAATGGGAGAAGCACTTTAAAATCTGCTTGTTGAGAAAAGGAAGGGACAAAAATGTGAAAATTTGGAGTATATTGACAATATATCGTCACGTATGGAACCTATTTTGGAGGAAGAAATAAATCAGGCACTGAAACAAGTAAAGAATGGTAAAGCCAGTGGACCCAGTGGAATAATGACAGAATTATGGAAATATGAACTCCCTTATTAAAAATACTTATCTGTAAAATGTTTAATCAGATTTTGGAGGGTGATGAAATACCAAAGGATTGGTATATGTCATATGTAACGTCTATTCATAAAAAGGGAAATCGTAAAGACCCTGGAAATTACAGAGGAATCAGTGTGATGTCATCCATGAGTAGAAGTTTTAGCAGTATCATCACAAACAGACTTAAACACACTATCGAAGGAAAAATGTTGGAAGACCAAGCAGGATTTACCAGAGGGAAATCAAGCATGGATCACATTTTTAGTCTGAGACAGATAACAGAAAAATCACATGTTAAGGGCCAGGAAATTCATTTGATATTTGTTGATTTAGAAAAGGCCTATGACTCAGTGCCAATCAACCAACTTTGGGTTGCAATTGTTGATGTTGGTATCGATTTACCAACGATTTCACTTGTCCGACGGTTGTACCAGCAGTGGCAAGCTTCGGCCTAAGTGGGTAAGATGATATCATCTCCATTCAGAACTACTAAAGGCCTGCGACAGGGCTGTAGTATGTCCACTACTCTGTTCAAAATATACATCCAGCATATATTGGAGCAGTGGAATCGATATTGTGGAGGCATGGGAGTATCAGTCCAAGGTGGCACAGTACATTCCTTATTATTTGCAGACGATCAAGTGTTGATAGCTCAGAGTCGTGAGGATGTGAAATACATGATGAGAAAACTTCTAAATGCTTTTGAAGTAGCAGAATTAAGAGTAAACATGAAAAAAACTGAATATATGGTAGTAGGAGGAAGTGGACGAGATATATCCCTATCCCAAGGAATTATTAGAGCTGTTAAAAAAATTAAATATTTGGGATCACTTATTGATGAAGCAGGGAGTTTTAAAGCTGAAGTAAATAGCAGGTTAGTACAAGCACGAAGAGCCATAAAAATGTTGAATGGAGTTCTGTGGAGTAGGACCATGTCAAACCACACGAAGAAGAGGATTTGAAATCTGTTGTGGAAAGCATAATGACTTATGGTGCTGAGGAATGGACTTTGGTAGAGGGACAAAAACCTAAGATCTTGGCAGTGGAGATGGATGGAATAAGACGCGGTGCCAGGGTGTCCAGGTTGGAAAGAAGAAGAAATGAAGAAGTGAGGCAGATGATGGATATGGAGGAGACAGTGGTGGAAAGGATCGAAAGACGAGCTCTTCAGTGGTGTGGTCATGTCAGGAGAATGGAGAATGATAGGTGGCCCAAAACTCTTTTGGAATGGTCACCTTCTGGTAGAAGGAAACGGGGCAGGCCAAGAACAACTTGGAGAGGAGAGATCCATAGATTGATGAACGACCGAGGTCTGTAGGAGGATGATTGGCGTGATCGGTAAGAATGGCGAATGGGAATACAGGGTAACCGCTGAAAAGTGGAGAAACCCTCAAAAGTAAAAAAGTAAGTAAGGTATAACACTAATGGGTCGAAAATCGCTCTGAGTTGAAGGATTTTTAATTTTATGGAGTAGGTGTATATGTGCTTGCTTCCACAATGTGGGATATGTAAAGGTCTGTAGTGAGGAGATATAAACTAGCTACTGGTTGTCACATATAAAAACTAATGCATAATATTTTATGTAAAATTTATATTTATGATTTAGATTTATATGTTTAATTTATTGTTGGTAGTGCTGCTGAAATTACTGTTCAAAATGTTGTCTGCAATATCACTTTATTCTTTAATATCTCAAACATTTAACACTTAACTTTTTTTCATGTGAATACCATTTTAAACTAGTACTAAAGTCATATGAACGAAACCACCAGATCATTGATTATTAAATGGGAATGGATACTTCATTTTAAAGAAATTGCTGAATTCAAGTACTTAAAAACAGTAATTACAACCAAGAATGAGGTGGAAAAAGAAATTAATCGTAGGCTTAAGTCCGGAAACGCATGCCGTTATGCATTAAAGTGGCCCTTGATATCAAAAAGCTCTAAAAAAATTAAAGTAAAACTCCGTTATTTTCCAATTATATTGTATGGATAATCGGCCGCGGTGGACTAGTGCCTCTGGTCCCGAGGGTCGCGGGTTCAAACCCGGCCGAGGTAGATGGATTTTTTTAGGATGGAAAAATCCAAGGAGCAAGTCCTCCGGGAGGGACTTTAAGTCATGGGTCCCGAGTCTCAAGATTTTCAGGCTCGTAAAAGATCCCTAAGCCTGAATGAAAAGGCCTCTAAGCAAAATTTACGTAATTTTGCCGTCCTAGTACTACCTTGGTTTGCTAGATGTCAGTATGAGGCGGAACGCTGACTACGGACCACTCAAATGACATCTATACAAAAACAAGTGTAACTAAATTAGTATGGTTCAAATTCTTCCGTGTAGGGGGGGAGTGCCTAAATCTGTGTTAAGGGAAACACGGGCTTGCAAGAACAAGAAAGATATTGTATGGTTGAGAAACATAGTATCTTACTTCAAAGACACTACCATCAGACTCATATTCATTTCAGAAGAAAATTCGAAGGAATATTTTTGGATCAAAAAGAGGTGCGTGAATGGAGGAAACTACGTTACAGTGAGCTACGAGTTCTTTATGGTAATTCTGATATACGTAGTAACGACAGTTAAGTATCGTAGATTGTGATCGAGAGAACATGTGGCACGAATAAGGATGAAAGAGGAGCTTGGAAATTTCTTGTAGGAAGACCCCAGCAGGTAGGTGTAGAATCAAGTGAAACAATATTAACCTTAATATACAGAGTAAGATTGGACAAATTTCAGCTGAGAATAGGAAGGTATGTAGAGCTTATGTTCGGGCGACTAAAAGCTCGAGAGTTTGATATTAGTGCCAATGAGTGAGTTAGTTAATGAACATCACTTTATAGTTTAGTCAGCTATGACAACATGGACTCTTATTACTTAATTGTAATATTATTGTGTTTTCTTTATGTAATTGTAATGTTAATGTTTTTAGTGTATAATGCTATTGTGTTATTATTTAATTGTAATATTATTATTGTGTTTTCTTTATGTAATTGTAATGTTATTGCTGTTTTTGTTGTTTATTTTTCTTTACACTAGTACCAATTATTACTTTATTGTAACGGACTGTCAATAGCACGTACGGCTTACTGCCCTTGCGACCCATATTTGTAAATAATATTGTAAATATCTTACTTTTTGTCTAATAAAGTCCTACTACTACTACTACTACTTTAAGGGAGGAAAGGGGATTACGAGAATTTGAGAATAAAGTTCTTAGGAACAATTTTGGACCAAAGAGAGATGAACAGACAGGTGAATGTAGAAGACTGCATAACAGTGAATTACATGGTCTTTATAGGAAGCCAGATATAGTGAGAACAGTTAAGTCTCGTAGACTGCGATGGGCTGGACATGTGGCACGAATGGGGAATGAAATACGTGCATGGAAGCTTCTTGTAGAAAAACCAGAGGGAAAACACCCAGTTGGTAGACCTAGATTGAGATGGCAGAATAACATTAACTATTATTTGAGGGAATTAGATTATACAGGAGATGATTGGAAAACATTGGCTCAGAATAGGGGTATATGGAGAGCTTATATCCGCGCGGCCATGAACCTGCGGGTGCGATAGTGCCAGTGAGTTAGTTAGTTATGACAACATGAGCAATGACTTTTAAAGGATCCCGACATAAACATTTTCCGGAAGTCAGAGTGAAGTTGCGGCCCGCGGTATGAATCCAGTAAGTTTCTGCCCTTATTTGCTCGTAAGAAACAGTTACGTTTACGTACAAACTACGTAAGTTTATAGCCTGTTGTTTGTCTTAAGAAAGGAACTCCACAAAACCATATTCCTAACCATAACGCACAATAGTTACACAGTAGCCAACATTATATTCTCATCATATTTACACACTTAGGACCGAGAAAAATTGATATTGTTGGTGTTATGGTTAAAATGTTAGTTTCACTGAGCAACAAAAAATAAACTTTTTTTTTTTGTCTCAGAAAGAACAATATGTGATTCTGATAGTATATTTTTCTCCTGAATTCAAATATGATACCGGTTTTTCTCCATCACGCAAAGATTTCCGAGAGACAGGCATTTATAATTTCAAACATTTAAATAATTTCTACATTCCTAACTACACAATATTCGAACATTCAGAGTCACCTAGAAAGTAAGAACTGACGATTTTCAATTATATTTCGCCTGTGGAGCATTCCTGTTGATGGTCCAACAATAATCGGCCAGCATATTAGGATTCTATTTTCCTTGATATCTCTTTTCCATAGTTGAAACCATTAGAGTTAGCTCATTTAGTTTTATTTTACAATGGACAAATGGATGAAAAAACATCTATAAAAAAATAATTATTTAAATGCATGAATTGAAATTGAAATAAAAAAACTGTGGGTGATGGAGAAATTCCGAATACATATTTGAAAACACGATAAAAACTGCATTAAGTACAACTATTAGTACTCATGAGACAAAAGTCATTTTGACCAGTGTTTTTTATACATTAATTAATTCATAGTTAATTTTTTATTAAACACTGATACCCGGCGTGCTCTGCTACGCCTATATAAATGAAAATTAATGTGTTTTTATGTTTAGTTAAATAGATAAAAGGAAAAATAATTATAAATTCATATTTTTAGATACCCCTGGCGTTGCCCGGGAATCTATTTATCCCGATCGTCTTGACATTAATGAGCTGAAATACGAAAATTAATGTTTTATGTTTAGTTAAATTAGTATAAAGAAACATTTATATCGTAGTTATTTTTAGATACCCCGTGCTGTTTACCCGGCGTTATCCGGGAATCTACTCACCTCGAACTTCTTGGCATAAATGAGCTGAAACACAAACATTAATGTACTTCTTATAATTAATGAATAAGTGAAATGAAAACTAATTATAAATTTATATCGTAATTATTTTAAGATTCCCCGTGCTGATTATCCGGTGTTGCCCGGGAATCTACTTATGTTGATCTTCTTGGCATAAATGAGCTAAAAGACAAAATTCGTTATTGTGAATTATCCGTAAAATAATACCCGCAATGTGCTGCTATGCTTTCACAGGAATCTACGTACTTGTCTTGATCTTCTTGGCTCAATGGAATACAAAAATGGTTATTGTGAGTTATCCGTAAGAGATAAACACATGCTGTCGTGGATTTTTTTGTATAGCTTTTTGAGATATTCAATTCTGTGTACATTAATTGTGTGTATTTGTTATGGTTTAGGACGCGTAATCCATTTAAGTGTCCAAAGAGCTAATTTTTTTTCTCGTTTTCCACTACAAACGGCGATTTTTAAGGGTGTAGGAGTTGAGTATCACAACTCTCTTATAGCCTATTTTCATCCCGGGAATCTCCTGAACATTTTGCGAAAAGCTCCATCACAATCGGATCAACGGTATAACCGCGCATAAAGTACGAACAAACAAACAAATGAACAAACAAACAAACGTTCATTTTTATATATTAGATTTGAATTCATATTAGATTATGTTAAAAAATAAACAGTATAAAAACTTTAAGCCGTCCTTTTGTCGCTTATGTAGACTTCACAATGTGCTTCGACTGTAAATGATCTGATGTAGCATAAAATTATGAAATACTTCCCGAAGTAGAATTACATGGTTGATTTAGGAATACTACTTGGCAATATAGAAATTGAAACTATGAAAGGGATTATTAGTATGTCTTAAAGGAATCGATATTAATCTTTAAATTAGTCACAATAATCTAGACCAGGCATGTTCATAAGAGCTCCTATTCAATCCAACGTCGAATAGACTGATAAGGTAAGACACTGCTATTCATTGGGAGTGCAGCTGCACGCGATAAGGAGGGGTGCTGCCTTTTCACACCTAGTAAACACTTATTAACATCCTTGATCTAAACTCTTACGAGCCTCAACTTAGGAATATGTCTAGATCCGGGCTGCAAATTAAGCACCCACTTATACCGTAACTTACTGGTTCTAGCACTGTACACAACCCGCTAGAATCAAAATTTCCATCGCCTCTCGAAATTTGATCTATCTCTTGTAGTAAATTTATTTTTTGATAGATATCCATCCATAGTAATTCTGCCCTAGGGCAGGTCTTTCACTGAAATCATAGCATTTTCGTGCTATGCTTTGCAGCTTAATTAGGGAATTACACGTTTGGTAGCCTCCCGTTGATTTCCACACCGGTGAAGGATGATGGTGATGGCCGGATGATTTTCGGGGACCGTTGGGCCCTAAGCTTCCTGGAATTTGTGTATATATATATATATATACATATACACGTTATATTTCAGATTTTTGCGGATGCACGTATGAATAAGAAAGTTTCCTAGGGTTTTCCGCGTCATGGATTCAAGTTCGGCCTCTGGCCACTCATTCCAATTAGTGGCCAGAGATGCGGAAAATCCAAGAAAACTTTCTTATTCATATATTTTATGTATGTGTGCATATATAATTAACTGTTATTATATTGTTTGTGTTATTAGTGAACATTTCGCTTTAAAAATATAAGTATACAGTTATTTATGTTTTAAACCATTTGGACTAAATTAATTTTTAATTAATCCCTGAAAAATTGCACTTTTGGTACCCTTTCTCACGAACTACTTGAGACACGGATATGAAATATTCATAATTCATTATTCACTATATGGTCAAGCCCATGTAAGTGATTGAGTAAAATAATCTTTCAAAGACCACATTTTTATAATTAATTTAGGCGAAACAAAATATAATTTTATGAAATCAAAATTCAGTCACATCTGGGGTAAAAAATATTACAGGTTTAACAATGGAACTATACGGACTGATTTTTACAATTAACACTTGTAATCAAAAATTAACTTTCTAATTATAAATTTGATGAGAAAATGTATCTCAGTGTGAGTATGCGATGGCCAAACTTCAATTAATTAATCATAACTAAATGTTTCAAGATATTTGCTATATGTAGGCTATATTAAAGATAAATATAGCTTTCATTCACATAAACATTTTAGTAATGTCAGGTGATAAGAATCAAAGAGTTTTTCATTACGACTTACTTTTACCCCTCTACATAACTTACTTCCGTAAGAAATAATAAACTTTCAATTTGATACTTGTTGTCCCCGACAAAAGATGTTTTATCACCCAGTGACGGGTTAATTTAATAAATAATTTGAAATACAAGATGACATGAATTATGGATCTTGTGTTTGAGTGAAATCACTTTGATACTCTAAGTTGAAAGGTAGAAACATAGCATCCCCTTCCCACCTGTTGTGACAAAGCAAATATTTCTCCCGAGGGTAACTTGTAGATTAGAGTTTGGGGTCGATCCAGTATAATTTATGTAGCCACGAAACCAAAAGACGTAAAGTGCAAGTTTATGTTAATTGCAGCATGTAGTGGGATGTAGTAGATTGGTTTCTTATCTCTCTAAAAGCCCATAAACACGTAAGCACCCACCCATCCCCTACCCTCATTTCATTACACGATTATGATCAATTGTACAGTATTTTGTGAAAATGTGTTACTATTAATATCAAACAAATGCATTCTATAAATCATTACAGCGACTCTTGTCATCCCAAATTCTCTAAATAAATATTAAATGAAACATGTATATATTTTTTCTTCAGTTACATGAATGTGAAATAGAGACACAAAGACACAAGAAAGATTCAATACTAGTAAAATTCATATCAAATTCCGTTGAGGTGAAGTCATATGATGAAAGTTAAAAATTAAATTTTACCTGTTGGTAGGTGCCGTCGTCCTCAACTTTGTTAAAATGTTGTATATAAAATTAACTGGAGCGCTTTCGGAAGTTATCTTCCATCTTCTGCAGGTTGAGTTTCCGCTATTTGTTGTTGTTGTGTACGGCGATGTTTACTCCAACTGTTTGTAGCAGCAACTGACTTGTTTTTGACGATCTCGTATAATGGGTTTGACTGGGTAGCGTTCTCATTGAGAAGTGAGAAAACATTCCAGCTATAAATATATTTGAAGACATCGAAATGATAAAGGAAACAAACAACGCCTCACTTCTCAATGAAAACGCAGCCCAGTCAAACCCATTATACGAGATCGTCAAAAAACAAGTCAGTTTCTGCTACAAACAGTTGGAGTAAACATCACCGTACACAACAACAACAAATAGCGGAAACTCAACCTTCAGAAGATGGAAGATAACTTCCGAAAGCGCTCCAGTTAATTTTATATACAACATTTTAACAAAGTTGAGGACGACGGCACCTACCAACAGGTAAAATTTAATTTTTAACTTTCATCACAAGAAAGATTGCAACATTTCAGAATAAAGTGCTCTGGAATTTTTTGGACTAAGGAGAATCGAACAAAAAGGTGAAAGGAGGAAACTGCATAGAAGTGAGTTTCAATACCTTTAGAGAAAATTGGACGTAATAACAATAGTTAAGACTCGCGGGCTGGGATGGGTAGGTCTTATGCACTAAGGGGAATGGAAGAGAGGCACAGAAACTTATTGTACGACAACCAGAGGAAAGCTTCCCGTAGGTAGGCCAAAATTAGTATTAACCATGGTTTGAAGGAGGTACGACTGAATTATACTGTATAAATAATGATTGAAAAAATGTAACTAAGCTTATTGATGTATGGAGACTTATGTCCGCGCAACCACGAGCCTACGTGTTAGATAGTGTGAAAATGTAGTTAATATAAAATGTTTAAATATTGTTGACTCAATCAGAAAAATCTCACATCAGGGAAATTTCAAAATAAAAAATATTAATACCTATACAATAAAAATAGATATTTCATAATGCCATAGCCAAACCTGCTCTACTATACGGAAGTGAATGCTGGACTCTTCGAGCAAAAGATAAATCCCGCATTAATAGTTCACAAATGAGATTCCTCCGATCACTAACTGGAGTAACATTAAGGGATAGAATGAAAAGTGATGAGATAAGGATGCAGTGGAATAGTAGGGAAATGGTTGAACATATACAAAATTATCAGATTAAATGGTTCCAACCCGTCCAGAGAATGTCAAATTCCCGTTTACCAAAGATGATTTACCACCTCAACCCTAAAGGCAAAAGAGACCTCGGAAGATCCTTCAACCGATGGAAAGATCAGTTTTTGTAGTCGCAGAACGGGCATCATCACCCAATACTGCATTCGGAAGAAGAGGAAGAAGAAGAAGAAGAAGAAGGAAGACAATAAAAATATTTACGTAATAGTTGTAAAGTAGAACAATTACGAATATACTTTTAAATTTACAAATGTAAATCATATGTCATTACGACTAGTTGAGAATAGAGTTCTTGGGAAAAGTTCTGGACCAAAGAGAAACGAACTGGCAAGAGAATGAAGAGGACTAAAAAGCGGCGAACAACATGATATATATGGGAAACCAGATATAATAAGAGTTAGGTACTGTAGACTGCAACGGACACGACATGTGTCAAGAATGGGGACTGAAAGAGGTGCATGGTAACTCCTTGTAGGAAAACCAGATGGAAAGCGTCCAATAGGTAGGCCGAGAATGAGGTGAGGGAATAAATGTAACCATGATTTGAGAGAGGTAAGTTATCCAGGTAATAATTGGAAAACGTTGGCTCAGGATAAGGATGCATGGGGCGCTTATGTCCCCGAGGCCATGTATCTACAGTGCCAGTGAGTTAGTTAGTTTACAATATATTTCTTCAATTTCTTGTAAATAATTTTCACTTTAAATTAAATTAAATCATTTTCATTAACACAATTTGTAAATAGTTATATGTTTTGAACAATTGTTAATATTCTTACATAATAATATTTTTAACAGAATTATTAAAGTTATTTATACTTTGTTTTTCAAAATATATACTAGAGCTTACAATAACTTCTAGAAGCGACAGACATGCCATCCGGCTGTTGCACTCATATCCACATAGTACCTAATTGTGTTAGTCACAGAGATTGACGATCATCCGCTATATATATGTGTGTGTGTGTATTGAAGGGGTATATGTCATAATATAGTAATACATTTTATTAATTTTGAGAAAGTAGGTTATTATTCAGTGTAAAAGATTTAAAAAGAGAGATGAACAGACAGGTGAATGGAGAAGACTACTTAACAATGAACTACGTGGTCTTTATACGAAGCCAGATAAAATAGGAACAGTTAAGATTCGTAGACTGCGATGGGCAGGACATGTGGCACGAATGGGAAGTGAAAGACGTGCATGGAATCTTCTTGTACGAAGACCAGAAGGAAAACGCCCAGTTGATAGACGAGGAATGTGGTGGGAGAATAACATTAACTATGATTTGAGGGAAGTAGATTAAACAGGGAATGATTGGAAAAAAATTAGCTCAGGATAGGGATGTTTTAGAGAGCTTATGTCCGCGCGGCCATGAACCTATGGGTTCGATAGTGCCAGTGAGTTAGAGTTAGTTAATATTGATAATCACGGAGATATTTATTATCCTAAGTAATGGTGTTAATTGTTGATTCATCTGAAATACAGTATACAGTTTCATCTTTCGAACCGTGTACTTTACTTATTTTTTGTAAAAACACTGACTTAAACCAATATGCCATATATCCCTACGTATAGGGGAGATGCATGTTAGCACGATATCGGGTTTTCCAGTTGGTATGGAGCCGCTACATTTTGCTGCTACACAAATTCATCACTATACTGGGTTTGTAACGGTTCCATACTGACCGAAATTCCATGAGAAAGTTTTTTTACCCGTTCGAGATTCGAACCAGAGTATGTCCCAACTCTCCGTCAAGGAATGATGCCTTAGGTCCCTCAGCTACCTCTCGGCACAATGTGCAATAATATTGAATTCTATTAAGATGAGGGATACTTGCTTTTGTATGTTTCCAGTTTTGCGAAGGGAGTGATAACGTTTTATGGATAACCGTGTGGTAGATGCGTGACGTTGTGAATTACAAGAAAGAGAATAAATTTGTTCGCTCTCCAACTTCCTGCACTTCTGCGTGATAAAGAGCAAGATTTTTAAAATTAATGGACAATATAAAATTGAGTTCCATTTGCACAAGATTTATGTTGAGAAACGTAACACACGTGACCCAGAATTGAACTCTTGTGCTTGATTGAATGTCTCACAGTTGCATGTTTGACTATGAAAATCCACATATAATTAACTCACTCGCAATCTCGGAGGTTCATAGCCGGCCGGACGTAAGCTCTCCAATCTTCCGTGTCCTAAGCTAATATTTTCCAATAATTCCCTGTATAATCCACCTCCTTCAAAAACCGTGATTAATATTAATCTGCCACCTCATTGTTGACCTGCTACTGGGTGCTTTTCCTCTGAATTTTCTGCAAGATGTTTCCGTACGCTCTTTTATTCCTCATTCGTGCCAAATATACTTTTAATGTTTGTTTATATTTTAAACTTTCTTTACCAAGCCATGTACTCAATCTAAATATAGGTTATTATGTTTGTTATTATCGGCCTCGGTGGACTAGTGGTTATGCTCCTTGCCTCTGGTCCCGATGGTCGCGGGTTCAAACCCGGCCGGGGTCGATGGATTTTTTAGGATGGAAAAATCCAAGGAGTAAGTCCTCAGGGAGGGACTTTAAGCCGTGGGTCCCGAGTCTCAAGATTTTCAGGCTCGTAAAAGATCCTTAAGCCTGAATGAAAAGGCCTCTAAGCAAAATTTACCAAATTTTCCCGTCCCTGGTTTCCTAGATGTCTGTATGAGGCGGAACGCTGACCACGGACCACTCAAAATACGAAAACAAGTGTAACTAAATTAGTATGGTTCAAATTCTTCCCTATAGGGGGAGAGCGCCTAAATCTCTGTTAAGGGAAACATGGGCTTACAAGAATATTTTTGTTATTATTATTATTATTATTATTATTATTATTATTATTATTATTATTATTATTATAAAATTCCTACCAGGGAAATGAAAAGAATTTTAAGTACAGAAATGGATGTTTTAAGAAGATCAGCTGGAAAATCTAGAATGGATAGAGTAAAGAAATAAGGGAAATTATGGGTGTACAACAGGAGCCGGACATCATAGACATCATAGAAAAGAAAAGATTGCAGTGGTATGGTCATGTCAAACGAATGCCAGAGCAAAGATTGGCAAAAATTGTTATGGAATGGATCCCAATGGAAAGGAGGATGAGAGGAAGACCGAAGAAAACTTGGATAGAAGGGGTACAAGCAGCTCTGAATATCAGAGGAATGGAGGAAGATCAATGGATGAATAGAGAGGAATGGCGTTTGGTTTCCGGAAGACGGCGGCAGCTGCCATGATACCGGATGATGATGATGATTATTATTACTATTTTTCTTTCTTACCCTTGTCAACTTTATATTGTGTATTCTATATCTATTATGTATCAATCATAATTCAAATTGTATGTATGATTTAACCCTACGGTCTTAACTCCATCATGTAAAATAAATATCTTGGCCATCGTAGTCTAAGAGACTATTAATATATCTGATTTTACATAAATGTAGTTCACATACGAAGGGCACAAATCTAGAAAGAACACTTTTAATTATACAAAACCTACTTGATAAATTTTCATAAGTAATGCCACGAGTGATTTCCAAATTATCGACAGATTCACGACTCACGAAATGAGTGAATTTATCTAGAGAATTTGGAAATCAAGAGTGGCGTTCGTTAGGGTATATTTGTTTATTTAACGAATAAAATTAAAGCTGGTTACTCCACAAATCATTATTGTAAACTATAGTGGTTTTAAAATATTTATATATTGAATGTAAACGGCGATGTTTGTGGGATGTTGGATGAAAAAACAACTGAGAACGATTGTTATGCTTCATTTATTCATCACTGCAACCAGATTATATATTTAATGCCAAAGGATCACAATATTGTAAGAATGCAACCTAGTGGAGAAATTTATAACCAGCATTATAGGTTATTAATTAATTTTTCATGTCCTATGATGTAAATATGTCAATTATATTTTTCTGGAACGTAAATTTCTGGTAAATAATACGTTAAAGAAAGTTTCTTGTGGTATAATCAATTGCTAAAAATGTTTTATACGATATCCCGCAAACATTACGTGTTTATATTCTTGCACTATATATACAATTTGGTAGCCACTTGGAGTCACTGCAAAATAATGCTATGACCTATTCAGAATGCTTAAAAGGAGGAGCTTCATTTTAAAGTGATAAAATTAAATTGATAAAATCGAGGTGAAAAACGACTGTGATTGGTTGTAGATAAAAAAAATCAATGAAATGTATTTGGTCATTGATTCCCATTTGTTGCATGAGTTAAATAGTCAACGTAAATAAACTGACTTACTTACTTACTCATTGGCACTATCGAATCCGTAGGTTCATGGCCGCGCGAACATAAGCTCTCCATACATCCCTGTCCTGAGCTAATGCTTTCCAATCATTCCCTGTGTAATCTACTTCCCTCAAATCATAGTTAATGTTATTCTCCCATAACGTAAATAAACTTACGACTAAATTTTATATTTCACTGTTTTAAACTTCTAAAAGGTAATCCTTTCCTTCGAAAATCTTATGGTATCTCAAACTCAATTTCGATAAAAACAAGTGATTTTCTCAGTGCTTTCCCTACACCCTTCTTGTAGCTTGCTTCATTTAAATGTCTCTTTCTCTTTGCTTTAAAAATTTTAATTTTTTCCTAATGAATTTATTGTCAATATTCGCTTTCTTTTTTAATCTGTTGAAGTAAGAAAGACCTGCTTCGGTATAAGTGGAAGAATCGTCAATTTATATATATTTTGTTTGACACTTTTTAGAGTATCTGGGATCAAAATAATCCCCGCATTGCGTTTCCAGAGTTGGGTCTATGTTTAATTCCTTTCTGTGAAAATCACACATACTTAGCTAAATTTGTTTCCATGCGTTACTTTACATATATTTGGTTACACAGCTAAATAAATAGTCTCTCTGTATTTTAATGTAGTATTCATTAGCTTTGTTCACACATCATTTATTGCTTTTAATATCTAGTCATCCATAATATCACGCCATCAGCTAATCATGCAGTAGGTTGTGTACTAATATATTATGTATCTGTGTTCCAATGTTACAGAAATTTAAACGTCAAGGGAAAGAAACTGTTCAGTACACGTCAATAAATTTTGCAGGACAACATTATTTTTATGGAAATTGTATAACACAATTCTGTATCATATATCCACGGTTTTACAGAAGTTGCTTTCGCACTTCTCCCAGAAATTAAACAATATCACGTCTTTCTCACATAATATGCCTTTTAAGAGAAATCTCAAATATAGCAAAATTGAGCCTAGTTCTTTCTACACCTGAATCCTTCAATTATGTCCAATAGAGTATTAAATAACCGTAACAAACTTTTTTTGCGCGATAGTGCCTTTTGTCGTACTTACAGCAATGGCGACTCCTACATTTCGCAGTTGCCAGCCAAAATAACTATAGTGTAATATTACATATTACAAACTACGTGTGGGAAGTAAAACCACTGCCCTTTATGCATACTATGTACAATGTACATACAAAAATATATTCAAAAGGTAGTGATAATATACATTATACGACACAAATCACTCCATTTTAAATTAACTAAAGTTTATTTGAAACAATATAAAACAATCAGTTGAGTTGGTGTTTACTTGATGAAAATCCACATTTATTAATTAAATAAAAATAAAACGTAATTTTATTTGATTTTCATATTTATTATATAGTTCAGTGACAGCTGTTTCGGTACACTGTACCTTCTTGAGACATGTTGAAGAAGGTACGGTGTACCGAAACAGCTGTCACTGAATTATGTAATAAATATGAAAATCAAATAAAACTACGTTTTATTTTTATTTAATCAATATAAAACAATGAATACATACTTGCCGCCATTTTATCACTGGTTGGTGTCACGGCCTGCTGTAGCATCAACTAATAAACATTTCCCACACTGTTAACTTTAGTCAGTTGTTTATAAAGAACGCAAATATTTCCAACAAAGATGTTATTTTACTATTATTTATTATTTTGAAAACACCATCGCGCAAAAAAATAATGTAGAACTCACGTTTGTGAAGTGTTTTACAGATTCTCCGAAATTAAAAACCACTTCCCAGCCTCGCATCATAATGTACCATTATTTTATTATATAATTGTTAGTGTAATGATTGTTAATGTTATTATTTATATTATTACTATTGGAAGCAACGACTACATCATGCATGGGCTATTCTTTACAAGATGTGACGCGACTTTTTTAATTGTTTCATATACTCCTGTCAAGTTGCATTCTTACGGTTCAGTTTTTCAAATTATTTCCCACGATTCACAATGACTTTTACATTTTTCCTAAAAATTATTTCAGTATATTTTTCTATGATATTTAACTACATACGTAGTATGAAGACTTGGCAGTCATATTGATTTTAATGACAATTTAAGGAACAAGATATACGTGTTCCAGTACAGACAACATACAATATGTACAATTAACTATACACATATACTTCAGAATTTTATAACTTACTATTTAATTTTGGGCGTTGCATTCCTTCACGGGTTAGAGTGCATAAGTTGCGTTAGGTTAGCTTTTAGATTCGTTAAATATCATATATATTTTGGCTGCATCCCGAGATTCCGTAGTGTAAACCGCTTCGCGTTTGTTGGCGCATACGCATGGTGTATGATTGAAACTTTGAAACATTTTTCGCGAAACATGTTGAATGAATCCCCGATGAATGATATAATGAACAGAAACCTGGAGCAACCATTAACTGTCAATACAATAGAAAGATAAAGATCAACATTTCAAACTACACACACAAAACACATGTAAATAAAAGCAAAACAAAACACAACTTTAATGTGCACAAACTGCAACGTAGAACAGGGCTCAATAGCTCACAACCTATCAGATAGGAACCTTATTCAAAATGACAGGCCTATACATTGAACCGTCTAGTCAAACGATCTTTGAACCAATACGATTTCGTGGTCTTAATCTAAGGACCTGGGAACATGCAAAAGAAGAAGTATTATTATTATTAGCGATTTTGCTTTAATTTTGAATGAATAATTTTGAACCAGGAATACGTGCTCGTCGGCACATTGGTTGTACCCTAGAGTGAATGTTGCATATAATGTGCACCTCTAAAAGTACCACAGTTATGGTCTGCAGAGTTAAAGCAGAGAGTGCACGAACAGCCTCCTGATCGCCGTCTGATTGAACATGACCCTGATACATGAATCACAAACACTACAATCCCTCCGTATACACATACTCTATTAAAGCTTGGTGCCAATGAACGCTGCCCTTGAAGGTATCACTTTTTTCCGGGGGTGTAGTTTATCAATAGCTTGCATTAAAACGCAAGAAAATAAAACTAAAATGTTATAAAGTAATGGCTATTCCTGTATTTATGTATGGATCAGAATGTTGGACGATCACTAAAAGACAAGATCAAAGATTGGAAGGAAAGGAGAGGATATTTTTAAGAAATATAGCAGAATATACTCTGCTGGATAACAAATGAAATGAAGATATACGAAAGGAACTAAATATATTCAAACTTACAGATCGAATAGTTAAATATAGGAACGCCTGGAAACAACTTGTTGATAGAATTCCAGAAGAAAGATTAAAAAAAAATCGCTGAATTATAAATCACACGGAAGGAGAAATGCTGGAGGGCCACCCACACAGCAGATGGTCTGATCAATTTTAACAATTCTAACTTTCATAAAACGCTAACAAGCCAACAGCTTAATCCTTGGATGAAGAAGAAGAAGAAGAAGAAAATAAATAATTCGACTCTATTCCACAGGTTGCATATGGCCACATTATCGTATGCCTTTAGAATATATGTTAAAACAACATTAATTAATATTAACTCTCTCTCTCCCTCCCCCCTCTCCCTCTCTCTCTCCCTCTCTCTCTCTCTCCCTCTCTCTCTCCCTCTCTCTCTCTCTCCCTCTCTCTCTCCCTCCCCCTCTCTCTCTCTCTCCCTCTCTCTCTCCCTCTCTCTCTCCCTCCATGGTGTCTTTACCTTGTCGTGGTGGAGTAGCTTCCGCGCTTACATCATCCCTGAGAGCTAAGCCGGCGGTAGCATTGCTGCCGATAGGGTTACCCATGCCGGACTGGTCGAAGGTGATAAGCCAGATAAAAAAGTACCTTGGCCGAAATAATGACGATCTTTCACCGTAAAAATATAACCGTCAAGAGATGCGAACATGGGTTCAACTGGGGTAAAATTTTCCGGAGGTCAAATAGTCCCCCATTCGGTTCTCCGGGCGGGGACTACTTCAGGGAACCCAACACCAAAGGCTCAAAACATTGGCTCAGGATAGGGATGTATGGAGAGCTTATGTCCGCACGGCCATGAACCTACGGGTTCGATAGTGCCAGTGAGTGAGTGAGTTAGTTAGTTAGTTAATTAACTCTCTCGCTCTCTCTTTTACTTACTTTCCCTCTTTCTCTCTTTATCTATCTATATGAGTTTAACCTTCCCCACTATGTTTACCTTACGTTTTCCACACCACACGGGCCTTGAAGTGGCACCACCTGTCGGGAGACAAATTGAAACTTTTGGATTACACTTTTACTTTTATGATCGCAGAAGGCCTTGGAGGACCTCCCCGGATGAGTGATTAGCACTAATTTATTTCTTTCTTAAACCCTTTCTATCCCTGTGCCGGGATTAGGGCGCTACCTGTTACCAAGTTAATTAATTTAAGCTCATTTACTCATACAAATCAGCGAGTTACAGGAGATCGGTCTAGCGTCTCGAAGAGACATCTAGTGCGAAAATAAGGTATTACTAGATGGGAAATGGTAGGTAAATTTTCATACACGTCTTTTTATTCAGACTTGTGGTTCTTTTACGAGCCTGAAAATCTTCAGACTCGCGACTTAAAGTCACTCACGGAATACTTGTGCCTTGCATTTTTCCATCTTAAATATCCATTGACCCCATCCTGGTTTGAACCAGCGTCCCTCGGAACTAAAAGGAACATACTAGCTCATCGCGATCTATACTAATAATAATAATAGTAATAGTAATAATAATAATAATAGTAATAATAATAATAATAATAATAATAATAATAATAATTTTATTAGGAATATTCTACAATACAGTGTTTCTCCTTTAACCCGAAGTGATTTGTCGTCAGAGGTTCCTGTCTAAAGCATCTTGTTCCCTCAAGTCTCTAGCTTCCATGCTTCTCTTCATTCCATCTATCCAACGTTCTCTATGTCTGCCGTTTCCACTTCTTCCATTAGCTTTCCAATCAAGGATCTTCTTCGGTATTCTAACTTCTTCTATTCTTATAAGGTATCCATACCATTTCAAACGTTTTTATTCTATTCTTTCTAATATTTATTTTTTCAACTTGCATCATTTTTCCTTATTGTGCTGTTTCTGACTTTATTTCTTCTTGAAATACTTGAAATCCATTTCTACTGCTAACACATTGTTGGCCTGTTTTCTACTTACAGTCCAGGTTTCGGACCCATGTAATAATAATAATAATAACAATAATAATAATAATAATAATAATAATAATAATAATAATAATAATAATAATAATAATAATAATAGATAATAATAAAAATAATAATAATTTTATATATATATAGATTTTTAATGTTTACACATCTTTCTGTGTCTGAAGTTTATTTTTTCTTCTCCACTCGTCTCTGTCCATCCACTACATGTCCTCCAGTCCTCTTGTTCTCATTCCAGTTCTTATTTCTTGCATCCACGAGTTTCGAGGTCTTCCTTTCCTTCTTCTTCCAATTCCGTCCGGCTTTAAATCTTTAGGCTTTTTAACATTGTTATGTTTTTTTTAGATGAACCGGGAGCTGACCTGATGCATGAACCCCCAACCTGGAGGACCAGGTGATTTTTGGTCAAGGTTTTCTTTCTCTAGTCTTTATGAAACCAATGATGATGATGATGATGATGATAATAATAATATTAATACATAATAATAATAATAATAATAATCTTCTTCTTCTTCCACCTCTACGCATGAAAGCTGGCAGCTTGTTGCGTGTTCATTCAGTACAGGTCCGGGGTATGGTGACATCCTTCTATCGTAGTTGTGGTCTTCCTAATGGACTTTTCTGCTGTGGTGTCCAGTCACGTACTTTCTTCACTAATCTACTCTTCTCCATTCTATCTATGTGATCGTTCCAATTTAGTCTTCTATCATTTATCCAAAGGTTTATAGGTTCAATTTCACATTCTTCTCTAATAACAGAGCTGCGAATTTTCTCTCTCAGCGATTTTCCTACCTCAGCGATTTTCCTACGATTTTCCTTAAAACTTTCATTTCGGTATAATAATAATAATAATAATAATAATAATAATAATAATAATAATAATAATAATAATAATAATAATAATAATAATCATAATAATCATAATAATCATAATAATCATAATAATCATAATCATAATAATCATAATAATCATAATAATAATAATCATAATATTCATAATAATAATAATCATAATAATAATAATAATAATAATAATAATAATAATAAGTAAAATGGGATTTAAAAAGCATATATGATGATTATTTTAGTGTGATATAATAGTAGAAGTGTTATTCATTCTCCAGTTAAGAACCGCATTCCACTCCCAGTCATGTTTTCTATAGACCGTCTCATTTTTTCTCTCTCCGCCATGAGAAGGGATTACACACGAGGATTGTTTTTGAATATAAAGTGACTGGTTTACGCTGAGAGTGAACCCGCCGTCTATGAAACTGCTTCAATGTTGCAATCCCATTAATTTTACAAAGAACTGTTTCTATTTCCCTAAACCGAAATAAAACATTTTCATCAGTTTCATTATTTATTTATCTATTTATTCCTTGATTCATTAGCTTCTCTTCGCCAATTTCACAGAATATTCAGTATTTATATCTATTGGCTATTAATTTAAATTTTTATGCTAACATTTGGAGCTCATTTTCAGATTCTGCTAAAAGTACAACATCGTCAGCGAACAATAAAGCATTTATTTTATCTTTATTATCAATTAATATTCCTTCAAATATAATTCACAATACATTGTATATAATAATTGTATAGTACTTATACCATATAATAATTTATGTTTATTATATTTTAAATACAAGGTTAATTTTTGCATTTTTCTAGTGTCGTTGAGTGGTAGACATGACTTTAATTTTATCAGGTAAAATAAATGTATAAGCCTATTTTATATTTACTTGACTTTCGTGGCAGGAGTTTGGTATCATGATCAGGGCTTGATGGATGCCGGACACAGTCTCTGGTGAAACGTCGGGCAGTTTTAAGCATCACGACCACGGCAAACAAGCCCGGAAGATTTTTACTGATCATGATATAAAAGCAATTATTATTACTGATTATGCCAATGCGAGGAAAGAATGGCAGAAATGTCGTAAGGCAACCTGACGGCATTGGAAAAGTTTTTGAAATCGCATAAGATCAGAAAATTTGATGGCAAATTACTTACACTTTTGAAATTCATATTAAAGCACCGTTGAGGTTATGTAATAAGATGTTGATTATATAATTTTCACCTGGTAAGTCAGGTCGTCTTCAACTGAATTATTAAACTTCTTCAAGTTATTGTAATATGGAGGCCTTTCGAAAACAATGTTTCATCTTCTGCGTTTTAACTAGAACTGTTAAAATGCAGAGATGAAACATTTTTTTCGAAAGGCCTCCATATTAGAATAACTTGAAATTTAATAATTCAGCTGAGGACGACTGACTTACCAGTACAATTATATAATGAACATCTTAAAAAACTTACGTTTATATTAATAAAATTTAGCTCTCAGAATCTCCATTAAATGTTAAAAATAAAGTAAAAAATGGTTTACACATTTAGAAAAGAATGAATGTAAAAAAGATTACCGAGAGCAGCATTCAACTACAAGCCAAGAGGTTCAAGGAATGTAAAGACCAGTGAAAAGATAGACAGAACAACTGTGAGACGGAACAGGCAATTTTTGCCTAGTCCATGAAGTGAAGAAGAAGAAGAAGAAGAAGAAGAAGAAAATTTCGTTTGTTATAATTCTATTTAAAGACTGAATATGATAAAACAGAGTATAAAAATGTGAATAAATCTTATTTAGTGCTGACAGTTAATATTTTTATTTCGTCTCATCCGACGAAGTACGGCGATATGTATTATATTTCTGAATTTAGAAAATGGTTGGATGAGTCATACGCTAAGATGAAGCACTGCTAGTCTGGACATATAAAATACTAAATGTACATGAAAAGCAATAAATTAAAATATTCAAGAGTGATGATACTGTTTTATGGCTGTCGTATGGAATAAAATATTGTTAGAAACAAGAAAATTCAAAATGTATTGAGTAGACAATACCATATCTTTAACAAGCGCACTAACAACAATCTGCAAACATTTTCTGTAAAGTTCGAAATATTTTTTTCCTGTCTTTTCAGCTCGTTTGGTTTCATATATTTCACATGACATTATTACTTTTTTCTTATTATTTTAATCTATATGTACATAAATTATATATATCTTTCTTATTACAATGTTTCACATCATCCTACGCCCTGTTAATCTACTGTCATTCTCCTCCAAATCTCTCTGTCATTCCAGTCTCCATTGTCCAATCCTTGTTTGCTCATAGTATTCAAAACATCATCAATCCTTGTTATTTCTGGCCGTCCTCCTCTTCTTCTACAAAGTGGGGAATCCATTTAGTAGTTTTCTGGAGAATATCTTCTGTCATTCTTTATATATATATATATATATATATATATATATGACAAGATATGAAAAATAAATGCCTGGACGGGATTTGAACCCGGACCTCTGTGTTGATATCTCAGTGCGCTACCACTTAAGGTACCAGGGGATCCCAGAGCAAACATTTATTTTTCTTATACATATTTTCTGTTCAAGTCTGTTACTTGAAATTTTGATGAAAGATCAGATCCCAAAGCAGATCATATATAATATTTATAACATTTATAAGTCAACTCTCAATGCAATAAAATAAAAGAAAAAATAACTCAGTGGAAAGAAATAAACTCAGGAGTCAGACAAGGTTGTGGCCTCACCCCTCTACTTTTCAACATATATATGAATGCCATTGTAAAAGACTTTAGAGAAACAAAACACGGAAGTATCACTATCAATAGAAATTTGAAATTAGATATAATAATGTTTGCAGATGATCTAGTTTTACTAGCAACATCTGAAGATGATTTACAATGGTCAGTACATAATTTCAATTTGATAGCCCAGAAATATTCAATGGAAATATCTACCAATAAAACTAAAATAATGTCCTTTTGTGGAAAATCCCCAATACCAAGCAACATTTGTTTAAATAACAACATTTTAGAGAGAGTTAATGAGTTTACTTATTTGGGATATAAACTCTCTTTTATTGAAAATTTGGATGTATCAGAGAAAATTGTGAAATTCAACAAATCAATGGGAATCATTAATAGAGTTTTAAAACCTTCATTAGTGCAAAAATCAAGTCGTACTCGTCTTTATCAAATAATGGCTCGACCAGTCCTGTGTTATGGGAGTGAAGCGTGAACTATAAGGACGAGAGATGAAAGCAGACTAACAGCTTGTGAGATGAGATTTATGCGCCGAACAGCAAATGGGATCGAAAGAAAAATGTAGAAATCCTTCAAGAACTTAATGTGTCACCAATACTGGACTACATCTCCAGATATCAGCTAAACTGGAAGGAACATGTCTCAAGAATGGCTAGATCCAGGATCCCCAAGGCAATAATGAACTACTGTCCAAATGGGAAACGGTCACTTGGTTGACCTATGAAAAGATGGAACGAAAACCGCTTTCTCAAGCTGTAACAGTTCTTCTAGGACTAAATACCTTGTAGGATGATGATGATGATGATACATATTCCCTGTATTACAGATGTAGCGGGAACTCGGTCTCCACTGCTACCTAGTAGCTACTATAGCAAGTAAGCAAATTAAAGAGTATATATATCCACCGCTGCGGTCTCGAGATAGCGTGCTTCCTTGTTATGCAGCGGGCCAGGGTTGGATCCCGGTCGGGGTAGTTTTTCTGGGTGAGGTTTTTCCTCACCTGCAAGACAAATGTCAGGAAACCTTTAAGGCCCAAACGGTCCCCGAAATCATATGGTCATCATCATCATCCTTATCATTATCATCATCATCACCATCACCATCATCCTTCACCGGTGTGGAAAGCAACGGGAAGCTATCACACTTACACAATTCCCTAGTAAAGCTGCAAGCATATCATGAAAGTGATATGATTGCAGTGAAGGACCTGCCTTCGGGCAGAATTACTATGGATGGATATTTACATATATATAAATCTATATATATATATATATATATATATATATATGACATAAGAAAAATAAATGCTTGAACGGGATTTGAACCCGGAACTCTGGGTCGGTACCCCAGCGTGTTATCAATTAAACGACCAGGCGAATCCAATTGAAACACTTATTTTTCTTTATATATAATCTACGAACACAATTTATGTTAATATATTTTTACTTATTATTATTTTCCTGATTATTGAAAATATTCTCCAACAAATGTTAACCAAATAGTGCCGAGAGGGGTATACAGGGTACATCAAACAAAGTTCGCATCTGTTAATGGAATGAAGTGGACAAGTTTCAACTTTCTTTTTCCATTCTCCTCTTCCAGCGAGTGTATAATTATATTCTGTTTTATGGCAGCATTTATTGAGATCATAAAGTAATAATGTTATGTGGAAACAAATATAAAAAAGCACTAATGGGTTAATATATCTCTTACATAATTAATAAAATAAAAGCGAAAAATATCACTTTGCAAATTTCCATCTTGTTCTGCCTGTGTGCCTTGATCTGTTACTCCGAATTTCCTCATTGATTTACTGACTGTTGTATAGTCCATGTAACTCATTGTTTTCCTCTTCTGTCCCATTCTATGTAAGTATAGCATTTCGTACTGTCCTAGCTTTATTTCTTCTTACATGTCCATACTATTTCACTAATCTAAATCCAATGTTTTCCCGTTATGGTCCTTTCTCAAGCGTCCTCTTCTAATTATCATATTACTAATCCATTTTATATGAGATTTTCTGTCAGATTTCTGCGTGCATCACTCTTCTGATTTCCATATTCCTATTCATTTTTATTCGAAATTTTCTGGAATATTTCCACGTGCATAACTCTTCTATTTTTCCATATCCCTATTCCTTTTTATTCGATATTTTCTGTGCAGATTTCTTCGTCCATCACCCTTTTAATTTCCATATTCCTGTCTCATTTTATTCGCGATTTCTTGGCAGCCCTGTTACAGAAAAAGTAATGTTAATACAGTCTATTAAAATTCCATAATTGCTCTTAATTATATATAATTTATGTTATTTAGTTATTTTTATCTTTCATTATTTAATTTACTACTATCAAATTTACTTCACGTTTTACTTTCCAACTGTCCGCAGTTCACGTTTTGAGCAGAATGATTTATTTGTACGAGAATAACATATGTCTGTATACTTTTAACAAATTTTATATTGTATTGGGTCTGTACAATGTACAAACAAACTCTACTACTGAATTTAAGAGAGGATTTTCAGGGATGTCGGCAGAGTAATTTTATACAAGGATTCCAATGTTTTCAGTAACCTGTCCATTTGATGTAAATATTGATCTCACTAGCTACATGAGTTTTAATTTTACTTAGAGGCTGTGGCATTAGCTCTGACTATTATTTTCTAATTACCAAGATTGGAACTCCAGTTAAAGTCAATACTAATAAAATTCATTGTTAAAACCGTTGAGGTGGAGAGTCATAAAATAAAATAAGTTGAAATATACCTTATTAGGTAAAATCCGTCGTCCTCAACTTATAAAATGTGTTCTTTATGCCTCTAGGCCTTTCAAACATCCGTTCCATCTTCAGCAGGTCCCTCTTCGCTACAACGTCCAGTATGATGGTTGATGCTGCTGGTCCTAATGACAACAGCACATTAGGACCAGCAGCATCAACCATCATACTGGATGTTATAGCGAAGAGGGATCTCTGAAGATGGAACGGATGTTTGAAAGGCCTACATGCATGAAGGTTACATATTTTATACGTTGAGGACGACGGATTTTACCTAAGAAGGTATATTTTAACTTATTTTATTTTGTGACTCCAGTTAAAGTAAAACAAGGACCATTGACATAGGCTAACTAGTGTTCCATCCATAGTAATTCTGCCCGAAGGCAGGTCCTTCACTGCAATCATAGCATTTTCATGCTATGCTTGCAGCTTTACTAGGGAATTGTGTAGGTGTGGTAGCTTCCCATTGCTTTCCACACCGGTGAAGGATGATGATGATAATGATAATGGTAAGGATAAGGATGATGGCCATATGATTTCGGGGACCGTTTGGGCCTTAAAGTTTTCCTGACATTTGTCTTACAGGTGAGGAAAAACCCCGATAAAAACCTCACCCAGAAAAACTGCCTCGACCGGGGATCGAACCCGGGCCCGCTGCGTGACAAGGCAGCACGATACCTCGAGACCACAGCGGTGGACTAATTAGTGTTGAGACCACAAATGTATACTTATTGCAAGACGAATCCATTACAAATCTTGTTCACCAACGATTAAATTTGGATTGAAGTACTAACCTATTGGTATAAATATGTACGAATAATGGGAAGAATTAAATGATAATGTAATACAGTTTGCCTCAGAATCGCTTGGAACAAGAAATAAAAAATTACAAAAGAAAAAGATAAGAAATTAGAATTATTTTACAGCAAAACTTGTCAAAGATAAAGATACGTAGGTATACCTAATACCTGGATTTAAAACTGATGTCAATTAAATTGAAAATTATAAAACATGTAATTTTATATCAGCGACATAGAACATGATGAATATCGTCTGCAAGGCAAGATTATTATATATTACAAGGACACTTGTCAACTACATTTTCTAAAAAGCATGTTCAACTGAAAATAGATAAAAGGGTTATTCTTCCAGTTGTACTGTCTGGATAGAAACATGGATAAAATGTATGATCTCTTCCTTAAGAGAGGAGTATTTGAGAATAAATTTCTTAGGGAAATATTTGCAGCAAAGAGAGATGAACATACAGGCGAATTGAGAAAAGTACATAACAGTGAACTAAAGGAACTTTATATGATTAATAAGGATTGTCAAGTCTTGTAGCTGCGATGGGCGGATATATGGTAATAATGAGAAATTAAGGAAGGGTATTGAATCTTCCTGTAGGAAACCTACGGGCTTCCTAAGGCCTGTAGTGACATCACTTCACCTAGGCCCTATATACATTATTATTATTATTATTATCTTCTTCTTCACTTCCTGGTTTATTATAATTATTATTATTGAATCTCCAAATATTTTGAAACTCTATTTCGCCACAAAGGCATGTTAGGATTCTAGCTTACTATAACAATATACACTATATAATGCAAAGCAGAAATATTAACATATGGTTTTGAATATAGATAAATTATATATAAATTATCATGTAAAAACCAGCACCGATTAAAGAATATTTGTCATATATTTAAATGGTACAACAAAGAACAACAAATTCATGTTTAATGTTTTTTTCAAATGCCCCAGGTTGTCTTTCGACATTCCTGGTGTTCTCTCCTGGCATGGCATAATTGTAACCCACTTCTGAGGTTGGGGCGCCTGGAAGGCGGGGTTACGTTGCCCTGATGGTATGATGGGTGATGATGATGATAGTGGTGCGCCAGAAGAGTCTTTAAGCTTAAACTAAGATGAATATGAATGATGATGATTGCGATGGCCATATGATCTCGGGGACCATTTGGGCCTTAAAGTTTCCCTGACATTTGTCTTACAGGTGAGGAAAAGCCCCGATAAAAACCTCACCCAGAAAAACAGTCCCGAGCGGGGATCGAACCCGGACCCTCTGCGTGACAACCTCGAGACCACAGCGGTGGACATTTTTAATGTTCATTATTAATAAGTATTATTAGAATAGAATGATCTTCTTACTTGGGGCAGTAAAAGCGATCGTAATCAGTTAATGCGATTTGTTTAATGTGATTTCCATCAATTAGAGTTTTAAAAAGATGAAATTGAGAATAAAAATGGTAGCAGGAGTGGGATGCTAGGAAGGGCGTGGGACTGTCAAGTCACGCAACTTGGGTTAAAGTGCCAGTAGATCAGTAATTAAGTTTATATGTTGCTCCCCACTTCCTGTTTTCATTAATGTTAATACATGTTTCCACGAAACCTAGTGGTTTATCTCTAATACTGTGGCAGTACTGTTCGTAACATTATAACATCATCAGATTATCAATATTAATGCATTAATGTCAACATCAGTTCTAAACCTCTATCGTGTGAAGGTATCGCATTCGGGAGGACAGCACCTAAATCCCTATACGGCAAACCTAGTTAAAATTGTACGTATTATTTTACATTGAATGAGAAATGAAGGAACGGTATTCAAAGCTGTACGGGTTCTTGTTTTATCATAGATCACAACCCTGGACGCTAAAAAAATATCGCAAGCATAAGGAGGCAGCACGAAAATTTCTCATATTGACAAGGTATAGCTAAAGGATAAGAAGAAAAATGAAGTTGAATTTTGATTTTTGTAAACTGAAAATATATATGAAAGACTTTCATGGAAGCTTCTTGAAGGAAAGCCAGAGGGAAAGCGCCCAGTCGGTAGACCAAGTATGAAGAGGGAGAATAATATTAACTACGATTTGAGGGAAGTGGATTATACAGGGAATGATTGGAAAGCAATAGCTCAGGATAGGGCTGCATGGAGATCTTATGTCTGCGCGGTCATGAACTTACGGGTTCGATAGTGCCAGTGAGTAAGTACGTAAGTATAAACTGAAAATATTATTGAACGCACGATTAATTATTGGAAATATCACTTGCACGCACTACATGAAAGGAATACAGTCAGAGCAAGTTTTGTATTTTACAGGAAAATAAGCCTGGGACAAACAAAATCGAAGTGGCCGTAGCGGTCTTTTCAGGCTGAAATAGGCATGAGTATCTAATTCCTGACTGAACAATACCTGAAGACATATTTAAATTAACTATTAAATTAGCGAAACAGTAATTTCTGGTGTCATTGTTTAAATATGTCGGTTTCCGTTGGAAACAAAATCATGTAAAACTATAAATGATTGCTTTATATTGTGTAATTAAACACAGACTTAAGTAATTTTTACTTAATTTTCCAATTTTTATTATATAAATGTATGGGGCACGCCGTAGCGTTAGTGGTTAAGGCACTGCGCTGCAAGCCGGAAGGTCGAGGGTTGGAGTCTCAGTGGGATAGCATTTTTATACTGACCCAAACCTTCTGGCGGCACTATGGTCCTAGGGTCGACTCAACCTCTAACGAAAATGAGTACTGGACGCTTGTTCTAGGGTAATGGCGGCCGTCACGCAGGGCTGACAACCCGGCTGACATCAAGTGCCGATTGTCTAGAAAAAGTGAGAGCCTGAATCTCCTATACTACCCCAAGTGCCTCCTGAGGCCTGTAGTGGGATCACTTTACTTTATATATATATAGTCCACCGCTGTGGTCTCGAGGTAGCGTGCTGCCTTGTCACGCAGCGGGCCCGAGTTCGATCCCCGGTCGGGGCAGTTTTTCTGGGTGAGGTTTTTATCGGGGTTTTTCATCACCTGTAAGACAAATGTCAGGAAAACTTTAAGGGCCACCATCATCATCCTTCTCATTATCATCATCCTTCACGGTGTGGAAAGCAACGGGAAGCTACCACACCACAATTCCCTAGTAAAGCTGGAAGCATAGCATGAAAATGCTATGATTGCAGTGAAGAACCTGCCGTCGGGCAGAATTACTATGGATGGATAGATGGATGGATGGATGGATGGATGGATATGTGTGTGTGTGTGTGTGTGTGTGTGTCCACCGGTGTGGTATCGGGTTAGTGTCGGTGCCTCTAGTACAGTAGGCTTGGATTTAATCTCCGACTGGGACAGGTTTCCTGGGTAACGAATTTTTTCTCACCCGTAAAACAATTGTCAGGAAACTATAAGGCCCGACGTATCCCCGAACATTATCTCGACATCATAATAATCATTGTCACATTCGCCATGTTTAGAATGAATGTGTGTGTGCGAATTGTGTGTTTCGTCTTAATGTTGTGTTGTCTCAGAGGAGGCGCGGATATTGAGCTGACCACTCATTCGAGGAGACCTTCTATGTCCTTGTGTGGTCAAAAAATATGTGTGTATGATCCATAGTTGAAATCGCTCTTCCGATAGGTCGTGTCACTGTAAGGCATGAGTGGCATGTGGCATGTAAAAGTACCCATAAGTTGAAAGATTTAACTGCGTTAATGGAATGAAATTTATGAATGTATGTATGTTTGTATGTGCCGGCATAACTCTCGAACTACTACAACAATTTCAACCAAGTTTGGTAAATAAATGACGATGTGGAAAAGTGCTATGATTGTGAAAAATAAATGTCATAATTCGCATTATTTTTCTTAGTAGCAAGTTGGAACGTGATATTTTATATTTGAGCCGATTAGAATCCAAGGGGTGTAATTTTTTTCATAATAAATCAGCTTGGTGCATAATTACATTATTGGAGCAATATTTAATTTAGTGACAAAGAGATGTAAGTATGTGCGTTTGGAGTAGATAAAGTATATTGACATAATTTTCAATTATGCAGGATTTTCTTAAACAACTTCAACTATAAACCTGTTTTTCTCAACACTACAAAACTAGCAATTGCACCCCTTTGCTTTTAATTGCCTCATTTAATATGTTTGTTCATTTTGATGCGTTGCCATTATAACCATAATATGTTTATTTTTTATAATTACTTATGTTTTAATTATAAGGTCTTCCTACATATATCATCATTATTTGTGTAATAATTATGTAATGTAGTAAGTAGTAGAAATTAATGGGACTAATATATATATATATATATATATATATATATATATATATATAATATATATATATTATATAAATAGTTACTGAAAACTGTATGGAGAGCAGGCCTTACGTGTATTAATGAATTAATGTATAGTAATAATATAAAAACAAATATCCTCAACTCGTGTCGGATCGAGGGATAAGATTAGATGAACCTCTATATATAAAGATATGTGAATGACAAGGCTATCGGCCGAACACGCCGGACGCACTATCACAGGGTCAGATGAACGAAATGAAATGAAATGGATGATGTGAGTATGGATAAACGGTGGAATGAAATTTGTGGCAGGAAATACGAGAGAAACCTCGAGAAAAACTTGTCCAAGCTCCGTTTCGTCCATCACGAAACCCACATGGAATGTCCGAGACTTTCTCTCGGGACTTCAGCGGTGAGAGGCGAGCGTCTAACCGCTTGAGCCACGGAATGGCCTTTAAAACAAAACAATATATAATATTACAAACTAAACAATCAAGCTAAGTAGTAGAATTATTTAGTGTTAATAAATAGATTTTGTTTACACATTTATTTATTCATGAATGAGTGAAATATCTCCATGTTTATCTAATTTTCTGGATTGACCATTAACTGATAGCATGCAATTCATTACTGTTTGAATTTAGAGAACATTCCGGAAAAAAAAATGATGCCTCCAATATTTCAAATCATTACAATATTCTACAAAGCGTAGAATGAACTTCCTTAGAAGAACAAAAGGCTGCACAAGAATGGATCGGATAAAGAATGAAGATGTAAGGACAGAGTTAAATATATATATATATATATATATCCATTGAATGGTAAAATCAAAGATTATAGAGAAAAATGGTTTAGACATGTAGAAAGAATGTAACAAGATTACCAAAAGCAGCATTTAACTACAAGCCAAGAGGTTCGAGGAATGTAAGAAGGCCTGTGAAAAGATGGACAGAACAACTGTAAGGCGGAACAGGCAATTTGCCTAGCCCGTGAAGTATAGAAGAAGATTACAACGTCCTTCTTATTCCAGCTCTGCAGCCCTTTATGACCCCTAGCTGCTGTTAGGACTCTCCTCCATGCATCTCTGTCAAAAGCCCTGCTTCTCCATCTCCGGACTCCGAGCTTTAGGAAGTCCTCCTCTATTCCATCTATCCATCTTCTTTATTTTTTTATTTATAACTAAGATTTATTTCATTTTTATTTATTTGGGTACGTGGAACTTTACTTCGGTCTTCCTCTTCTTCTTCCTCCATTTGTAGTAGTATTCTCCTCCTCCATTCTCATTATATGACGCACCCATCTCAGTCTGCCAACTTTAATAACATTGACAATATCTATGTCTAAATACAAATTGTAGACTTCATCGTTATATCTTATCCGCCACCATACTTCACGATCATTTATAGGACCCAGGATCTTCCTCAGGATTTTCCTTTCAAAGATTCTCCATCTTTCACCATTCTCTCGGTTAAATGCCCAGCCATTCAGTGCCATGAACAGCAACTGGTCTCATTATGATTTTGTAGAACTACAATGTCTTAGTATATGTATTTCTTCTATCTGTAAAGAATAATATCATGCATTTCCAGAATAGAGGTTATATTCAATTCCTTTGTGTGTATCATTCTTTCTTGTGTTAAGTTTAAAACTGTATGCTGCAGTACATTTGTTTTCAACCTAGTGTGTAAATGCATCCATGCATTGTTTCCCATTATATTTTATGAATTTTAGTAATAGTAGTAGAGAGTCTTCATTTTAAGATGCAACCCTAGCGCCTGGCAACCGCTCGTCACACGGATCCCGTACGGCAATCTCACCAAATAAATGTAAGTAGCTGTGAAAATGATTCGAGATTGCAATGGAATAAAATGGATTTTGTGCTGTTTATTCCTTACCATATGACAAAAGATTTTTCAAAATCATTCTCTTCAGCTTCAATACAACGTTCACACCGGCGAAGATGATGTTGAAACACACTATCAAATCCTCTCTTGCAATGCTGGAGTTCCCATTTCGAATATTTTCTTTAAGTTCCACTAATGTTCGAGCATTTGAAATCGTGGTTTTATTTGGGACAGTTGCTTTAGAGAATTTATGGCAAAATTTACGGCGACAACTTTCGTAAGATTTCTTCTTTGCATTTGTCAAAAGTAAAACTACCCTCTTTTCAGTGATATACACTATAGCTATATTAAACTGAAATCACCATAGTCACAACTTCACAACTGAACACAAATTCACAAATTGGTTAAAAAGAACTTAGGAAAACAGGCTCCTGGGTGAGGTTTTTCGTGGTTTTTACTCATCTGTAAGACAAATGTCAGGACGCTTAGGGCACAACGGTCCCGAAAATCATCCGGCCATCATCATCATCCTTATAATTATCATCATCATCCTTCACCGGTGTGGAAAGCAACGGGAAGCTACCACACCTATAATTCTCTAGTAAAGCTGCAAAGCATAGCATTAAAATGCTATGATTGCAGAGAAAGGCCTGCCCTAGGGCACAATTGCTATGGATGGATGGATGTTAAATATTTTTCTCTGAGATTAGTTAATAATAACAACAAGAATTAATCGTTATCTCAGCCAAAAATTAATTTATTAAGTCGACGTTTCAATCTTCTTGTGTGAGATTAAAACGCCGACTTAATAAATTATTTTTTTGACTTCGATAACGATAAATCCTTATTATTATTTTTATATTGTATATTGTTGGCATTCTGAGTGTAATAAAGTGAAGTGTTACCTTGTTTTTTATTACATACACCACTTCGTTTTGTAATCGATATACTATGATATTTGAATTGAATTCTAAAAATTCAAATGAAAGTTAATTAATAACGATTGATGGATGCATTTCTAGTAACCACAAAGTGAAATTGCATTATATTCTAGTTGAATGCTTGGAATAATGTAGCACCCGACGAGTGGGCCTCTACTGCACTCTGCTGGTCACTTCATGAGGTGTGAATTTTATTTAACACGTACGCTTCATAAGAGAGGACAATTATCACCAGCACTTACGTTCGTGTAAATAAGCTCACTTCACATATTAAATAAACACGTGTCATAATTTCATTGTTTAATTAAAAAAAGAGTGGATGAGTGTTTTTTCAAGGGAACCGTCAACCATTGCATGCCGATACATAAGTTACTTTAAGCTAAATATTTTTAAACTTTTAGATAAAATAAAACAATATAGAACAAACTGGGGGAAAAAAAGAAGTCCAAAGAATGAAATATGAACGAATATTAAAAATTGTAGTCCTTCTTAATTACAAACCAAAATTAACATGAATGTTATTTATTTTATTCAATTATTTATTTATTTATTTATTTAGCCTGATTTAGTCATGTGGCCTTCTCTTCCACTCACCAGGACATCAGAATATAACAATCACAATTAACTGTAATATACTAAATGAAGATTTGATCAATAACATAATATCTAATATATTAAGATCTATAATACAACCATGTTAATGATAGTTAAGATTAAGACTAAAACTAATAATAAAATATATTCAAGCAAGATAAATTAAATTGCTAGTGGATCAAAAAAACAGATGGATTCTACTTTTTGATGATAATCTATGAGACCGGAATAGGCTACACGGTCTTAATCCATTAATGTTGATGATAATGATGAAATTTCTTCCAGAGAAGCGTTGCAATGTACCAAGGTCTTGTCAAAAATGTCGCTTTTAACTACAATGCACTAAAATTCAGCACCAAATCTCTCATTTAAACTAATAGGGAAATAATATAACTACTGGATTGGTAGATTGTATAACCCTCAGTACTTGTCCACACCATGTCCCGCCTTACTCCACTCCGCTCTTACTCAAGCAGGGAATCTATCTGCTCCGTACAGTGGGTTGCCATTACTGGATTCTAGCTTTCCGTTAGAAATGGCAGAGTTGTTTTTTTTTTTTTGACACGGCGTTGGTATATAAGAACGCTTATCTGGAAGACATTTCAAGGTGGGTATCGACATACAATTGTTGGCATTTCCATTGTTAGAATTTTTTAGGTGGATATAATTATATATTTCTCTGTCTATCTTCTGGTTTTTAAAGCCTACGATCTTGGGCATCTTCGATGCTTAGCCCTCTAGCTTGCATTCCTGTCTTCATGTTTTCCTTCCATGTTAACTTTAGTCTTCCTCTTTTCTTCTTTCTGTTCGGATGTCATTCAAACAGTTGCTTCGGCCATCGCTCATCTTCCATTCTTAAAACATGTCCTAACCACTTTAATTCCTTCTCCTCAATTCTTTCAATTATGCTTTCTTCTGCTTCTAATATGTTTCTAATTTCCTTATTTGTGACATGTTCTAATTTTGACTTTCTGGCACTTCTGCGTAAATAATCCATTTCTAGAGCTATTATTCTATTCTTGTAATTATATATATATATATATATATATATATATATACAGATATATACAGATATATATGTAATTATCATCATCATCACTCCAGGAATTGCCCGTTCCGACTTCATAATGCATCAGCCCAACGTCTTCTAGGTCTTCCAACATCACGTCTTCCTCTTGCTTGATAATTTCTTACCAACAATGGATATCTCTCCTTACTCATTCCATGCATATGTTCAATCCATTTCTGTCTGTAATTCGTGACCTCATCCAATAAAGGCTGTACTTTCAATTCTTCTCTTATATCCCCATTTCTTATTCTATCAAGTCTTGTACATCCTTTAACTTGTCTTTTATAATTATATATTTCTCGCACGAAATTTGGCCTGTGTTTATTCTTTTCGGTTCCAGAATCCAGAAGTTATTTCTGGAACGTCCCTGTCTCCGAGTTCTTGTGGATGGTATTGTAGTATTTTTTTAGGTGTTACACCATAACTACTACATTCGAGATACATATTAAAACAATTATCTCTGTACGTTGAAATTTTCTCAACGGTTACATCCTTCCTCTTATGGTTCAAATCGTACATTCCGCTGTTCCTCGCAGACAAAACATAGGTTGATAATTTTGTTATAGACCTAGATAGTCTACATCTACATTGATTTAACGGCGTTAGACTGCCCTTTGTTTGAAGTTACTACACCAAGTTAATTTTGTTACGCATATTTGCCTACAGATGTCATGAATGGTATTTGGTCAATATAACCGACACAATGAGACATCTAGTAGGCAATTAAGTTATTTCTAGGATGTTGAGGTCTGTACATTTTGCTTAGAGGCTTTTTATTCAGGCTTCAGGATCTTTTACAAGCATGAAAATCTTCAGACTCGGGACCCACGGCTATAAGTCCCTTCCGGAGAACTTGCTCCTTGTAATTTTCCATTCTAAAAAATCAATGGCCCCGGCCGTGTTTGGTACCGCGACTCTCGGGACCAGAAGATTTGTTTTGAAACATGTCCTAAAAGAACTTGACTACTGTGCGATAAGATTAGTACACACTCTATTATACGACACAGCGGAAAGTTTATCCGCAGTCAGACAGCACTGTTCATGCGTCGCAGGGACGTAGATACCAATCATGTATAGTAAGGTACATATATCAAATAAAGCACTTATATTGTTCATTATTGCTAGTATTCCTGCATACAAACATTAATTGAAACTCACAGACTGACGTGAAGCGAGTGTATGCAGGATGACACGGCATTAGTTCTCTAATAATCCACAAACGAAGCAGGTCAATTTTCCGCTGTGTCGGATAATACTTGGTTATTAATTTTTCTACAACTTTATTCTCAAATGCTCAAAATCTTTTCTATTCTCTTGAGTCCATGTTTCGCATCCATATAACAGAGAGAGACAGAGTAATAGTTTTATATATTATCAGAGAGTAATAGTTTTATATATTTTCAGTCATTAAGAAAAAAATGTCCACCTCTATGGTCTCGCGATAGCGTGCTGCCTTGTCACGCAGCAGGCCCGTGTTCAATCCCCGGTCGGGACAGACTCCTGGGTGAGGTTTGTTCGAGGTTTTTCCTCAGCTGTAAGACAAATGTCAGGAAGCTTAGGGCCCAACGGTCCCCGAAATTATCCAGCCATCATCATTATCCTTATCATTATCATCATCATCCTTCACGGTGTGGAAAGCAACGGGAAGATACCACACCTGTAATTCCCTAGCAAGTCTACAAAGCATAGCATGAAAATGCTGTGATTGCAGTGAAAGACTGCCCTCGGGCAGAATTACTATGGACGGATGGAAGAAAAAATAAAGCATTGGCCCAATTCTGGAAATGCATGCTATTATGCATTACAGAGACTCCTGCCGTCCCAACTCCTTCCAAAAAAAGTTTAACTGAAAATATATAAAACTGTTATATGAATGCGAAACATGGACTATTATTTTAAGGGAGGAAGGAAGCTTACGAGTAATTGAGAATAAAGTTCTTAGAAAAATGTTTGGGCCAAAAAGAGATGAATATATAGGTGAATGGAAAAAATTACATAATAATGAACTACATGGTATGTATAGGAAGCCAGATATGATAACCCTTAAATCTCGTACACTACGATGGGCAGGACATGTGGCACGAATGGGGAATGAAAAAGGTCGTGGAGACTACTTGTAAGAAAACCAAAAGGGAAACGTCCAGTTGGTAGACAAAGAATGAGGTGGGAGAATAAAATTATTTATAATTTGAGGGAAGTAGAATATACGGGGAATGATTGGAAAACATTAGGTCGGGATAGGGATGTATGGAGAGCTTATACCTGAGCGGCCATGAACCTACAGGTTCGATAGAGTTATATTTTCAGTTTAATTTATTTTAGAGAAGTTGGGTCGACAAGAGTCACTCAGATTACAGACGCTATCCATCAATAATAATTATATTTCATTAAAGAAGAAGTCATAGTGAAACAGTAAAAAATCTAGGAATATTTATGAATAAAATTTAAATTGAAATAAACAAATAAACAACATTTGCAAAACAATCTTCTGAATAATACATTCATTAAATATTATAAGATTTTTTTACCGTTTGCTCTGAGGAAAATGTTAATTAGAAACACTTGAAATGCCCCATTTTATTTAATGTGATACTCTTTTTACTGATCTAAATACTGTTCTTGCCCAAAGACTTCAGCGTGTTCTCATAATTCTTGCATACGTTTTATTTGTGGTATTCGCAGATTTGATCACGTTACACCATACCTGGAACAATTGGCATGGCTTCGTCTATAAGATCGTAGAACCATCCATTCCTTATGTGTTCTCTATAAAATATTACACACATAATTACCTTATTATTTATCACACCTCTTCACTAGACTCTCTGCACACATAAATTAGATACCCGATCCTTTGAGCACATTGTCCTTTATATCCCTCCTCATCCCAGTACAGTTTTTCATGCTTGAACTTGGAATTCTCTTCCATCCTATGTCAGAGACTGCCAAACTTTTCCATCTTTCAGAAATAAATTGAAAATAAAATTAATAGAAAAATCTTAGTATTATTACTTTATAACTATTAAAAATTTGATTTTCGACATTATAAAAAATAGTATTAAGATCTGTCAATATATTTACCTAATGTCTTATATATACCGGTTAGCGATAGATTACTTTCTTTGTACATTTTTTCTTATTTTATGTATAGTAGATTCGAGCTGATATTCCTTTGATTATATATTCTTACATTAGTTTAATTTTAATTATATTTTATTTTATTTTATTATTAGACATTATTTTCATTATTGTTCAAATTCGACCAGATAATTAATTGTTTAACGTGTACTACTTTTTGTACTTTTTGTATTTAAATCTAACATATTTGTCCTGGCGAGTGGAAGAAAAGATCACGTGACCTTAACTCCACCAGACTAAATAATTTTATTCTATTTTTTCTAAAAGAAAGCACATTTCTGTAACTAACGGGAGTATTATAATAATTTGTCTTATTTACTTGCCATGGTCAGTTTTAATATACTGCATATATTAATTGACATTCTGCATGTTACAGACAACTGTTTAAAATCTAAACTGAGGAGTGCCGACAGACTGTGCTCCGTGAAATAGATCCCTTTAATCGCTCCAAGACGCTTCAACTCCATCATGTCCTCTTGCTTTGATGTCAAGTTTCGCATTATTAATAGTTCCTTGCTGCCAGTTAAGACTTGGGTATGATTAATGTTAAAATTTGCATACACATAGTAATAATACCATCAGTGAATGAGTCAAGTAATTGAGACGACTTAAAATAGTGTACTATAGGCAGCCAACATTCGATCCTCTGTTGACTTTCGTCACATGTTCCTCTTTAAACGGAAGTTAGGATCCGAACTAAGTAACTATACATATATGCAATCCTGATTTGAATATAAGTTACTACAGCCCTAAAACAATAATAAACAACTTTTTGGTAGAACCAGTAATATATTACTGAACATAGGCTCAGTTCTGTAAATGTATGCTATTATGAATTACAGGGACTCTTGTTGTCCCAACTTCTCTAAAAAAACCACAAAGTTAAAATATATATATATATATATATATAACTGTTATTCTCCCACTTGCATATATGGATGCGAAACATGGACTCATACTTTAAGGGAGGAGAAAATATTACGAGTATTTGAGAATATGCCCTAAAGTTCTCAGGGAAATTTTAGGACCAAAGAGTGTTAAACAGACAGGCAAATGCAGAAAACTACATTACAGTAAGCTACATGATCTTTGTAAGAAACCAGATATAAAATAAATAGTCAAGTCCCATAAACTGCGATGGGTAGGACATGTGATCGAATGAGAATGAAAGAGGGGCATGGAAGATTCTTGTAGGGAAACCAGAGGGAGAACTTCCTGTGGAATGAGGTGGGAGAATAACATTATCATTTGAGGGAAGTAATTACATAAGGGATGAGTGGAAAACATCAGCTCAGGATAGGGATGTTTTGAAAGCTTATGTCCGCGCGCCATGAACCTACTGGTTCGATAGGGTCAGTGAGTTAGTTTCCAGTAATAGATTATAATTATTTAAGAATCTCTCTAGGCAATGACAAGCCGATAGGTATTGAGAGAAATACCAATTTTATTCCAGCATATTTACGGTATAATTCGAAAAAAAATTAACAAAAAAAAGACCGTAAACAAACCCTTCTTAAATTTTATAATGTTTTAGTTAGCCTACTACTCTGGTTTGGGATGTTAGACTGTCACTAAAAATATGCTAAGGAGAATGGAAGCGAAGAAAAAAGAGGTTTCTTCGATATGTGACAGGATAAACTCTTTAAATAAGGAAAAAATATATATATCTGCAAAGGATTTCAAAAAGAGTAATAACTGAAGTAGAATAATGTATATATGAAAATGGTTTGATGTCTGTAGAATGAACAAAATATTTACTTTATCTACTTGTAATGTTAGATTTTGACGTTACTAGAAGTGTTCCATACACTTAGTTATTTTCAATCAAATGGGATAACTTTATCCTGTGTGTAAAAAAAGTTGAATTGTTCTTTTTGCGAATTACAAAGTTTGAATTACAATTGAGTTTGTTCTCATGATAATATTTTCGTAAAAAATTACAGATCTAAACCGATCCAACCCATTAGGCAACTAAAATGACCATATATATATATATATATATATATATATATATATATATTGGTGCTGAAGTCTGCCAAATTCCTACCAGGGGAATGAAAAGAATTTTAAGTACAAAAATGGTTGTTTTAAGAAGATCAGCTGGAAAATCTAGAATGGATAGAATACGAAATAAAGAAATAAGGGAAATTATGGGTGTACAAGAGGAGCCGGACATTATAGATATTATAGAAAAGAAAAGATTACAGTGGTATGGCCATGTCAAAAGAATGCCAGAGCAAAGATTGTTATGGAATGGATCCCAATGGAAAGAAAGAAGAGAGGAAGACCGAAGAAAACTTGGATAGAAGGAGTACAAGCAGCTATGAATATCAGAGGAATGGAGGAAGATCAATGGATAGACAGAGAGGAATGGCGTTTGGTTTCCGGAAGACAGCGGCAGCTTCCATGATACCGGATGATGATGATGATGATATGTACTGAGATATCAACTCAGAGGTCCGGGTTCAAATCCCGTCCAGGCATTAATTTTTCTTATCGTGTCACATTAAGCTTGCATTGCTCAATGTCAAAGATTTAATTATAACATCGAAAAAGCGTCACAGCTATAAAGTAAAAATATTCTCTTTAATTTGCTTACTTGTTATAGTAGCTACTAGGTGGCAGTGGAGACCGAGTTCCCACTACATCTGGTAATAATAGAGGATATGTATAAGAAAAATGAATGTTTGTTCTGGATTGGCCTGGTAGCGTAAGTGACAGCGCACTGAGATATAAACTCAGAGGTCCGGGTTCAAATCCCGTCCAGGCATTTATTTTTCTTATCATGTGAATATATATATATATATATATATATATATATATATCCATCCATCCATAGTAGGTCTAATTCTGCCCGAAGGCAGGTCCTTCACTGCAATCATAGCATATATATATAGGCCTATATATAGCCTATATAATGTCCGTTAATGCTATAGCGGTCAATATTTTTTATCCGAACCAAACTTCGCAAAAAAATAAATTTTAAATAAAGTAACGTTGAGTTATTATTTAGTAAATTCGGACCATTAGAAGTGTAGGAGTTCACCTAACACGAAAATTTAAACTTCGGCTAGCACTCGCATTTTCCATGTTTGATAACGAAATTCTGAAAACCAATAACATTGAACATTAAATTGGCAATGTATTCTATCAGATGCATTGATTCAGTTTATTCAATATTTTGAGTAAAGTAATGGAAAAATTAATCATAAAATATTATTTACATTTATGTCAAATTATACAACAATATGCAATATGTAGGCCCACTCTTAAAGTTACACCTGATTGGTTATCACTGCAATCCAACACTTTTAAATAAGCAGGTAACAGAAATTTAGGTTCTCCAATTTTACAAAGGAAATATATATTTCATTTGGTTTAATACATAAAATTATGAAATAATTACCTAATAAGTCCGTCAGCTTAATTTTATTGGTTATTTATCCGAAGCGCTTTCGGGACTGGTCTCATTATCAGCAGTATTCAAAACTGGTGTTTTACTGAAACACTTCAGTAAGACACCAGTTTTGAATAAACCAATAAAGTTGAGGACACGGAACTTTTAGGTAAATATTTCATAATTTTATATATTAATTTTGACTATTTAACTCATGCCTCAAATGGGAGTCAATGACCAATCACGTTACAATTATTTTTTATTTACAACCAATCACAGTCGTGTTTCGCCTAGAATTTACCAACTAAAGTTTATCATAATAAAGAAAGCACCTCCTTTTTAACATTCTGAATACGTCATAGCATTATTTTGCAGTGACTGACTCACTAAGAAATACGGCTACCAGATTGTATATATAGTGCATGAATGTCAACACATACCGCATGCGGGAGTTAACATAAAAACATTGATTATACCACCAAAAAAAGAAACCACTGTTTGCACTTTCTTAAATGTATTTTTTTCCAGAAAAATATAATTGTCATATTTACATCATAGGAAATCAGAAATTAATTAATATACAGTTTGATGTGTTTCATTTTTTCTCCACTAGAGTGCTTTCTTACAATATTGTGATACTTCGGCAATAAATAATATTATGATCTGGTTGCAGTGATGAACAAAAGAAGCAAATGAAGCGTACCAATCGTTTCTCATTTGTTTTCAAACATCGCCGTTTATATTAAATATATACACATTTTAAAATAACTATATTTAAATAATGATTTGTGAGTAAACAGCTTAATTTTATTCGTTAAATAGTACTAACAAATGCATTCTTGATTTCCAAATTCATCATCATCTTCAAGGTATGGGCCTGTTGGCCCGTTCCGATCCCGGCGCACTACATGCCGCAGGCGCAGGTCGTCCTTCCAACGACGTTTTGGTTTTCCTACATTTCTTCGGCCTTGAGGCCTATAACGAAGTAGCTGTTTTGATAAACGATTATTTGACATTCATTATATATGTTCAAACCAATTATGTTTATTTGTGTGTATTTTCTCGTTTATATTTTCGTGAGTCGTGAATGTATGGATAATTAGGAAATCACTCGTGGCATTACTTATGAATAATACCTCAACGGAACTTCATCGTGTATCTTATTAATGTTGATTATATATTCCATGGAGCCTATACCAGAAACATGGATCCATAAATCTTATTAATGTTGATTATATATTCCATGGAGCCTATACCAGAAACATGGATCCATAAATCTTATTAATGTTGATTATATATTCCATGGAGCCTATACCAGAAACATGGATCCATAAATCTTATTAATGTTGATTATATATTCCATGGAGCCTATACCAGAAACATGGATCCATAAATCTTATTAATGTTGATTATATATTCCATGGAGCCTATACCAGAAACATGGATCCATAAATCTTATTAATGTTGATTATATATTCCATGGAGCCTATACCAGAAACATGGATCCATAAATCTTATTAATGTTGATTATATATTCCATGGAGCCTATACCAGAAACATGGATCCATAAATCTTATTAATGTTGATTATATATTCCATGGAGCCTATACCAGAAACATGGATCCATAAATCTTATTAATGTTGATTATATATTCCATGGAGCCTATACCAGAAACATGGATCCATAAATCTTATTAATGTTGATTATATATTCCATGGAGCCTATACCAGAAACATGGATCCATAAATCTTATTAATGTTGATTATATATTCCATGGAGCCTATACCAGAAACATGGATCCATAAATCTTATTAATGTTGATTATATATTCCATGGAGCCTATACCAGAAACATGGATCCATAAATTCGACTTCTTGAGAAAGTCTTAGTTTACGCAGTTCCTGGGTGACGTACGTTTTAGGCTTATAATTAATATACCAACTTTGTTTTGGCGTACGAAATCTCCTTCTCTATCTATTGGCCACCGTAAAAATGGATATAACCTATGTTCCTTTACATGTAGGTTATGCATGTCTACCTTGGTGGTTATATTCTATACCTCTTGTTCCGAAATTTACGGGTTCAAACCGGGCCTGTCTCGATTTTTTATGGTGGGAAAATCAAAGAGACAATTCCACCAGTAGTGAATGGAGAATGGAGAAAACTACATAACAATGAACTATATGGTCTTTATAGGAAGCCATATATAATAAGAACATTTCAGTCTCGTAGACTGCGATGGGCAGGACATGTTACACATATGGGGAATGAAAGATTTGCATGGAAGCTTCTTGTAGGAAAGCCAGAGGGAAAACGCCCAGTTGGTAGGCCAAGAATGAGGTGGGAGAATAACATTAACTATGATTTGAGGGAAGTAGATTGTACAGGGAATGATTGGAAAGCATTAGCTCAGGATAGGGATGTATGGAGATCTTCTGTCTGCGCGGCTATGAACCTATGGGTTCGATAGTGCCAGTGAGTAGTAAGTAAGTATGAACCAGTAATAGCTGTTTCGGTACACTGTACCTTCTTCAGACATGTTAAAAAATTATGAATTGTGTTATTATAGTACATATCAACTGATGTAAGCAAACAATAGAACAATAATTTATTTAATTTAAGAAAGGCGATTCAAATCAAGTTGGGAATTTAACAGTTTATTACCACTTTTCAATTTATTTATTTCTACAACCTCCAAAAGGTCCAACTTCTTGCCCTTATCACAAACATGTAAAATTTCAAAATTTGGATCGAAACAATGATTAAATTGGAATAGGTGGTTAGCATATTTTTAATATTCTAAATTTCTGTTATATGCTCTCATGTGTTCCTTTATCCGAGAGATAAAAGTTCTACCCAGATTGTCCTACATAGACATTGTCACATGTACCACACTTCAATTTATATACATCTGATAATTTTTCTTTTTTATTTTGGTTTTATTGTTTTTTATTATATTTTGTAAAGTTTTGTTAGTTTTGAATGTCACATTAATGATCAACTTTTCAAAGTGTTTAGATCTTTTATTTGAAAGTGGGCCCATGTAAGACATTATGACATTTTTTTTTATGTTTTCTCTTGGTAAAGGAAAAACTTTGTTAATTACTTTTTTGTAATGCATTTTCTTAATTAAATATTCTATAATTATATGGTCGTAGTTTTATTAATAGCTAATTGTTTAATAATTAATAATATTGTTGTATTGTGGGTAGATCAGTTGATATGTACTATAATAACACAATTCATAATTTAACATGTCTGAAGAAGGTACAGTATACCGAAACAGCTGTCACTGAATTATATCCTAATAAATATTAAAATCAAATAAAACTAAGTTTTATTTTTTTATTTAATTAATAATGAACTATGAATTACCACCTTCAGATTCTATTAAGGAGAAACATTTAGTTCATAATGATATGCATATTAAAAAAACGGACTTCATGTAATGGTTTAAATCTTAATTAAATTGTTACAGCAGCACCTTTCTTTGCACCTTTTTCTATGTATTTTCAGAACTTTTTTTTCCCCCTTTTACGACCAAAATTTGCCCTTTAAAATCCTTTCCCTAATTATAACTAACATTACAGATTATTAATTCATTTTTCGAAAACAATTCAGTAAAATCTGTGTTTTAAAAACACAATTATTGAAGCTACAATTGTCAAACAAGTAGTTAGAATGAATCTCTTCATTATATGCTATATTCAGCGTATTTGTTGGATAGTCAGTCACTGCAAAATAAGGTTCTGACTTGTTCAGAATATTAAAAAGGAGGAGCTATCTTCAATGTGATAAACAGAAGCAGATAAACATCGAGGTGAAACTCGACTGTGATTGGTTGTAAAACAAAATTAATTGAAACGTGATTGGTCATTGATTCCCATTTGGGACATGAGTTAAATAGTCAGGGTAATCAGCTAGTCTCTAGTAAACCTAAAAAAAATGAATAAATACAAAAATAAAATAAAAAATAAAGCCTTTACTACGAAGTTACCTAAGCGAATTAATACATTCGCCTCAAAAGAAGAGGTAGACTCGCCGGCAGTTAAATGGCCTTCAACTCAGAAATCGAGGTACTCTCTCTGAACCCTGCTGTTACATATTTTGCAATCTTTTGTACATCCCTTGGAAGGGTAATATTTTGTTGACATTTATGAATAGTGGAGGAATATGTTTTGGCCTTCACTCTTATTGTGATTTCAAGTACCGTTATATTTTCTTTGTTTTCAATGTCTGAAAATAGACAATATAATTTGCGGTAACTTAAATCTTTTTTTCTGGGGAAATGCATTTAAACCTAAGTGAGTGGTTTTAAAACCGCCTGATTTTATGGTATGGTACTTAAAATTATGATATGGATAGCCATGTTGCAGTGGATTGGAAATTATTTACTTTGTGATACCTATAATTAAACAACTATTTCTCCATGTTTTCCCTCCTGTCCAGTTCTAATATTATGATAGGTTTATCTTAAAAGTGAATTCAAACAAACGAAAGGGAGACTGCGTACATAGATAGATGTTTGTTACCTGCAACAAACAAACCAAGTCTTGTTTGTATGGCTTGTAGTTTCAACAATGCAGCGTAGGTGCAGAGTTTGAATAGCGTTACATTTAACTATCTGAAACTCTTGCTTACTGTGCAAATGATAAGGCTGTAAAAACGTCTGAATTGTGCGAGAAATAGGTGATATTCTATTAGATAACATTAGATTGCAACAAAATATATTTGGTAACTATGGCATATAGTTTAATGTTATACGTTAGTTTAGAGTTTTCATATAGTAATACTAGAGTTTCAACATAATAGAGTTTCACAGGTGTTCGGAACTGGTGCCAGTTTCCAATGACAAAACTTGAAACTTGTGAAACAGATGTAAATGTTACTAAAATCTGTTGTTATAACGCCAACCTCCTAAAAAAATGAGAGCAGATTCCCGGATTTAGATTCTACCTATTTGTAAATCTCAGCTCCCGTAAATAATAATAATAATAATAATGATAATAATCATCATCATAAGTATCGTAATCATAATAATAATAGTAATAATAGTAATAATAATAATAATAGTAGTAATAATAATAATAATAATAATTTTATTTATATACAAATTTTCAATAGTCAACCGCTGTGGTCTCGAGGTAGTGTGCTGCCTTGTTACGCAGCGGGCCCGATTCGATCCCCAGTCGGAGCAGTTTTTCTAGTTGACGTTTTTATCGGGGTTTTTCCTCACCTGTAAGACAGATGTCACGAAAACGTTAAGGCCCAAATGGTCCCCGAAATCATATGGCCATCATCATCATCCTTATCATCATCATCATCATCTTCCTTCACCGATGTGGAATACAACGGGAAGCTACCACACCTACAATTTCCAAGTAAAGCTGCAAGCATAGATTGAAAATGTTATGATTGCAGTGAAGAACCTGCCTTCTGGCAGAATTACTATGGATGGAGATTTTCAATATTTACGCGCTCTTCTATGCCTAAAGTTTTATTTTCCTTCTCCACTCGTCTCTATGTATCCACTCCATGTCCTCCAGTCTTCTTGTTGTCATTCCTGTTCTTATTTCTTGCATCCATGAGTTTCGAAGTCTTCCTTTTCTTCTTCTTCCAGGTGGACACCATTACAATGTTTTTTCTGGGTAACTTTTCTTCTTGAATTCGTCGTAAATGCCCATACAAATTTAATCGCTTGTACCTTTTATAAACTACTAGTTAATACCCGGCGTGCGCTGCTACTCATAATAAATGATAATGTGTTTCTACCACCAGTCGTGCGCTGTTATACTTGCCCAGGAATCTGCTTATCCCGATCTTCTTGGCATTAATGAAAGACAAAAATATTTATTGTGAGTTATCCAAAGAAGATAAACATATGCTGTCGCGGACTTTTTTGTAGATTTTTTTTAGATATTCAATTCTGTGTACATTAATTTGGTGTATTTGTTATGGTTTAGGCAGCTTAAGCCATTTAAGCATCAAAATAGAGACTTTATTTGACGATTTTCACTACAAAGGGCGATTTTAAGGGGTGAAGGATTTGAATATCACAACTCTCTTATATTCTAAATTCATCACCGGAATCTCCTGACCATTTTTTTTAAAAAGCCCCATCGCAATCGGATGAACGGTATGGCAAAGAACGCTTGCCCAGGAATCTATTTATCCCGATCTTCTTGGTATCAATGAAAGACAAGAATGATTTTTGTGAGTTATTCGTAAAATATAAAAATATGCTGTCGCGGACCTTTTTTGTAGAATTTTTAAATATTCAATTCTGTGTACATTAATTTGGTGTATTTTTTTATGGTGTAGGCAGCGTAAGCCATTTAAGCGTCAAAATAGGGACTTTATTTCACGTTTTTCACTACAAAGGATGATTTTAAGGGGTGAAGGATTTGAATATTATAACTCTCTTATAGTCTATGTTCATTCCGGGAATCTCCTGAAAAGTTTGCAGAAAACGCCATCACAATCGGATCAACATCATGGCCGCGCATAAATTACGAACAAACAAACAAACATACATACATACAAGCACACATACAAGCACACATACAAACAAACATTAATTTTTATATATTAGATTGTGAAATATCTAATATTCATTTTTTCTCGCATGACAGTATTTCTTATTTTTATAAATTTTGAACATCTTGCTACTATCCTCAAGATATCCATTTCCATCTACGTAAGTTTTTGTTAAAAGGTTTTGTTGAATTTCCAGACTTCAGCTCCATATGTGACAGTACTTCTCAGTACTGAATTATATATTTGTAATTACTTTTCTGTCTATATATCTGTTCCGTAAGATTCCATTCATAATTGCTGTTATTGCTCTACTTTTATTTAATCTGTTCTTAATATCACTTTCTTGTTTATCCTCTTTGTCCACTTCTACTGCCAGATACTCAAATTCTTCGCATCCTCTAATATAGCCCTTTTCATCTTCTAATTTTAAATCTTCAGTTTTTCTCAACATCCGATATATAATGATATAATGTTTATAAATATTTATTCAGGCTTAAGGATCTTTAATGAGCGTGCAAAAATTCAGACTCGGGACTCACGGCTTAAAATCCTTTCCGGAGGATTTGCTCCTTAGATTTTTCCATCCTAAAAAAACCAATCGATCCCGAGCGGGTTTGAACCCGCGACCTTCGGACCAAAAGCAGGGAGCATAACTTCTATCACTAATAATAATAATAATAATAATAATAATAATAATAATAATAATAATAATAATAAATAATAATAATAACAATAACAGTAATAATAATAACAATAATATTCGCACATGAGACTTCGTAGTAATAACAAACCTCATGGGGGAAAAAATTGGGACGGCCAAGGAAACGATGGACTTGAGCCGGAACTGTTCGCATTGACCTAATCCTGGATAAGAAGAATAATGATAGTAAGGAGAATGATAATGATGATGATGATGATGATAATGATAATGAAACAAGATGCAATTACAAGTATTACATGTCCCAAGATCCACACGGAATTGAGGTAGAGAGGTGCTACTAATTCTAAACGTAAGTTGGTTTTGTTTCCGAATTTACCCAGGGATTGTGATTAACACAATATTCTGAGATGAACCTGGCGAACTGTAACGAAATAAAAAAAATACACATAAAAGTATTTTAAATATAATGTGCCAGTTCAAATAAACTACAAGACATTAAAAATAAGATAATATAAAAATATACACATTTCTAAACGGTATTAGAATCCAACTGAACAGATTTTAGAGGAAATTAAAAAACTAACCAGTGAATGTGGTATATTTTAATACACAATATAATTTTTAAGGCTTCTATTAATGGTATTTGGTAATTATTTGATGTTAAAACCTGAAAATATGTTAGAATGGCTATCTCTGAATGTGCTGACACCTACGACACCTATAACTAACTTTTGTATTTTATTTTGGATACGGTACCTTTTGAAATCAAGCACCACATATAGCCCTTCATGTATTTACTTAAAGTAATAATAGTAATATTTACAATTATAATCATAGTAATAACGATAATAATAATAATAATTATTATTATTACTATTATTATTATTAAAATTATAGGCTAAAATCTGGAATTGCATGCTATTATGCATTTCAGGGACGCTTGTCGCCCCAACTTCTGTCCAAAAACGTTAAACTGAAAATATGTAAAACTATCATTCTCCCAGTTATACTGTATTATATAGTTGCGAAACATGGACTCTTACTTTAAGGGAAGAGAAAAGGTTATGAGTATTTGAGAATGACGTTCTTACGATTTATATTTTTTTGGAACAAAGAGAGATGAACAGACAGGCGGATGTAGAAGACTACATAACAGTGAGCTACACTATCTTTATAGCTAACCAGACGTAATAAGAACAGTTAAGTCTCGTAGACTGCGATGGGCAGGTCATGTGGAACGAATGTGGGAAAAAAGAGGGACGTGGAAGCTTCTTATAGGAAAACCAGAGAGAAAACTCTCAGTTGGTAGACCAAGAATGAATTGCGAGAATAACATTAAACATGATTTGAAGGAAGTAGATTAAACAGGGGATGATTGGATAACATTAGCTCAGGATAGGGATGTAGTGAGAGTGTATGTACGCGCGGTCATGGGCCTAAGAGTTCGGTAGTACCGGTGAGTTTATTATTATTATTATTATTTATTATTATTATTATTATTATTATTATTATTATTATTATTATTATTATTATTATTATTATTATTATTATTAGACTCGAAGCACCAATTAACAATATAATTTAGTAAAATTGTCTAATTAATATTTAAACCTAATTTAAAACAAACATTAGTTTAATTTACTTTTAAATTAATCAGAAGTCCAGCAGCCTCTGATTTCCTGTGATAAGGCTTTAGATATTGAAAGTGGAGATAGTATAAGTTATTATGTATTATGTCCTATGTTGAAATACGTTAAGCCATAACTTACGATCTGATCATAATTGAACGCAAATAACAGAAACCGCCAATTAATCTGCTGGGAGACCAATTATGAAATTCGACCTAATATAGAATTTAATAGACCTAACAAAACACGTTGGCTACGTTTTATATATCTTCAGTAGGCCCTACTGTTCTGTTGGCAACCAACATCATACAAACACAAAATAAGAAATAAATGCAGTGAACCAACGCATATTGTTGGAGGTTAAAAATATAGAAACTGATATGAGATTAGAGAAAGATGTACAAGTATCTGGCAGAATATTTCTTTACAACACTTGGCATATGCCTTTATCATTTTTGGCAAGCAGTAGTGAGGGAATGAGGGGTAGTTTTGAAATACTGCGGGAATAACTGTGGCCAGGGAGAGGGTGTAAAAGAACATAAACAACAGGGGGAATTCAAGATTACACCGGAGTGGGAAGGAAATATTATTTCTGTATCTTTTCCACCCTTACCACTTAGTAAAACCCTCGAGTTAGTGGTTTTTTACTGTCAGATTGATACGATGACGCTTAAAAAACAGAGGGATAAAACTGGAAAAAAAGAAGCTTTTGAGATTTAATTCACACAACAACTGAATAATATACTTCAGTTATAAAAGCATGTTATCTAAAATAAAGATGTTCAAGCACATTGGTTCAAGTGTTCGCAAAATCTCTAAATTCGCTTGATAAGAATGGCTAACAATAATTATCCATTTAACTTAGATTTTCCTCCTTTTCCTTAGTTTTGTAATTAATTTCACCAGAATTTACAATCGAACGCAGAATTTATATAAACTTGCCCAACTTAAAATTATACAATATCTATGACTAGAGCATGGAACCTATTTCCAAGTCATGTCTGAAACTATCAACCTTTATCATTATTTAAATCCAAATTAACTGATAACTTAAGTTCCACAAAATGAAAATACTACCTGCATAACAACTATACAGGGTGTTTCAGTGAAAGCGTGCAGAAATTAAACAGGGCATAGTGGATGCTCTTCTGAACAATTTGAGATAGGGGAACTATGGTCCGAGAAGCCGGCTTAAAGAGATATGTAAGTAAAAGTGTCTATCAGAAGGTCTAGCATTACTGTTTTCCAACATAATTACAACTAACGTGCGTACAAGTTTACATATACTGTGCTGTTTATTTTTACGTGTACACATTCTTTAGTTCCTGCAAAGAAACAAGGGAGGAAGAGCCTGATTACTATGAAGTCATTATGCAAGTTATTGTTTACTGTTTTTTTTCCTTTACTGTACTTCCCATAAGATGGCTCTGTCTTATCGTATTTACATTGTCCCATGACAGAACATGCTCTGAATCAACAACATACCCATTCATACTCCGTGCTGTTCAGATACATTTACAATACGATGGAGCAGTACCGGCACTGTTTTGCAGAACTCACTGACATGCACCTTGTGTATGGGGAGGTACGAAGCAATGCTTTCGCTGCTGAAAGGCTGTACAAGGAACGATTTACCAACAGGCATCATCCGTTAAGATGAGTGTTTATTTCTCTCGATCGGCGAATTCAGGAGACGGGTTCGGTACAACGAAGAAACGAGGGAGCTGGCAAGGTCCACCCGGACACCCGATTTTGAAGAGGAGGTGCTGGAGTGTGTTGCGGCGGACCCCCTACAAGCGCTCGTTGTATTTCACGTGCAATGGGCGCTCCGTATAGCAGCGTGTGGGGAGTACTCCACGAGCAACAATTACACCCGCATCACCCACAACGAGTCCACGCATTTTTTGTGACTGATTTTGCTCCAAGGGTCGCATTGTGTCAGTGGTTGCTCCTACAATGGATTGATCGTCCGGATTACCTCCAATGCATGCTGTTTACTGAGGAGGCCTCATTTTATCGTGATGGTATTTCGAACAGCAGGAATATGGGGTGAAGAAACCCCTCACGCTGTACGAGAGCCATGCCATCAAGAACTATTTGATGTGAATATCTGGGTCGGTATTGTAGACGACAATCTTATTGGGCCATATCTTCTACCTGACCGTCTGAATGGCCTATAATACTTGAGGTTCCTGCAAAGAGTTCTACCTGAGTTGTTGGAGGACGTACCCTTGGCTGTTCGTGAAAGAATGTGGATACACATGACTCTGCACCGCCTTATTTCAGTGTGGATGTCCACAGTCATCCCAATGCTGTATTTCCTGATCGCTGGATTGGAAGAGGAGGCCCTATCCCATGGCCTGCTAGGTCACCGGAACTGAATCCCCCTTGATTATTTTGTATGGGGATATCTAAAGTCACTTGTGTTTGAGACCGCAGTGGAAACCGATATGGAATTAGTTGCCAGGACTGTAACTGCCTGTGATGTAATTCAAACCACACCAGGGATATTTGTAACGGTGCGGCAGAATCTTGTACGCCGATGTCATGATTGCATTGAGGCTGGTGGCCGTCAGTTTGAGCAACTCTTGTAAGTGACGTTAATTGTGTCAATGATGGCATTTGTAAGTTAACTGTAATTGATATAAATATAAAACGTACACAGTAATGTGATAGAAACGTTTAGTCCCATTGAACCGAAAGTGTGTTTTTCGGCTCATTATTGTAACGTCGTTCTCCTCCCTACACTGGAATATTTATGAACTATGCCAATATCCTTTTCTCCGTGTAGTTACCTCCACTATCCCCTCTCTTCCCTTCCTGCCGCGCAATGTCTACGGCGCATCTCCCCTCTACTTCGGAACCTTCATATACGTGGTGCACAAGCAGAACTTTATCATTCATCATTCAATCATTCAAGCAGTCATCGTTTAGTTCTTTGAGCAGATTCAAAGTTTGAATCGGCATCCAGTCCGCGATGCGAATCATGCTCTAATGGACAAGCTGGTCTGAAGCCGAGAAGCGGCGTGGTTTAGTTGGTCCGGCAGACCAGGGAAGAAGTGGTACCTGATTCGGACGCAAGTATGAGTGTAGCGTGAGGTATGGTGTGTATTTTTTCCATTGTAAGAATATTGTTATTTATTTGTTTATATTTTGTTTTTTTTCTCTGAATGATCGAAGTCCTTTTTGTTAATTTATTTTTAATTCAGACAACTTGTTTCTATTAAAGGTCATATTTTATTTATCTGCTGCTTTATTGATCTGCACATAGTTGTTCTCAATCCTAGACGGAAATTCACTCAAGTAGGAAATCATTTCCAGCTCCCTTGCTATTATGCTGTTTAGCTTTCTGGAATGACAATTATTATCCTTTTCACTCACTCTATGTATTTGAGAATTATTAACTATTTATGTCTATCTATCTGAGAGAGAAAGATGAATCAATTGCTGCCTTCTATGGGCCCAAGGCAAGCAACTTCGTGATAGATAACCTTGCAGGAAATCAGATCCACGTTAATAGAGACAGCAATAACAAAACACGATCCCGGATAAATCCAAATAGAAGATGCCTTAAAACTCCTGAACCTTCAGAGCAAAATTGTAAAATTCACAATGGAAACTGAAACTGACAGACAAATCTCATTTTTGGATCTAACCCTAAGTAGAAACGAAAAAAACAAAATAGAATTTGGAATATACAGAAAGAACACACATAAAGATAACTACATTAAGGCATCAGGATTCAACCATTTCGCTCACAAAGAAGCTGTATTCAATAGCCTAACACACAGATTGGTGAATGTACCCCTGAACCGTGAAAAATATGAAAAAGAAAAGAATGCATAATTAAAGTAGCAATAGAAAATGGTTATGAAGAGAACATGGTACACAAGAAAATAAATAAGTTTAAAAGGCAAAAACTAATTAATGAAAGCACACTTAAAAAACGAACAGAAGAGAACATATGATTCAAAAAATTCACTTACCATCCTGTAAAACACCACAAGTTCCAGAAAATTTTCAATAAGTTTAACATTCGATTGGCCCCAAAGAATGAATACAGCCTAAACAAGATAATTAAAACCAACAAAAATGAAAAAATTGGAGAAGAATATAAATCAGGAATATATCAGATCAAATGTCAAGATTGCGACAAAATCTATATAGGAAAAACAAAAAGAAATTTAAAAACTAGATTGAAGGAACACCTTAGAAATGTAAAAAAGGGTGAAGTGGACAAGTCAGCAGTAGCAGCCCATGCTTGGTCTGAAAAACATTTAATTGATACAGAAGCTAGCCTAATCAAACAAACAGATAAACTAAAGGAACTCACAGTCTGGGAAAAAATCCATATCCAAAAAAACAAAAAAAGACAAACTCATGAATTTTGAAACTCCCGCAAATTTTGACCTGATCCAGAGGTTCATCGGTCCACCGATAGAAGTAAGAAGGAAACCGCCAAGAAACGACATAACAACGGTCGACCAGAGGCTACTGACGATGGAGATAAGCTCCGAAACTGCAGTATAGAAGAAAAAGGATATGAGGTGAGGTAATAAAAACATTAATTTAATTACAAATTAATTAAATTTTAAATTATCTACACTGATTGAAAGCCTAATTAGTAAAGAATCCAAATCAACTTTTACAGACTTAGGTCAATTAAGAACACTACATAACGGTGAGATAAGCTTTAAGAGAAACTAGATGTATCAAGACCAATTAAGTAGCTAGACTTCGATGGACAGAGGATGCAGCACGAATGGGGGAATAAAAGGTATGGAAATTTCTTGTTAGAAAACCAGAAGGAAATCGGCTAGTATGTAAGACAATAATGATATAGGATGATAACATTACCTATGATTTGAGGATTTACTGAATGACTGGAAAATATTAGCTGCCAATAGGGATGTATGAAACACATATCAGCGCAGCCATAAACTTTCGGGTTCCATAATGATAGTGAATTAGGTACATTCATTTTTAAGATTTATAAACTAATTTTAATATTATACTAAATTAATATTAAAATCATCGTTAAATTCCACATGGTGGGATAAGTATATTTGGAAAGGCACAAAAAAAATATTGGTGGAATCTGTTGCAATGTATGGAAGTGAGGTATGGACAATCAATAAGTACTACAAGAATAGACTAATAGATCTAGTTATGGATTACTTACGCATAAGTGCCAGAAAGTCAAAATTAGAACATGTCACAAATAAGGAATATAGAAACATAATGGAACCAGAAGAAAGCATAATTGAAAGAATTGAGGGGAAGGAATTAAAGTGGTTAGGACATTTTTAAGAATGGAAGATGAGAGATGGCCAGAGCAACTATATCAAAGGCAGGCGACCAGAAATAAGAAAAGAGGGAGACCATGGTTAACATGGAAGCAAAACATGAAGACATTAATGCAAGCAATAGGGCTAAACATTGAAGATGACCAAGATCGTAGGCTTTGGAGGTTTGGCGCGGGAAAACGGCAGCAGCTGTAAAAACCCGAAGATAGATAGAATATTGATTACAGTGAATAATATAACATTAATTTAACAGTTCTATTCTAGATTTAGTCCTTTAATTTTACGCTGATGGCTGTTGGTTTGACCATTGTTTAGTTGCAAACATTTAATACATTGCCATATACATTGACATAATATCAACATCATTTACCAATGTCTTAATGCACTGTAACGGACAAAACTTATTTCGGTCGTATATTCTCCCTCGTAAAGTTTTTTAATTCATTACTCTTCCTTAGATTAGATTAGATTGAGCCTGGTGGAGTTAGAGCCTACTCTTCCACTCACCAGGACAAGCATATATTACATCAGAATATAACAATCTCAGTTAACTCTAATATTAAATACCAAGTAAAAATTTGATCAAAAATATATGTATTATATTACGATCTATAATACAACCAGTTAATGTTAGTTAAAATTAAGAATAAAACTAATAATAAAATGTATACAAACAAGACATATTAAAATATATATACAGTCAATATGCCCATTTCACCAATTAATGTTTTAAAATGGTCAACAAGTTTCTACATCCAAGCTGTCATTCTCAAGACCAGATATTGACTGAAGACAAAATTGATAATAAATAAATAAACAAATTCAGTTAAAAACAAATTTTGTTTGTCATTCTCAAGACCAGATATTGACTGAAGACAAAATTGATAATAAATAAATAAACAAATTCAGTTAAAAACAAATTTTGTTTTTAACTGAATTTGTTTATTTATTTATTATCAATTTTGTCTTCAGTCAATATCTGGTCTTGAGAATGACAGCTTGGCTGTAGAAACTTGTTGACCATTTTAAAACATTAATTGGTGAAATGGGCATATTGACTGTATATATATTTTAATATTTTATCACCAAGAAGATCACTTGTGTATTAAAGACATATTAAATTTGTCCCTGTCGAATGCACATAAAAACAAAGGAAAATAATGAGATATAGAAAACTAATTTTACGATTATACAATATTTAAAACAAAACAAAAGAAAATATTTGGTCATCTTAATATTATTTTCATAAATAATTAAATTTATTAATTGTTATAAGAATACTATCAATGAGATGTATAAGTTAGTTTGTTAGTAAATAATTATTTAGTTTATTTGGTAAGGATGTTTATAGTTTGACAGTCTCTGACATAGGACGGAAGGGAATTCCATGTTTTGGTAAGTGAGACAGTAAAAGATAATGAATAATATACAGTGTTATGAGGAGGGATATAAATGACAATGTGCTGATGGGATCGAGTGTCAAGATTATGTGTGTCGGATAGTCTGATGAAGCGGCGTGGTAAATAATTAGGCGATGATGTGTGAAGTATTTTATAGAGAAGGGATAGAGAATGGACAGTTCTACGATCTCTTAGACGAAGCCACGATAATTGTACCTGGGACGGTGTAACATGGTCAAATTTGCGAATACCACAAATAAAACGTGCTCAAGTCACTCTTGAAAATTTTTAACACTCTGCACATATAAAAGTAATAATAGAACTATTGTTAACAAGGCTTTCAGTTGCGTTTTATCGCATCTTGTAGATATTATTGTTTGAATAATTTGCGTAAGTGCGAAGCAGTAGCTTACTATGTTCCTTGTAACTTTATCTAGGGGTAGTGTAGGAATTTCTGGAATGTGAAATGAACATCTCTCGCGTAACCTAATTCGTTGCCACAGTAACATTAAATTAAATTATACCAGGTTGGTATAGTGCACTCTGTATTTGTTAGAAAGAGATAGTGTGGCCAATTCTTGTTACAATGTCTGCTTTCTGTTACGAATTTTGTACAAATTTAATTTTGATATACTTCAGATTTATTTTGTTACGTTTCCACATATCTAATGAGACTTGAGCGTATTCGAGAGTTCGCGAGTTCAAATTCTGATGTTGACGTTGTGAATGAGGGTTTCTGTAGTTGTTTCCCTCGTAAGGTGAATGTCGCTTTGGAAATCAATAAACAGGATGCATAATTGCGATGTCATTTCAAAATTGTATAAAAATAACCGTGATTTTGGTGACAAACCGAATGTGAATAATTTGTATTCTTCTTCAGATCTAAGTTTATTTAAGATCCTACATACCTCGACTCCTAATTAATTATCCTGTCGTTTCCAGTATCTATCCTCCAACCATAACTTAAACACAAGATCACAACATAGTGCCTTGCTTAATATACGGCAACATAGGACATCACATCGCTCCATGTCATATACCATCTTCACTTCTCGCAACTGGAATAACCTACCACAAGAAATAAGGGGCTGCCGGACATTGGCATCTTTTAAAAGAAATCTAAATTTATATTTGCTCTAACCTTGACTTTATCATTACCCAGTGTAATGTATATATATATATATATATATATATATATATATATATATATATATGATATGAAAAGAAAAAAGAATGCTTGAGTCGGGATTTGAACTCGAGTCTCTAAAGTCTGTACCTTTAGCGCTCTAACCAACTGAGCTACCCAAGAATTCCAATACAAGCATACAATTTTCTTATACATGTATTATTCTCAATTCCCACAAGGGGTAGCGGAAATTAATTCCAACTGCCATCTCGCGGCTAACATAACAGTTAAGCAAAATTTTAAAGAGAATATTTACTTTATAGCAGTAACGCTTTTATATATAGATATTATATATATATATTATATATATATATTTATTTATTGATGTTTCTCATATAATTTATCATATTTATATTATTATTATTATTATTATTATTATTAATATTAATATAAATATTATTGTTATTACTATCATCATATAAAATGTTGTTTGTGTATGAAATTTCCATTGTAAAAAACTCCTGGCGCGACAGGCCTACAAGGCCCTTAGCCTAACATCCGGCTGCTGGCCTCACATCCACATGTGTCAATCACAGAGGTAATGATAATCAGCCAGTGTAGGGGTGACATGTGGTCAGCATATCGAATCCCCCAGTCGTTATAGCTGGTTTCCTCAACCTGGAGCCGCTACTTATTGTAGCTACCCAAATGCATCACGATGTTGGGTGGGCACCGGTCCCATACTGGCCGAAATACCATGAGAAAATTTATTCCCCCATGGAGACTCGAACCAGCGCAAGTCCCGTAGCTCTGCGCCAAGGCTTCCTGCCTTAACCACTCAGCTACAGCGCTGGACAAATTTCCATTGTAATATATATTTTAATTCTTTATAATTAGTATAGAGTATATATTACCTATATTGTCAAATATGTACTTGTAATTTGTGCTGGTTGAGTGGAAGAGAATGCCTTATGGCCTTAACTCTACCAGAATAAAAAATTATTATAATTATCATTATTATTATTATTATTATTATTATTATTATTATTATTATTATTAAGTTAAATAAGGGATTGGAATTCTATTATAGGTTCCATAATTAACATTAATTTTATAATCCAATGTTTTTAAAAGTTTTTTGAAACTTGGAATTACATTATATTTGAAGAGAAAAATTATACGCTCAGACCGGGACTTGAACCCGGGACCCTTGGTTCTCTAGACCAAGTGCTCTACCAACTGAGCTACCTGAGCAAGTACCGATCTAAACGCAAATCTTTCTCTATAAACATTGTAATTCCCGTCCACCAAATGCTATGAAGCCATGCTTCTATCTTGCAAATGGCGGCTCCTTTATTAAGAAGACATATTTGGGAATTTTCTCTTCAAATATGATTTATCCATCATTGAGATGTACGAAATCAATAATAAAAACATGGAATTATATTATTTATATTAAAATAATAATTTAACTTTTTTATGAAATCTATACTGTAGAGGTTACTATATTCCATTCCTTTAACGCAGTTTAACCTCTCATCGTATAGGTACTTTTACGTGCCATACGCCACACGGTCCTTACTATGACGCGACCTGCCGGGAGAGGGATTTTAATGAAGAATCACACACACACTTTTTGATCACACAAGGACATGAAGGGCTTCTCGGAATGAGGGACCAGCTCAATATTATTTTTGGTTTAAAAGACCAATATTTTATTAAAATTATTAGAACCAATATTATTAATGTTATCATATTCAACCAGAAAGACACTTTTTATTTGCCTACGCCATCTTACGATCAATCCCCAATAAATTAGGGAGGTGTCAGGGCCTCCTCCGAGTAACACAACATTAAGAAAAAACACACAATTCACGAATACATTCATAGTAAACATGTCGGATATGAAAATGATGATTGTTATGGTCAGATGATATTAGGGGATTCTTAGCGTCTTAAAGTTTCTTGACATTTGTCTTACAGGTTAGGAAAACCCCCGAGAAAATCAGCCATGAAACTTGTCCCGACTGGACAACGAACCCTGGCCCGTTTCGTGAGGCAGCGAAAGGTTCGGCTACATATAAATGTTAAATTATAAAATTGTCATAATTACAAAGAAATAAACGTTATCTCAGTCAAAACATACTTTATTAATTCGATTTTCAATCTCTTTATACGATCTCACATAAGGAGACTGAAACGTCGACTTAACAAATTTATGTTTTGACTGAGATAACGTTTATTTCTTTGTCATCATCATCATCATCTGCATTCATGGATTAGGTCTGTTGACCCGTTCCGACTTCAGCCCATCTCTTTCTAGGTCTGCCCACATCTCGGGTGCCTTTAGGTTTGTATTTTGTTATTTGTTTTGGATATCTATCTTCATTCATTCTGTCTATGTGCTGCTTCCATTTTTGTCTATATGTATCCATTTTATCAGTTATTGCAAATATTTCAAGTTCCTGTCTTATTTCTGTGTTCTTGATTCTGTCTTCCTTAGTGCACCCTTTAACAGATCTCAAAAATTTCATTTCTGCCGCCGTTATCCTACTTAGGTCTTGTTTTTCATGTATCCAGGCTTCTGAACCATAGAGCAGTACCGGTACTGCCAACATTTTATAAAATTTCAGTTGGGTCTCTCTTCTTGTTTTGTTATTTAGTGTTCGTTTTTTATCGTACCACATATTCCCTGGAATTTTGCTATTTTATTATTTATATCATTATCATAATTAAATGAAATGTCACATCCTAGATAATTGAGATGGTTCACCTGTTCTATGATTTTGTTTCCTATTACTATTTTCGATCTGATTTGATTTTTTCCTTGGAATGCCATTACCTTAGTTTTTTCTATGGATATTTTGAGATTATATTGTTCACATATATTATGTAGTTTAAAAATATTCCTCTGAAGTTCGTCTTCTGTATTTGCTATTATTACCTGGTCATCAGCGTATAATAATGTTTTCAAGTAGTGTGTTTTATCTAATTTTATTCCTTTATTTCTTTCTTCGTTCCATTTTTTTATTATATCATTGATGTATAGGTTAAATAAAACTGGAGAGATACTGCATCCTTGTTTAACTCCTTGATTAGTATGAATTTTATTTTTACTTACTTCATTTCTAGTTTTTATAACAAAATTTGTGTTCCAGTACAAACTCTTTATAGCTGCTATTAAGTGTTTCGGAATTCCTTTTTCTTTTAAAATTGTCCAGAGTTTTCCTCTGTCTACTTTATCAAATGCCTTGACAAAATCAATAAAAGCTATGTGTGTTTCCATGTTATATTCTCTTCTTTTGTTTATAAATTCTTTTATCGTAAATATATTATCCATACATGAACGCCCTGGTCTGAATCCACTTTGTTCTTCTGTTAACATTACCTCTGTTATTTGTTTTAACCTAAATGTTAAGATTCTTGAGTATATTTTATAGCCTGCAGTTAAAATGCTTATTCCTCTGTAGTTGTCGCAGTCTTTACGTTCTCCTTTCTTAAAAATATATTGTACTATTGCTGTTGTCCAGGTTTCTGGTATTGTTGCTTGTTTCCAACATAAATTTAAAAAATGTAATAATCTCAGTTTTAAAAAAAATCCTCCATATTTTATTAATTCCATATTAATTCCGTCTATTCCAGCTGCCTTTCTGTTCTTTGTTGTTTTCAGTACTTCTTCTAATTCTTCCATTGTTATCATATCTATTCCTATCTCACACTCATATATGTTATCTTTAGTTATTTTATTTTCATTATACCACAGTTTTTTATAATGTTCTTCCCATTGTTTCTCCTCAATTGCATTGATCTGTATTTTATTTCTTTGTAATTATGATTATTATTTACTCTCAGTGAAAAATAATATTATAAATTATAAAATGGTGTCTGACATCTCAGTCATCTTCAACTAAAACTTAGTTTAAAAACTTCGTAGAAGATTTTTCGGAAATATGTTCCAGCAGCTGAAGGCAGAACATGTTTCCCAAAAGACATCCAGCGAAGTTTTTATTTGTCGACGACTGATATATAAATGCCATTTTATAATTTTAACATCTTATAATTAATTTAAATTAACGTACCGTAAGTGATTTTCTTGACCAACTGAGTGAGATTTATTGTATATTTCTTCAGTTTAAATGATGAACAATGGGTTGGAATTTCATTCCTGCTATCCGCCATTAATGATCATTTTATATTTCACTAGCTAATACTCGGATGTGCTGCTACGCTTAAATAAATGAAAATTGGTATGCGTTTATGTTTAGTTGAATACGTGAAAGGAAAAATAATTATATATTTATATTTTTTTGATATCCCGTGCTGATTACCCGGCGTTGCCCGGGAATCTACTTATCCCGATCTTCTTAACATAAATGAGCTGAAAGACGAACATTAATATGTTTTATGTTTAGTTAAGTAAGTAAAAGGAAAAATTTATATCGTAATTATTTTTAGATACCCCGTGCTGTTTACCCGGCGTTGCCCAGGAATCTACTCATCTCGATCTTCTTGGCATAAATGAGCTAAAAGACAAAATTCGTTATTGTGAGTTATCCGTAAAGAATACCCGCCATGAGCTGCTATGCTTGTACAGGAACCTACGTACTTGTCTCGATCTTCTTGGCATGAATGAAAGACAAAAATGGTTATTGTGAGTTATCCGTAAGAGATAAAGATATGCTTTGCGAACTTTTTTGTAGAGCTTATTGAGATATTCAATTCTGAGTACATTAATGTTGTGTATTTGTTATAGTTTAGTTAGCGTAAGCCATTTAAGCTTCCAAAGAGCTACGTTTTTCACGTTTTCCACTACGAAGGGCAATTTTTAAGGGTGTAGGAGTTGAGTATCACAACTTTCGTATAGCCTAGCCTATGTTCATCCCGGGAATCTCCTGAACATTTTGCAAAAAGCCTCATCACAATCGGATCAACGTTATGGCCGCGCATAAAGTACGAACTAACAAACAAACGAACATTAATTTTTATTTATTCATTTAGATTAATATGAGTGAATTTGTACACAACACATGAATACAAATAAGATGTAGGTAGGTAGTATATATAAAGATGTTCTGTAACAGCTTAAATTACCGTATTAGAGCCACAATTCAAATCTGGGCGTGAGAAATGACCAAGAAATTTTCCACAGAGTCCTCACATTTAATTCCTGAGTTTCGGAACAGAATCAGTTTTTAACCACTAGTTACCTGGGATCAATTAAAAGCCTATGAGGGTAGATACTATATAAATATATGGCATGAAAAGAAAAACTAACGCCTGAATCAGGATTGGCCCCGGGACCACTAGCTTTACGTGTTAGCGACATCCCTTAGCTATCCAGGCATCCCGAAGCAAACATTGCTTTTCCTCTCCTTATACACAATTCTCAGCCATAAGGGGCAGCGGAAAGTGCCTGTATTGCATCCTACGGCTTCTATAACAAGAAAGCACTTTAATGAGAATTTTACTTTATAGCAGTAACTATTTTTTTATCTCGATGTATTAATTGAATTTTGATATTTAGCATGAAAGCCAAATATGGCATAAAAATTATTCCTGAACCGGATTTGAACCCAGGATCTCTAATTCTGTGCATTATATATATATATATATATATATATTTTTTTTTTTTTTTTTTTGACATTTGGCAATGAAGGCAATTATGGTATGAAAAGAAAAGAAGAATGAATGCTTGAGTCGGGATTTGAACCCGAGTTTCTAAACTCTGTACGTTTAGCGCTCTAACGACCTGAGCATTCATTTCTATTTTCATATCATATTTGCCTTCATTGCCAAATATCAAATATATAGTTATAACATCTAAATATACAAGCGCTACTGCTATAAAGTAAATATTCTCTTTAAAAATTTGCTCAACTGTTATGTTGGCTACTAGATGTCAGTCGGAACGATTTTCCTCTACCTCTTGTGTGAATTGAGAATACTACATATATAAGAAAACATTATGTTTGTGTTGGAATACCTGGGTAGGTCAGGTCGTTAGAGCGCTAAACGTACAGAGTTTAGAGACTCGGATTCTAATCCCGACTCAAGCATTCATTTTTATTTTCATATATATATATATATATATAATATATATATTTCTTATCATACCATATTAAGCTTGCATTGCTCAATGTTAAAGATTTAACTATAACATCGATAAAGCGTCACTGCTATAAAGTAAAATAAATATTCTCTTTAATTTGCTTACTTGATATAGTCAGCTACTAGATGGCAGTGAAGACAGTGTTCTCGCGACATCTAGTAATAATGGAGAGTATAATACATATATAAGAAAAATAAGTGTTTGAATTGGATTCGCCTGGTAGTGTAATGGATATCACGCTGAAGTACAGGCTCAGAGATCCGGGTTCGAATCCCGTCCAGGCATTTATTTTTCTTATCATACCATATATATATATATATATATATATATATATGTGTGTGTGTGTGTGTGTGTGTATGTGTGTGTGTGTGTGTGTGTGTATGTGTGTGTGTATGTGTGTATGTGTGTGTGTATGTGTGTGTGTGCGTGTCTTTGTGTGTATCGTATTACACGAATATCGTAGATTGATAGTAAACTACAAATTTTAATGTATGTATATATATATATATATATATATATATATATATATATATATACATACCGGTATATAGGAATGCGCGCACTCGGGTGTATGTCCTATTACAAGAGGATCTTACATTGATAGTCAACTAAACAATTTAACTCCTGTAGGAACCGCAATAATAATTGTTGCTGGGGGATATAATGTCTCAAAATATAATTGAAATAAAGAAACGTAGTTCAGCCGTAAGCTTAAGTGGTGTTTTAAGTAAATTTACTTAAATAAATTTGGCAATAATCCAGTCCAATGTACTATTTTTGGTAACCTTAATGTTCTGTGGGCCTATATTTTTTTAAATATCAACTCGAATGAAATTTACTTCTGCTCATATGTTTTAAAACGAGAATAAAAATGTTGGTTCATAAGTTTGTGCACACGATACCAAATTATTCTCCGTTTCATTTGGTTGAAGAGTTATAGTAGCTTTTTACATGGAGAGCAGTAGAGTCTCTTTCTTGTCTGGTTTGAAAGAAGGAAAAAGAAAGATTCTCAGTATTCCGTTTTACTTCCTCCTCATTCTCTGTTCTGTAGGAAACGCTTGGATGCTTCCTCTTACAGCCTCATACCCAAGCTGTGTAATAAAATACGACGTACTTAAAAAAATCTGTGATTAAGAAGTAGCCTTCTTGGCGAATTTAACTGGATGGGTTTCTATAGAAACTACCCATTAAGAACATCTCGTTAAAACATATAGAATTTCCACTTTGTCTGTGAATGTCTGAAGCTTTCACAAGGAGAAGCTTTAAAAAATGTTGCACTTTTTGTCTTTAGCCAGCGTTAAGAGAAACAAAACACCCGTGTTTGTTGGAAACTTAATTTTGGATTAAAAAAGTTGGCCGCCACTGAGGGTTTATAAAATCGTTATAATTTACCACATAAAGAAAGAAATCTGGATTATAGAACAGTTTACACGTGGATACATTTGTTTCATACACAAAGCATTGAAACTACAAAAATATCGGATACGACGATTAAGCAATGCTGATATTCAGTTATTTAGTCTGATGACATTAAATACGCGTAACGTTTTTTTTTTTAATTTTTTTAGACCTTTAGACTATTAGATCATATTTATTATTAGCCTGGTAGAGTTATCGCTGTTTATGGAGGACGAACATTACATTACATAAAATAAAACATTCATAATAATTTCAATAATAACGTTACATGAAAATGTGAGTTGTACTAATGTTACTGTTATTTAAAACTGAGCCCTATTACTAAATGTAAAAAAGTAAACAAATAAAGATAGTATTATACAACAGAGCGGAACTTTTACCTCCAGTCATAGCAGCACACTTGCTGTGCCGCACTGACGTGGATACTAGCCGTGTGTAGTCAGAAACAAAATAACAAATGAAACACCCAGCTTACTTAGGTAGTTGTCCCACACTCACTTTCACAGACTGACGTGAAACGAGTGTACGCGGGATGACACGTCATTAATTCACAAATCATCCACAAAGTCAATGTTCCACTATGTCGAGTAGTAGTGGTGGTAGTAGTGATAGTAGTAGTGGTAGTAGTAGTTGTAGTAATAGTAGTAGGACTTTATATGACTAAGGGTCGGTTTCACCAACAGAGGTAACTGTGTTGATCTTGCAGAAGATTTCCGGGCTGTTGGCCGTGGTCTTGAGGCTTGTAGTTCCCCGACGTTTCGCCAGAGACTGCGTCCGGCATACTCAAGGGTTGTCTTGAGACTGGCAATTTTGTCGACTACCTGCCCTATTTATACATTTCTCAAGCAACGGACCGCGAAGAGAACACGTCGCGGATAAATGTATAAATAGGGCAGGTAGTCGGCAAAATCGCCAGTCTCAAGACAACCCTTGAGGATGCCGGACGCAGTCTCTGGCGAAAGGTCGGGGAACTACAAGCCTCGACCACGGCCAACAGCCCGGAAATCTTCTGCAAGATCATAGTAACTCCGGCCGTGATAGCGTAAGTCAATATATTAGAGGTAACTGTATTACGGCAGTTTAAGCTGTGTATTGTATATGGGGAAAACTGGCGTAATACAGTTACCTCTGTTGGTGAAACTGACCCTAAGAGTAAAATACGTAAAATGTTATTTACAAATATGGATTGCACGCGTAGTAAGCCCTACGTTGCTGTTGTCAGTCCTTGGCAATTAGTTAATTTCAAGTAATAAGACAAAAAAAGAAAGAAATCAAAACAGTAGATAAGAATACAATTACATTATACATTAATTAAATTACGTACAGCAATTACTTAAGTAAGTATTGATGATATTACACTTTGCTTACATATTTATTTATTCACGAATGAGCAATGTTCTTATTTTTCGGGCAACAACCGACGTCTCCAATATTCCAAACAGTTACATTTTCCTAATATATGTATTTCGTCTTCAAATATATTATTTCATAAATATAGGCATAAAACACACAGTTTGTTCCATTATTTTTCCTTTGTATTTTTCCTTTGTGTTTTTCTTTGTATTTGTATTTCTTTGTATATTCGGTAAGCGATATCTACGGTATTATTTATCTTTATTTGTTAATGTGCTCGTAGCATGTCAATTTATCACGATTTGAAATCAGAAATTTTAAAATATAAAAACAAATAATAAAATTTTGGGAAAATGAACATATAATATCAATGATCATAATAGACCCCAAACCTCTGCAAGTAACTAATTTTAATTATTTATGTTATAATTATACAGTAAACATAAAAACTGAAAGAGACATAAATATGGACGTGTCAAAATTTGAAATTATATGCGGAACTATACATAAAACATTAAAAAAAACAAGAAGAGATACTAGATTGAAGTTTTATAAAACATTGACAGTCCTGCATTACTTTATGGGAGTGAAACTTGGTTAATGACCAAAAAAATTACAAAGCAAAATACAAAGCGTAGAAATGAACTTCCTTAGAAGAACAAAAGGCTACACAAGATTGAATCAGATAAAGAATGAGTACATAAGAACAGAGTTAAATATATATCCACCGAATGATAAAATAAAAGAATATAAATGGTTTAGACATGTAGAAAGAATGAATGTAACAATTTTACCAAAAACAGCATATAACTATCAGCCAAGAGGTTCAATGTATGTAGGAAGGCCAGTGAAAAGATGGACAGAACTGTGAGACGGAGCAGGCAATTTCCCTAGCCCGTGAAGTGAAGAAGAAGATTATTGTGTGATGGTAAGAAATTATGTCACTTTTGTCATTTTGAATAATCACATCTTCGTTTCTTTTGCTTTATTGCATTATATTAGAAAATTTTAATAAGTCGACAATCGTACTTTGAGTATATATAAAAGCAATGCAAATATTTAATGATTAATTTATATAAAAACTACATTCAAAATATGTACTTCAGTATTTTATTAACTTCTTTAAGTGTACTATGATGTATTTTATTGAAAGCGTTTAAAATCTTTTCATTTTCAAAGATTATGTCAACGGTGAGCTGAAATCAGCTAAAAGGAAGTAATAGTACACCGTCTGAGTTTGCGGAGGCTACTATAGTTATTTGACTTGCACATACATTTTTACGGATTAATATATGTTACAATACACGACAGTAGTTTAATTGCAATTACCAGATCAAATCAAATCCAGCAGTGTTACAGATAAAGTGAATTGAAGCAAAAACTGCAATGATATTATCTAAAAGGCCTGACTGAGATATATAATAGAGTGAGTTGGCTCGTCTATTCGGTGTGGGATAATAAATCATCAGGTGGAACGCTAAATCTCTGTCTTAATAACATAGAAGCGACCGATCGAAAATTCTCACTCCAAGGGATATTTTCTTATTCGACATGCGCAAAAGGACCCGAAAATACCTGCTTCTAAGATTGAATTGAGCTGTTGAATAGGTGAGTAAAAGTAACAAACTTCTGTGGATCTATTTCGAATAAATTATGATACAATGATGGAATAATATATAAGAAATGTTTGTCAGTGCAAAATTGACAAGTCACAAGATTATGGTCTTAGATATGGAATTAAATACAAATACATAAAGTGGACAAATGAAAGTCAATTTTATTCAAGTCGGATGGTAGATACCAAAAAATTTAAGTCAACGAATGAGCAACTAGAAACATATAATCTGATTTATGCTGGTAGAACGTGGAAACAAATTAATCCAAGTGTGATGATTATTCAGCTCATCGAATGTCAGGAAACTGCTTATATATGAAGGGATTTGTGATTCACAAATAATTCATTATAACAAACTTCACAACAGTGTGAAAAAAATTGGTGTCCATGAGGACTCGTTCTAGCAAAATAATAAATTTAAACTTACTGGATATGATTCGAGAATTCTGTTATTGTTCAACTCATCTAAATGAGTTAATAGCCTCTTCATTCAGCCAATCTTGTTGAGCACTTTACTATCACTGTGGTGAAAAAGACATAACAACAAAGATAATCTGAAACGAACTTCGGATTGGGTCTTTTTTGAAGTCAGAACTTAAAACTCTTGAACACTCACGTCTAGAAGCCTTGAGGCAACAATAACAACTAAATATAAACAATATAGGTGCTGGTATTTAAATAGGCCCTACTGTTTGGCCTCATTTAAATTCTATAGAATTTATTGTTTTTGCGAATACATTATGTACCTGTTAAATTGCATAAATATACTATTATGTGGAGGTGGCAGTTTATTTCTATAATTTTTTATTTTCGTTAAAAGAAAACAGGAGACAAAATACTGAGACTGTAATTCACACCATTTCTTAAACATTTTTTTCTAAAGTACATTTATTCTTAAAACTGAATAATGTATGGATAATATATTTTCTCGCTGTATGTGATCTGTAATTTATTGGAATTCAATTTTCTGTTACAAAATTCTTTGTATAGCTTTATTCCATACTAATCGGAATATTACCAAGTTCTTTCTTCTACAAACACGTTAAAATAATTGAATTCAAATTTAACAAGAGATTGTTTATACTTTGAAAAGAACTTTATTGGAAGTCTTAAGGGAAAGGAAAGTTGTGCGCTTTGTGAAGGAATAAGAGTAGGCATGAAGTCTTAGGAGAGGGGGGCGGGATAGGACTTAAAGTAAACTGAGTTGTTACTTAAATCCGAGAGTAGAGTTTATTTGTGAACCATTTCATGGTTTGAATAGTAGACCTCGAAAAACTCATTATTCAAATACATTTAAATTGGGATTAAAGTGGTTCTCCTTCTGAGCACCGTAGTTTTCTTGTCTCACCAAGATGAAAAGACAATTTCAAGTGTTCTTTCCTGGATTACATCTCTCTCTCTCCTTTTCTCGTACTTGCTACATTCAATGATTTCTTCAATAATTTTCTCAAGCCATCAGAAAAAATACAGTTTTAATCTCTTTTGTCTTTTGATTCTAAATGAAAATCCACAAGTATATTCTTAGCGTTCCACAAAACAAACAAAGATATGAAAACGAAGATGATTTCCAATGTGACATTAATAACAGTGTTTTAGTTAACTATGCTCCTTAACAGAGATGATCATTAGCGTTGCAAAGTGATCCATATACCTAACCTAATTTAAATTCCTTTATTGATCTCATGTAATCAGAATTTTAATTAGGGATTATTCAAGGCGTGAATTTAAAAAAACACCAGGATTAGCATCACATGAAATATTTAATCTATCAACCAAGTAAATAGTACTCTAATTTAATCTGGCTCCTCTATTATTGTTAATCTTTAATATATTTCCATTCCCAATTCATAACACAGCTCTACAAAAAAAATTGTTGCTCTGGATATCTCAGCGAATTTTTATGTTTTCAAGTGCAGAGTTTACGAATATATTCATGAAAGTGCTGAATGTGCTCTAGTTTTTATGATTTTTGCGTATCTTACATCTTAAACAGTAAACGGCTTGTCACTAATAACATTTATGTTTCCAGTCATGATTTGATTTCTGCGCATTTTTTTCGCGTATACAAACATCACATGAACCCCACTCTCACACCCCTCACTCCGCACATTGGTCTTGATCTCAGTTATTTGACAAATTAAAGTACTGACGACGTGCATCTGGATATGATAAAACAATTCGTCAAAGCGTTGGACAAGCAAGGAAAATGTTTCAAATACATTTGTAGAAAATTTCCTAAGCTCAGTATGTAAAAATTAAAAGGCGGAATATTTGATGGCCCTCAAATTTGGCAATTGATGAAAGATGCAAATTTTATCAAAGTTATGACTGTTCCGGAAGGTGAAGCGTGGAAGGGTTTTGTATTGGTAGTAGAAAATTTCGTAGGTAACTATAAAGCACTAAATTATAAAGAAATTGCGCAAAACCTGTTGACAAGCTTCAAGATTCTGGGAGCAAATATGAGTATAAAGTTACACTTTCTCCACAGTCACCTGAATATATGTCCGGATAATTTACGAAATTATAGCGACGAACAGGGAGTGCGCTTTCACTAGGATCTAAAAGTAATGGAGGAAAGGTGTCAGGGTAGATGGAAACGTCACATGACGGCAGATTACTGTTGGTCTTTAAAAAGAGATTGTCCCCTAAAAAATTATAGAAGAAAATCTTATAAAAGGCGTTTCACTGAAGTATAACAGGGGTTTTCAATATTTTTCTTTCTATTTACGTCGGTGATTTCTAATGTTTCAAAAAACAATTCGCATTATAAATATATCTGTTACATTGTTTTTTCATATTTTCCGATTTTTGTAGTGTAAAATGAAAATAAAGATTAAAAAAAACAGCAAATCTTCCAAAATCATTGATAGTTAAATGAATTGTGAGCATAAATATATCTGAAATTAATCTTATATCAAGGGCAACAAGACACTGTTGACCAGTGTAATCAAGAAACAAAATTTCTAGTAATCAATAACACAACAATAATCCCATGTCAATGTAGTGAGTGCCACGGATGAAGGCAATATGAAGGAGGGGTATATTGAAGCTGTTTCTTAAGAGAGAAAAAAAGTAAAGTTTTTTTTGTTGGACCTTTTACCTACCAGATATCACGCCATTGATGAAGTGCAAGAAATTCATTAAAGTGGTTATTTTTTCAATAAATATCAGGGTATATGAAAGATTTAATTTGGCGCAACAAACATATGTCAGTAGAAAGCAAAATCCGCATATACAAAACGGTAGTTCGACCAGCTGTCCTATATGGAACAGAAATTAGGACTGATACAACAAAAACTAAACAAATAATAAGCACATGTGAAATGAAGATCTTATGAACTATTCAGGGGAAACATTATTTGATAAAATACACAACACAGAAATTAGGGACAAATGTCATATTCAAGAGACAACCAAATTTATTATAGATAGACGAAAATATTGGAAGGGTCATATAGAAAGAATGGAAGACAACCGACTTGCAAAAAAAAGAGCCAAAGAAGATAGACCAATGGACGGGAGAAGAACAAGAGTAAGACCAGCCAAGAGATGGATAGAAAGTAAATGCACATTAAATACGTCTGCCTCCGAGGAGTGATTTTATAAATAAACAAGATGAAAATCCTACAAATCATGATTATGAAGATGAAGAAGGTTCTCTTTAAAATTAAATTAAAAAAAAACAGTTTCAACATAGCTCGCCTACATAATGTCTCAAACCATGGCACTCACTATTGTTGGGTGGCTTTCGTAACAGGTACAATTTCTTTAACTAACTTTACACGGGTTTACACTAAAATTTGCAATCTTCTTTATTTTATTCACAATAATTTTCTACGCAAACACACATGATTATTCTGATATGTGTCCCTCGCAAAATGCAGCAGGCCTATCTTTTAAATTTTATCTATTCAGATTCATAGAAGCACATTATTTACAGCACTAACATTATTTTCAGATCACAATACAGTTATCGCTTTTCGAATCAAGATTGGCTCTCATAGGCCTCCGACCGGTCGTATATAACCGACGAAGACGTCTAGAAGTTTCCAGAGACGGTCGATCAGCATACACCGACCGCCACTCGAATGGTTGCTAAAATTTTACATCGAGGAAACACGTCTGGAGTGATCGCTGCGAGTTGTACAAGTGACTCATGATCCGCGAATCCGAATCCCCTATGACTTATAAAGCGAGATTTGAATCCTGCCGCCGTCCACGAAATTCAATGGCGGTTATTTGAGTAACGGAGCAACAATCTCACAATAATTAAATTTAAAAAACAAATATAAAAGTACGAGGAATTATAGCTAACTAGGTGGATGAAATTAAAGGCGTTATAAATATTCAATTGTGGATTTTAGATGTATTATTCATATTTAATAAGTGTAGACATAGCTGAAGGATAATTTTCGGAGTATGTAATGGGTATGGATATCGTTATAGCCTTTTAGAGGCAGTTTGATGAGGATAGGAAATATTGGAGATCTTGTTGAACGAGTCATTTTTTTCTATGATGGCTTCCATAAGGTACATAGTTCTCCTTCTTCTTCTTCTTCTTCTTCTTCTTCTTCTTCTTCTTCTTCTTCCTGTCATGTGATAGACCTAGCGGTCTCTTACGGTCTCAATCCAACGTTTGAAGGGTCTGCTCAAAGATCTCTTGCTTGGTGGCTGGTAATTTAAGATTTGACGTGGTATTCTTGTTCTGCTCATTCTTCTTACGTGAGATTTCCAGTTGTTCCTGTATTTTTGCACATGTTTCGTGATTGATTATGTTTGTAATTCTTTGAGAATTAGTTAACTTAAATAAATCGATGATTAGGAGTTTGTGTTTTCTAGTAGTTACGTGAAATTTATACTTAAACAATTTCTCCTATTATTATTTTGAAATTATATGAAAATCTGAAACTTCAGAGTAGGTACAGTTTACTGCTCTATATTATATATGTTTTCAAAGAAAAAAGTAAAAGAAGTATAAAGCTGACGTGAAAGGAGTAAAATAAATTAAAAGAAGAGTTTCCAAAACTAACTCACTGGCACTTTAGAACCCGTAGGTTCATGGACACGCGAAAATAAGCTCTCCATACATTCCTATCCTGAGCTAATGTTTTTCAATCATCCCCATATAATCTACTTCCCTCAAATCAAGGTTAATGTTGTTCTCCCACGTCATTTTTGGTCAACCAATTGGGCGTTTTCCCTCTGGTTTTCCTACAAGAAGCTTCCCTTCACCTCTTTCATTCCCCATTCGTGCCACATGTCCTGCCCATCGCAGTCTACGAGACTTGACTGTTCTTATTAAATCTGGCTTCATATAAAGACTGAATAACTCACTGTAATAAGAGATAACACGTTGTATTATTACGATGAAATATACTATTATTTTCGTCAAATATTTTTATTTCCTTCCCGCAGTTCGTCTCTCTCTCTCTCCCTCCACACACCACACACACACACACACACACACACACCTCTCTCTCTCTATCTCTCTCTCTCTCTTTCTCTCTCTCCCTCTCTCTCTCTCTTTCTCTCTCTCTCTTTTTTTTGTTCAGTTTTGTAGCTTTTTTGTGAATATTGAATTCAACTCGCTAAGCTATATTCATCGGATTGTCCCTCTCTTGTAACCAAATTTCCAGTTTTGCGTAAAATGTGTACCAAAGTAGATAAACCAACTTTAAAATCCCCAGGTATTTGTCATTAAGCACAATGGGAAACAATTAAAATTCATAGGTAGCAATTTCTAGTATCATCAAACGGTTGGCTCGTACACAGCAGCAGATTTCAACATTCTGCAATACAAGGGGAAAACGACAAATTGCATCACAAAATCCCACATAATTAGATTCCAGAATATTGTTATCCAATGTATTGACTGACTCCATTTATGAAATTAAAATACCCTCCCTTCTATTACTTCTCTTTTCAACAAACGTAAATGTAAAAATTCTAATAAAACGAATATAAATTAATTGTAAAAAATTCTCTAAGGAAGATCTACACGTTTTATGGCTACATAATTAATATTAAATGTTACATACATATACCTATGGCAGGACATGTGACACGAATGAGGAATGGAAGATGTGCATGGAAGCTTCTTGTAGGAAAACCAGAGGGAAAACGCTCAGTTGGTAGACCAAGAATGAGGTGGGAGAATAATACTAAGTTGACTATGATTTGAGGAAAGTAGATCATACAATGATCAGGATATGGAGAGCTTATGTCCGCGCGGCCATGAACCTACGGGTTCTAAAGTGCCAGTGAGTTAGTTAGTTACATATACCTATGTATAAATGTGATGCATTCAAATGACTTACAAAATGAAATAACGTTTTTGCAAACAAATTACATTATTCACAAAATACACCAGAAATATAACAGAGCTGTACAAATTCGCCTAAAAATGCACCCATTTCACAATTAAAAAATTCTTAAATCATCACAAACAAAGCATTTAACATAGCAAAAATTAATTTTTAAAGTAGCCCTAATACACTGCTCAAAACAATTAGAGGAACACTATGAAATATGCAAATATTTTTTCATTGGATAAAGGTAAAAACATGAAAATAATATACATGATACACTTCAAACTCATTTAAATGCCTCATTTTGTCAGAGACTTCAATAAACAAGGCAATAATCAACATTCGTCACTATAGCAACATCGGGAAGCTTACCAATTAGAAGTGGCCAGTGCCTTCCAAAATAAAAAAAAAATCTCTCTATTTGTTATTTGAGGTAATTTCTCTGTATTTAGGCCATGGATCTTTAAAATTTGTATCCAATGATAAAATTAATAATTCAATTTACATACTGTCCAACTTTCAGCATCACAGCTTTAAAAAACAATTACTTATTCTATTTATTATAAGTGTTCCTCTAATTGTTTTGAGCAGTGTACAATTAGCATTTACTAACAAATTATTCACCACAATGAAAATTAAATATTCCAAATACAACTAAAAACATAATTCCACATAATATGAAAGCAAATCATTCAACAAGAATCAGTGGGTCTCGTGTTCGAGTCTGGTCGGAATATGGGAATTATTTTCTTAAAGAGAATTATTCCTCAGGTCGCCCATGGTCGGGATTTATGTTAAATTTAGGTTTAAGGACTCTCGTTATTCTTCATTACCATTACCATCTATCATGTTAATGGGGTAACGTAACTCCGTCTTCCAGGCGCCCATGTTCTTACTGTTCCGCCATGCCTGGAGAGAATACCAGAAATATAAAGACAATCTATTAGCATTGATTAAGAAAAATAATCAGTAACTGCACTGCTGATAACGTAGACATGTTATCAAAATCATAAAACCAAAAATACAATAAAAATAAAAACAGAATCTTGGTCAAAATTTGAGCTTTCATTTCTGCACACCGTCAAATATGCCGGGGCATGTGCTTAAGTCGTAGAACCATGAGCTTGACTATGCTTCGACAAAGATCGAGGGCAATTCTCCATTTCTTTATTTATATTTTTAAATTTTGTCAATTTTCCTCTGTAATATTCTTTGTCGTACAATTAGCCGTTAATCTATGTAAGAATGGAGATAATATTCCTCTAGGTTTCAATGGGAAAACCATGTTACAAATAAGACTGGAAGATGTATCATAAGTAACGTCACGAGTGATTTCCAAATTATCGATAAATTCACGACTCACGAAGTGAGGAGTGAATTTATCTAGAAAATTTGGAAATCAAGAGTGGCATTTGTTAGGACTATTTAACGAATAAAATTAAGCTGTTTACTCACAAATCATTGTTTAACTATAGTTATTTTAAAATATCTATGCATCTGATGTAAACAGCGATGTTTGAAAACAAATCAGAAATGTGAGGTTATGTTCATTCACTGCAACTAGATATATTATTTATTGCCAAATAAGATCACAGTATTGTAAGAATGTACCCAAGTGGAGAAATGATGAAACACATCTAACTATTATCATAATCAACATAACGTGTTATTCATTTATTTTTTAGTAAACAACTCAGTAAAATCAAGGAATCTGTTCATTATTTGCTATATTCATTGTATTTGTTGGAGAAAATAATGTTCTGTCCTGTTCAGAACATTAAAAAGGAGGAGCTTTCTTTATCACAAAAGCAGGAGCTGATTAAGAGAAATCGATAAAGAGCGAGGTGAAACACGACTGTCATTGGTTGTAAAACAAAATTCATTAAAACGTGATTGGTCATTGACTAGCATTTGTGGCATGAGTTAAATAGTCGTAAGTAATGCCACGAGTGATTTTCAAATTATCGATAAATTCACAACTCACGAAGTGAGGAGTGAATTTATCTAGAGAATTTGGAAATCAAGAGTGGTATTTGTTAGGACTATTTAACAAATAAAATTAAGCTGTTTACTCATATATCATTATTTAAATATGGTTATTTTAAAATATTTATATATTTAATGTAAACGGCGATGTTTGAAAACAAATGAGAAGCGATGGTTGAAACAAATGAGAAACGATTGTTACGCTTGTTCATCACTGCAACCAGATCATATTATTTATTGCCAAAGGATCGCAATATTGTGAGAATGCACCCTAGTGGAGATATTTATAACCAACATTATAGGTATTAATTAATTTCTGATATCCTATGATGTAAATATGTCAGTTATATTTTTCTACAACGTTATTTCCTGAGAAATAATTCGTTTAAGAAAGTACAAACAGTGTTTTTTTTTCTTTTTTGTGGTATCAATTGCTACAAATATTTTTATATTATCTCTCACATGCGCTATCTGCTGACATTCATGCACTATATTTACAATCTGGTAGCCGTGTTTCTTGGAGAGTCGGTCACTGCAAAATAATGCTATGATCTATTCAGAATGTTAAAAAGGAGGAGCTTTATTTAAATAGAATGTTAAAAAAGAGGAGCTTTCTTTAATATGATGAACTTATTTGATAAATTCGAGGTGAAACACAACTGTGATTGGTTGTAATTCAAAACTCATTTAAATGTGATTGGTCATGGAATCCCATTTGGGGCATGAGTTAAATAGTCATAAGTAATGTTACGAGTGATTTCGAAGCAATCAATAAATTCAGGTAATCAATTGAGTTGGTGTTTACTTGATGAAAATCCATATTTATTAATTAAATAAAAATAAAACGTAGTTTATTTGATTTTCATATTTATTATATATGAATTATATAATAAATATGAAAATAAAATAAAACTACGTTTTATTTTTATTTAATTAATAAATAAATTCAGGAGTCACGAAGAGACTCGTGAATTTATCTAGTGGATTTGGAAATCAAATGTTTCATTTGTTTGGACTATTTAACGAATACAAATAAGCTGTTTACTTGAAAATCATTATTTGGTTACATTTACCGGTATTTTAATATATATCCTTATATTTATGTAAACGGCGATGTTTGAAAATAATTCAGAAATATGTTATGTGCCACTCGTTCATTAACTGCAACTTGATCATATTATTTGTTGCCAAATAGGATCACAATATTGTAAAAATACACCATAGTGGAGAAAACATGAACCATATCAAACTGTTTTTTATAACATTATAGGTTAATTACTCTTTTTAGTAAACAACGTTGGACACAACAGCTATGAACGAACCAATTTTTTTTTTATAAATCTTGTGATTTTTTTTTTCGTTTATACTGTTTTTATTTTTTTTTTACATTTTTTCATTTTTTGTTTTACCTGTTTTGTTAACTTCCTTTTATCCTCATATAGACACAAGGACAGAACACACACACCAGACCCTGGGTGGAGATTTAAAATCACTAACCCCGCCAGGAATCGAACCCGGGTCGCCAGAGTGGAAGGTAGGGACTCTACCGACTATGCCACGGCGACGGACAGGTTGAATCCCTTTTAGAAGAAGAAGAGAAAAAGAAGTAAACAACTCGGTAAAATCATTATGTAAAAACGCAATTATTGAACACATAATTATCAAATGTGTAGTTCGAAAGGAATTTTTTCACTATTTGTTTTATGCAATGTATTTGTTCGAGAGTCAGTCACTGCAAAATAGTGCTCTGTCCTATTCAAAATATTAAAATGGAGGAGCTTTCTTTACCACAAAAGCAATAGGTGCTAAAGATAATTCGATTGTGAATGAGTGAAACATGACTGTGATTGGTTGTGAAACAAAAATCATTGAAACGTAATTAGTCATTGATTCACATTTGGGATGTGAGTTGAATAGTCAGGAAGATTACATACATTTATACATCTGGGAATTTGTGCATTCGTATAGGTTATGTACATAACAATTATTAATAGAAGTAGTAGGACTTTATTAGACTAAAAGTAAGAAACATACAATGTTGTTTACAAATGTGGGTCGCGCGGGCAGTAAGTCGTACGTGCTGTTGACAGTCCGTTACATTAAGTTAATGTTTGGTAATAATATAACATAAAACAAAAAGAAAACACAATAATATTACAATTAGACAACAATACAATAGCATTATAAATTAATTAGGTTGTGTAGTATTATTAAGAATTAATGGTATTACAATTTGCAACATATTTATTCATGAATGAGTGTTGTTCTTATTTTCCGCGTTTTGTCCAGAAATTTACCCAAGTTTATCCCATTTTCTGGATTTACCATTAACTCGTATTATTATTATCTGTTTATATTCCAAACGTCCATCGCTGTGGTGTCAAGGTAGCGTGCTGCCTTGTCACGCAGAGGGCCCGGGTTCGATCCCCGGTCGGGATAGCTTTTCTGGGTGAGGTTTTTATCGGGGGTTTTCCTACTTGTAAGACAAATGTCAGGAAAACTTTAAGGCCCAAACGGTCCCCGAAATCATATGACCAACATCATCATCCTTCACCGGTGTCGAAAGCAACGGGAAGCTACCACTCCTACAATTCCATAGTAAAGCTGCAAAGCATAGCATGAAAAAGCTATGATTGCAGCGAAAGAACTGCCCTCGGGCAGAATTACTATGGATGGATGGATATTCCAAACACATGATTTTCACGGTACCGACAACTTTTAACATATATTGAAGAAGCCGCGATCTCAAAATTTCGTCACGGGAAAATTCGATTATTCTTCACTAGTATCGACTGCTCGAATATTAAAACTGACTATCATTGAATGTGATCTAATATATTGATATGCTTAGGAAAACAGCCAAGCGAAACTTGTTTTTATGGGAATGAAGTTTATGGCGGCCTTTAGATTCTCCATAGAAAGCATTTTCATTCAAAAGTATGAAACAGTAAAATGCACAGTTTAGTTATCAGTTTAGTTACTTCCAAAGTTTAGTATACAGGAAGGAAGAATATATCTTCTACAACTAAATGTAAGTTTTATAGATTTTCAAGAAAAAGTGATTTGCCTGTTTTTCCCTGAAAGCTTACCCTTCAAATATAAATTAGGGAATTTTGTACCTAAACCCGCCTTCCCGTTTCCATTCTCTATCATTTTCCAAAAATGGCATCTTCTTGTTGAAGTTTCTTTTATGGAAAAAATTCTTAAATAATAATAATTATAATAATAGTAATAATAATAATAACAACGGTAATAATAATAATGAACACGCTATATGCATTTCATATAAAGGTTTACGTACACTTTTATATTATTATTAATATTATTATTATTACTATTATTATTATACTTTAGGCACAGAAAGATGTGTAAACATTAAAAATCCGTATATAAATAAAATTATTATAATTTTTACAAGCGCACACATACATGCATGGTTATCCATGTAGTAACCGGATGCCATATATTCGCATGTGGCGTGCTGTATCGTGAAATATGTAATATGGTATCCATTAATTCTGCCCGAGGGCAGGTCTTTCACTACAATCATAGCATTTTCATGCTTTGGTTTACAGCTTTACTAGGGAATTATAGGTGTGATAGCTTCCCGTTGCTTTCCACACCGGGGAAGGATGATGATGATAATGATGGATGATTTTACGGGGACCGTTGGGCCATAATCTTCCTGACATTTCTCTTAGAGGCGAGGAAAAATCACGATAAAAACCTCACCCAGGAGCCTGTCCCTACAGGGGCTCGAACCCGGGCCCGCTGCGTGACAAGGCAGCACGCTATTTCCGAGACCACAGCGGTGGAGTTATGGTTTAATGAAATAAAATTTCCAATTTTTTTCTACATTTAGGCGGTTAGAAGCAAAAGAGTTTGGCGTATAATATTACTTTCTTGAAACATAATTTTATTTAGTTGCAGAGGAGTGTAAGTGTAAAGCATTAGGAGTTGATAAAGTTTGATTGTCATCATTTTCACTCACCATGTGTTTCTTATACAACTTCAACTTTAATAGTGTATTACGATGCGAGGTTAGGAAGTGGTTTTTACCGAATTGAGGAAAAATGTTTAAAAACCGAGCGATAGCGATGTTTTTAATTTCCGAGATTCCGTAAAACGCTTCACAAACGTGCCTTGTACATTATTTTTTGCGCGATGGTGTTTTCAAATAATAAATAATATTAAAATAATATCTTTGTTGGAAATATTTGCGTTCATTATAAACAATTTACTAGCGTTAACAGTGTGGGCAATGTTTATTAGTTGAAACAACAGGAGGCCTTGAGAACAATTATTGATAACATGGCGGCAAGTACGTATTTATTGTTTTGTATTGTTTCAAATAAGGTTCAGTTCATTTAAAATGCAGTGATTTGTTTCGTATAATGTATATTAACACTACCTTTTGGATATTTTCTGTATATACATTTACATAGTATGCATAGAGGGCAGTGTTTTACTTTCCGTACGTGGGTGTAAATGTAATATTACAGTATAGTTATATAGGTTGGCAACCCCGAAATGTAGGAAGTTGAACTTTCAATAGTGGTCGCCACTGCTGGTAAGCACTATCACGCAAAAACATGTTTTTATTAATACTGAAAAACTTGCACTTGCATCCTTTTGTTTCTAACCGTCTCCATTGTCGAGACATATTCGTAAAAAAATCGAAGTATAATCATATGGAAACGGTGTTATCATGATATTCTGTTTGATTTATACTTCATTATACATATATAGATAAATAATATTAAATAGCTGGCTATTTTTTGTCTTTACGTCATTTTTACTTTAAAAAATATTATCCCTTGTATAAATTTAACATTTTCCAATACTGTTATTTTAACACAGTTCTAATAATGGATCATATTATAATATTATAATGATATTGTGAAAAGAAAAATTAATGTGTGAACCAGGAATCGAACCGTGGACCTCTAGTTCTCCAGACTAGTGTGCAGCCCACTACACCATTTCACATCTGAATTATAGATTTGTATATGTGGAAAGAATTGTTAGTGTTTGTGTCAGGTGTGGAATGGTATAGTGGGCTGCACACTAGTCTGGAGAACTAGAGGTCGACGGTTCGATTCCTGGTTCACACATTAATTTTTCTTTTCACAATATCAATATACCCTTATATAAAAATTAAGCGAAAGCGTTAAACAAATAGAAATACTTTTTTGTTCATTGCCACAGGTTGTCTTTTATGACATTTCTGGCTTTCTCTCCTAGCATGCGTAATTGTAATCTATTTCTTATGTTGGGACACCTGGAATGCGAATTTACCCCGATGATATGAAGGGTGATAAATTATAATGAAGCACCTGGAGAACTCTTAACCTAAACTTAACCTATATTCCAGACCATGGGAAACTAGAGGAATAATTCCCTTTAAGGTAATAAAACCTATGGTCTGTCTGGGAATCGAATCCAGGATCTCATTAATTATAATCAGAACCGCTGACCACTATCATGAGTCTGGTATTTTCATATTTATTATGAAGACACTATTTATTCATTTATGCTTATTTTAAATGTGGTATCTGTCACAGGTAATGGTATAGCGAATGCTCATAGACTGGAAAATACTATAGTGTAAACCAAGAGTATAATAATTTGGGTTTCCATTACAAATATTTGAAATTCAAATGTATAAAATAGTAATGGATGTGACATAGACATCGTGATAATTTATGACGTCTGGTAGGTCCCTTAAGAGCTCGGGTTTCATGTCAACATAACTAGTAATCGATATATTCCGCAATATATTATGAGAAAACGTGCGAAGTTAAAGCCAGTACCGCATCATCCATACACTCACGCGAGCCAATATTTCCCAGTTGTAATATCCGGACACTTCAAGTTAAAATAAGTTCCCTTTAAAAATTTAATACAAAATAACATGACACATATTTTTGATAGGTCGGTCCTGGTGGAGTCGTGGTACCATAATCGCTTCTGGTTCCGACGTTCGCGGGATCAAACTCGCCCTGGGTCGATGGATTTGTAAGGACGCGGACGTAAAGATCATTAACAAAGTTGTTGTAGGAAGGATATTAAAATCATGGGTACCATATCTTAGATTTATGGCACAACAACAACCTGAACCCTGGAATAAGAAATTTTAAGCTACTTAAATTAATAAAACAGTATAAACATAATTAAATTAAACCATATAACAAAAACATATATTTAAATTATAATATTGTCACCATTAATTATTTTTCCCCGTAAATATTATACAGGGTGTCCACAAAATCCTGCTACCAAAACAATGTAACTTAGCTCGTAAACTATTTGAGATAGAAACATACAGTTTTTTTGCAACGTATTCTACATCTCTCAACGTTTTGTTTACATTTGTAGTTGATTGTGATTTAAACGACAATGACGACACCACAGGAAAAAACCCAATATGTATGGTAGTATGCTGAGTCTGGTAAATCACCAGTAACTATTCAGCAAAATTTCCGCCGGCAATATGGAAGAGATCCTCCTTCCAAATAATCCATAATTAAATGGACTGAGACATTTCTAGCGACTGGCTATGTAATAGGCTTGCCACGGTGTGGACGACCAGGCGTGAGTCAAGAAAATATTGACAATGTGCAACATTTCAACCCAGCCCTCAAACATCTGTTCATTGTGCTTCACGGGATGTGCATTTACCAAAATCAACCATTCATAAAATTCACCATAAGCGGCTACGTCTTCAGGCCTATAAAGTGCAAATTACGCAAGCCTTGCTGCCAACTGACTTCCCTCGGCATGTTGAATTTGCTGATTTCATGCTGAACGCAATTGACGAAGACACTGAGTAACTGAAGAGGGCGATATTCTCTGATGAAGCGACTTTCTTTGTGTCTAGACATGTTAACCGCCATAACGTTCGGATATGGTGGCACTGACTGAATTACCACACTCAGCATACCACCTTACACATTGGGTATTTTCCTGTGGTGTCGTCATTGTCGTTTAAATCACAATCTGCAACAAATGTAAACAAACTTTGAGAGATGTAGAAGTGACGGATTGTCGGACAAACTGCAGCGTTCCATAATATGTGTATCAGATTCATATTTAATGTTCGAAAATACGATCACATTTCTCCATTATTCCACGAATTGTCATGGCTACATCTAAAAGAGAGAAGAAAATCGCACTGTCTAATTCTCCTATTTAAGATTCTACATACCTCGATTCCCAATTAAGTTATCATCCCGTTTCCTGTATCTATCCTCAAACCATAACTTAACACAAGATCCACAACATAGTCTCGTACTTAATAGACCGGCAAACCAGGACATCACATCACTCCATGTCATATCCCATATCCACTTCTCGCAAATGGATATTCCCTACCACAAGAAATAAGGGGCCTGCGGGACATTGGCATCTTTTTTTAAACGAAATATAAATGTATGTTTGCATCTAAAACTCGACTTCATTATTATACAGTGTAAGATATATATAGTAATTGGTGTTTCCCGTATAATGTATCATATTTATATTATTATTATTCTTATTATTATTATTATTATTATTATTATTATTATATTATTATTATTATTATTATTATTATTATTATCGTATCATTATTGTTATTACCCTATAAAATGTTGTTTGTACATGACATTTACATTGCTACATTTATTGTATCTTTAACTGTTTATAATTAGTATAGTGTATATCTATATTTGTCGAATATTTATTTGTATTTGTGCTGGTTGAGTGGAAGAGACGGCCTTATGGCCTTAACTCTGCCAGAATAAATAAAGTATTATTATTATTATTATTATTATTATTATTATTATTATTATTATTATTATTATTATTATTATTATTATTATTATTATTATTATACGTTGCAAAACACCGCATGTATATTGTTTTCGTAGCAGATCTTTGTGGACACTCTATATAAACATTTACCTCCAACATATTCATATTAATCCCTATCAAACGATTTTATTGAATTATACCCCAATCTTGAAGGGGAAAAAATAAACTCCAAAATGTAGACATATAAGGCTTTCTGAAGGGGAAAAAATTGGTCTTTACGCGCCCCGATTTGAAATGCTATGTTAAATATGTATTACATTAAAGAACAAAATGTAAATTATTAAGTGATCCCACTACAGGCCTTTGGAAGCCTTTACGGTAGTGCGATATTAGGGTACCGACTTTCATGGACATTCGGCACAAATGCCAACCCTGCGTGAAAACCGTCTTTACCTCCACAACAAGCATCTGGTACTCATTTCAGTTAGAGCTCCAGTGCCATGGTGCCGCCAGATGGTTTAGGTCAGTTTAAAAATCCTGATCCTATCGAGACTCGAACCACTGACTTTCTGGTTTGTAACGTATTGCCTAACCAACTGCAGTGTGCTCCGATATAAGAGAGCATTATTAAATAAAATATTCTATACGGTACATATATTTCATTAATAGAATCAAACAGGTATATAAGAGAAGATATGGAAGGGAATACGGACACCATTCGCATTGATTCATACATAATGTACGGTTAATGTGATACGGACAAACAGGATCAACAACAGAAGTTGGTATAGTAAATCTTAGAATTCGTAGACCTACCTGCAGGGAAAAAGAGTCTGGGATGACCTAAACACAGTTCGAAAAGTGGTATGCAGGAAGAGACGAATGGAAAGCGATTGAAAAAGGACGACAACTTAAGTAGGAGGAAATGGAAAATTGGAACAGGAAACAACTTCAGTTGTAACATTTTTTTTACAGAAAAATATTAGTAACTCTCTCTCTTGTCCTTTTTCTGATGTTCTGAACACAGTTTAGGTCACTACATTGATTCCAATCCGATGTAGGTGTTTCCCCAACCAATCGTGTTCGACAATTAATCCAAATGAATGAGGTAGAGTATCTAAATCACTTTGTTGTCGTCAGACGTTATCAACAGTATAATGGATTTTAGGATCAAGGACAATTTCTAAACTTTATTTACGTATTTCTTTCTTTACTTGTTTCCCCATTTCGCATGTAGTTTCAGTCAACAACGTGCTTCGATTACACAATTTCCTTCATAACTTCAAATTTTATTCTTTAGTAATATACTTTCTCTTTCCTTCTCCTGTAAGACAGTACATCCTCTTGGTTTTTCTATGGTTATGTTCCCTATATCCGTTATTGTTAATATTTTTTACCAAAATACTTATCTTTGTCCGTGCTAGCGTAGTTGGTTAAGGCAATTCGCTACAAGCTGGAAGATCAGAAGTTCGAGTCCCGATGGGAATCAGGATTTATAAACTCGCCTAAACCTTCTGGCGAGACAATGACCCTGGGTCGACTCAGCATCTAACGGAAATGAGTACAAGATGTTTATAAATGATAGTGCTTTCCACGGAGAATCGAATAACATCTCAAACTCCATTTTGATAAAAAAAAAAGTGACTTATCTTGTTTTTCACTATAACTTTCATGTATATATATATATATATATATATATATATATACATACATACATACATACATACATACACTCACACAGTCTACACTCGTACATAAAAAGCAGATATAAACTAATTCTCTGTCTCTCTATCTCTCTATCTCTCTCTCTCTCTCTCTCTCTCTCTCTCTCTCTCTCTCTCTCTCTCTCAACTAAGAAATTATCAATATATTATTTTTACATGTCATCATCCTTTGAGAAAATTAAAATTAACAACACAAACTCAAAAGACAATACGTATACACACATTCCAATGAAAACACACACACATACAGTGAATATAGCATTGAACTAAGATTACGTAATATGTAAACCGATTTACAATGAAATACCAAAAAAAAAGAGATTGCCTTGTTTGTTATGAACAAATGAGTGAATGTCGTGTCTTAACGTAATTGTTCGGGTTGTCTCAGAGTTGGTCCTGGCTTCGAGAAAAGTCACACATTCAGGAATGCTCTACATGACCATGTGGTCAAAAAAGTATGTAAATAATCCACTGTTAATAACCCTCTCCTCTGACAAGTATTTTCCCTGTAAATCCCAAAGCGAGAGGCACGTGAAGTTGCCTATAAACGGTGAAGTTAATCTAAGGAACAGAGAGAGTATTGTCTATTTTTATGCGAATTTTAAGATTTGTTACGTATCCATTGGATATAATAATTTAAATGTTGTATATCATGATGCTTAATGTAAAATGTTTCATATTAATGAAACTTGAACAAATGTATATGTATTAATTATTTTTGTTTTTTAATTAATTGAGTCTCACAAATTAATAAACTTACTAATGTTGAGTGATTCCGGGTTATGTGGCCGTGGTCCATAGTTGGTGTTGATACCAGACGTTTTCGCCCTCAACTGCGGAGGGCATCTTCAGTGGCGAGTGCTTCTAGGCGTGTTTTCCTGGTCGGAAGATCTACTTAGAGTGAGCGCTGCGGACGTCCGCAGCGCTCACTCTAAGTAGATCTTCCGACCAGGAAACACGCCTAGAAGCACTCGCCACTGAAGATGCCCTCCGCAGTTGAGGGCGAAACGTCTGGTATCAACACCAACTATGGACCACGGCCACATAACCCGGAATCACTCAACATTATGATTACCGGCCGTGAAAGCCTGCATTCAACTAATAAACTTACTTATATTGTGTGGAATTAATAAAACTATACATAAAGCCATGATAGTCATGTGATATTGATGGATATTTTGGTCTTCACTCTTAATTAGAACTTGATAAATTTTATAAATTAATGTTCTTCCCTTTATTCCCTTATATCCCATTTTCAACAAAATTACGTGTGTACGAAATAAACTATTTTCCTTATTTTCATTAAACCTCCCTAACTTTATTGAACCTTTTACATCAGTTCTACCATTATAATTAATGAATGGCCTGCACCAAGTTGATAGAAATGCATTTCTTATGATCATAAACTACAGGTTCTTAAACCAATAGAGAATTACGTATACAGAGTGAAACCAAATTCTACCGACAAACTTTCACAAGTTGTTCAGAAATGCTTTTGAGTGTTTTGATATATGAACCGATGGTCTCCGGAGTAATGTAATTATTTTTGCTTTGTGCGAAGCCCTCTTTCCCGCTGATAATTCGCAGCGGACGTGGTTTCAACGTAATAGGACATGGGCACATTTTGCAGTGAATGTTAGGGAGTACCTTGATGAACAGTTCGGACAAAGATAGACAGTTTATTGTTCTATCCAACACCCATGGAATTTCTATTCTTGGGTCACGTGAAGAGCCTGGTGGGTGTGACTCTTTTCGAAAAGTGTATGGACCGGTTGCTAGAATTGCAGAAGCCGCTGACGATTGGGATGCTCGACACACCATGGGACATCAGTGTGATGTTTATTGTGATCATGGCGATGGACATTTTGAACCATTACTTTAAAGAGTGTAACAATCATATTCCGAGTAAACAGATAAAATGTGATTGAGTTATACAAATCTAAAACAAAGTAATTAATGGGTAATGAGTCATCAGGGGCCATGAATTTCTTATATCAAAACATTCATAAACATATCTGAACAACTTGTGAAAGTTTGTTGGTAGAGTTTGAATTCGCTCTGTATATTGTAGATAAATAAAAATAAAATTTATTTTAGAAATGTAATGATTATGAACATGATCTCTTACTTCAAGAGAGGAGGAATATTACGAGTATTTGGGGATAAAGTGTTTGGGAAATTTTTGGTCCAGCAGAGACGGTTATGCTTACGTATGAAGAAAGAATACATAACAGTGACCTATATGACCTTCATGGGAAACCATATGTAATAAGAACAGTTAAGGTTTGCAAACTGCGTTGGATAAATGGAAAATCGAAGATGGCCATAAAAAACGCATTGAAGAAAAACCAGAGGGTAAGCATGCAGAAAACAGGCAAATAATAAGATGAGAAAATAATATTAATCATGATTTTAGGTAGCTGAATTGTAAGGGAACGATTAAAAAATATTATCCCAGGCTAGGGATATATGGAGACTGTGTTTCCCCGAGGCCTAGAATGATTCAATAGTACAGTGAGATATTTTAATTATTATAATGAAATAAATAGGCCTGAAGTTCTCTCCAACGAAGGTCAAGTAATGAATATCTGGAAATTATTTTTTTTGTGAAAGAAAAATAATATCCTACATCTCTTCGGGGCGACAGGCCTTCAGACTTCTGTGTGCTGGCTTCACATCCATATGTGTGATATATACAGGGGTGGACGATGTTCTAGCAAGTATAAGGATGATGACACGTGCTCAGAATGTCGAGGTAACAAATGTCTCAACCTGGTGAGCTATTTATTGTAGCTATAAAATCCTCACGATGATGGTTGGTCCTATACTGGCCGAAATTCCACAAGAAAATTCTTCCCAATGGACACTTAAATAATGTATATCTCGTAGCTACTACGACGCAAGTAAATTTAATTTCACGTTAATACCTCGATATTAAATCGATTATACTTAAATTTACGGGTCATAAAATGTATTCTGGATATTTCCATTATTTGACTTTCAAAGAATTAATTGGAATTTTGATACCACGTTCCGAAGATTCAAAGCCTACTAAATTGGTTGCTGCAACACGAAATTAGGAGACATATCATACTGTTCCCGTAACAAAAAACAATCTTAATTTCAGTTTTCGTAGCCGAATTCGCTATTAATCTTATCTAGTACAGTTTTAATAACTAATGACAGAACCTGTTCCAAAAGGCCTACAAATGCAGTCTTACGTAGTTGAGAACAATGAAGATATCATGTATTGTTTTATTGTTTTAGTCTTTTACATAGTGATCTCAACGGAGTTGTATGATGACTTTTAAAATTATTGTATTAGTATTTACTCTGCTATTCAATCATAAAATTATTCCACATCCTACGTACAAAAATATCTCAAGTAAAATCGGGAATCGAACTCGGAATTGCTAGGATTCTAGACAGCCAATGCAAACCACAGAGGAGTTTTGTTCGTTATAATTGGTATCAATTAAGTTTGAGGAAAGATATATGAATACACATAAGACATGCTAGTCACTGGTATAAACTTAAATCGCGTTATGTCCAACAGTATTCAAATATCTCCAAATTAAATTAAATTTATGAAATAATAGTAAGCTTTGCCGATAAATACCACCTGATTTTTCATGAAAATTAATTATATGAATGTTTGATCTGACTTTAACTTCTTTGTTCATTATATTTTTTTTAAGTTTTAGCCGAAAAGACGCAGCGAAGAAGAGCTCAGAAAGTTTGATACCTGAAAATAAAAGACAAAGATATTAAAAGCAAATATCATCATCATCATCATCACTCCAGGGATTAGGAAATTGCCCGTTCCGACTTTATAATGCATCAGACCAACGTCTTCTAGCTCTTCCAACATCACGTCTTCCTCTTGCTTCATAATTTCTTGCTAACAATGGATATCTCTCCTTACTCATTCCATCCATATGATCAATCCATTTCTGTCTGTAATTCGTGATCTTATCCAATAAAGGCTGTACTTTCAATTCTTCTCTTATATCCTCATTTCTTATTCTATCAAGTCTTGTACATCCTTTTACTTGTCTTAGGAACCTCATATCCGCCGTCTGTATTCTATCCTTCTGTTTTTTCACTGGAGCCCAAGTTTCACATCCATACAATATTGTGGGAACCGCCATAACATTATACATTTTTATCTTGGTTTCTTTTCTAATTTTATTTTTGAATGTTGTCTGTATTGTTCCACACACCGTTTGAAATTTATTTATTTTGGAGTCAATATCTCTTTCCACATTGTATCCAACATCACAGCCCAAATATTTGAAACTAGACACCTGTTCTATACTTTGATTTTCCAAAATAATTTTGGATCTCTTCCTTTAAAAGCCATGGTCTTCGTTTTCCTTACAGAAATCTTTAGATCATATAATTTACATATTTCATTTAATGCATGCAAATCTATAAATCCTATGTGAGTTTCTAAGTTATGTTCTCTTCTCTTTTCTATGAGTTGTTTCAGTGTAAATACATTGTCTATACATGACTTTCCCTTTCTGAATCCACTTTGATTTTCATTTATTATTACTTCTGTTATGTTTCTCAATCTATTACTTATTATTTTCGTATATATTTTGTAGCCAGTATTCATTAAGCTAATACCTCTGTAATTCTCGCAATTTCTCCGGTCTCCTCTTTTGAATATATTCTTCACAATTGCTGTTTTCCAAGTAGTTGGAATCCCATAGGTCTGCCAACATATATTAATTAGATGAAGTATTCGTAGTTTACACAATATTCGACTATATTTGACTGACTCCATATTTATATTATCTAATCCTGTTGCTTTCCTATTCTTAGTGGTTTTCATTCATTTATGTCTATTACATCAATATTTTCCACTTTTTTATTTCTTCCTCGTTGTTCTCTTTTCCTTCAATTTCCTCCTTTTTCCAAAGTTTTTTTATGATGTATCCATTCTTGTTCTGGGATTATATTCAATCTGGCAGAATCTTTCTCAGTCTGATTTAGATGTTTCACTAATTTATAACCTATTTCTTGTCTTCCAAACATATCATGTTCTAATGAGCTTATAAATATATCCCATGACTCCTGATGGACTTTTCTTATAATGGTTTTAGCAATTCTCCTTTTCATTTCATATTCTTCGTAAGATTCTTCTATTTTCAGTCATAAGTATGTATGATATGCGTTTTGTTTTTCATTCACTGCATTTTTTATATTCGCATTCCAAGTTCTCAAGCCCTTCCTATTTCTTATTCTATTTTTCTTTCCTAATATGTCATTTGCTGTTTTATGTATTACATTTGATATATTTCTTATTCTATTTTTCTTTCCTAATATGTCATTTGCTGTTTTATGTATTACATTTGATATATTTTCCCATTCAATATTTATATATTCTGACGTCGCTATCTCTGATATATATTTATTCATTCTGCTTTCATAATATTGTCTCATACTTTGATCTTGTAATAAATATACTTTATATACTTCTTCTTGGTTTCTTTTGTTCTTTATGTTATTTTTCCGCCATTTAGCTATTATGTTTATTTTACTTATCACGAGGTAGTGATCAGAGTATATATCGCTGCCTCTATGTACTCTCACATCTTTTACCAAGGCTCCAAGCTTCTTGTTTACGATTAAAAAGTCAAATATTGATCTTCATTTATATCCACTTCTTCTATATTTATGTATGTCCTATTTTCTGAAATAGGTATTCATTATTTTTAACTGATTATAGGCTGAAAACTGTCTCAAATCCTGTCCATTATCATTTATATATATATATATATATATATATATATATAACTAGCTGGATAACTCTATGGCTTATGCAACCCATATGCTCAATATTACATCCACTTAGGCAGATTACTGGTTTCTATGCTCATCCTATTAAATCCAGTTCATATATCAATATCCAGGTACCTACGATCCATCCAAATATTATCCTTCCATCTACGCCTAGGCCGTCCTTATAGTATTTTATGCAACTGTTCGCCAAAAAAAAAATTGAAAGCATTTGAACTGTAATCCATTATATCTATATGCCTTGTCCATATCAATCTCCTAGATTTAATAATCCCTACATTATTGGGATACCCATGTAAGTTATTGAGTTTTTCATTTTGAAGTTTACTCCTTTCTCATCCTTAATGGGAATGAATGTCCTTCTTGGGATCGTATTTCACAGCAATTTTGCTTATATTATTTATTTAATGTAAGTGAGCATATTCACATTGAATTATTTACATGACTCTGTCGAATTTTGAAACTAATAGAAGAATAAAATGTCTTCAGTAACTTTTTATTTCTCTCCGAAGTTTGTTGTTACATGGAATTAAAGGATCGAACGCTACTCATTAAATTAAGTTATGAAAAGTTAAATGGGTTGCTTAACTCGTAAGTGCGGTGGGCAGGGCATATGGCACGAATGTGCAATCAAAGTCGGGCTTTTAGGAAAGCCTAAAATAATGTGCCCAGGAAGCATGCCAAGAGTTAGATGGGAGAATAACATTAACCATGATTTTAGGAAGGGCCCTTATGCCCGGATTGATTGAAAAATATATCTGGATAGGGATGATTGAAGAGATTATGTTCGCGCGGACTGATGATGTCTAAGTTAGTAAACATTGTGCATGAAAGTTTTTAAGGTTCTGCTTTTATAATATTAATGCTATATTTAATTGGATATTAGACTTTAATATTTGCATTTTTTCTTCCATTATGTGAACTTCTCCCCCACGAACAAATAGGAAAATGTTATAAAATTTCAATTAGATAATGTCTGCACAAAAAATCCATTAAAATAATTGTCTGACGAAGGTAAAGTTAATTTTAAAGCGACCAGGCGGTACCATGTTTGTGTGCCTACATCATATGACAAACAAATTCTGTAAAACGATCTACATATCAACTTGTAATTACGTACAAAGTCATAGCAGAAAGGTAATTAACTAAGTTGAGAATTTCAGTGTCATGTTGCATTAAACATACAATACTAGTCGGTAGCAACATTATCAATTCCTTAATTAAATGTACCAAGTAAATTTACAGTAGAACGCAATTTCATATAACGATATTTTCTACTTTGCTTTCCAATTGTAAACTTAGATAAATGTCTATATAATAATAAAAATAGACAGAAACGTCTAAATGACACAAAGCGTAGAGTGCAGTTAGGCAAATACACTGCTAAAACAAATTAGGGGATATTGTACAATAACCTATTAAGACTATGTTTTTTGGAATAGTATTAGATGCAATCACTTTCTATTACTCCAAGATAATGTAAATAAGAGTTTGAAGTTGTTACGTAACCTCGGTACCACACCAGAGGGCAGTGTCTGTACTGTTGATGTGAAAGGGCGGTGTAGGGGTCAATGTTTTGTTGCTGTTTTTAAGTCCAGTCCAGTTTCCAGTTAGTGAATGACTTGCCTTAGGGACAGTGATGCCTCGACAACGTGATTTACCTGAACCAATGGCTTGGAGGGCCATAGGAAGGATGGAAGCTGGACAGACACAACAAGAGGTGGCACAAGCCATTGGGGTGTCTCAAAGCGTGATTTCCAGACTTTGGAATCATTTTCAAAGAACATACTGTTCACAGAAGAGCCGGACAAGGTCGACCAAGAGCAACAACAGCAAGGGATGACCGTTACCTCTTGTTAACAGCCCGTCGGAATAGACAGCAGAATGCAACTCAACTGCGAAATACACTTAAAACAGCAACAGGACGCAGGGTGTCAACTCAAACTGTCCCTAATCGACTGCATGGAAGTGGTCTCTATGCCCGTATGCCCATGGTGTGTACCAGGTTAACTCCACAACACCGTAGAGATCGCAGAAAACTGGGCGGAGGAACATCGTGGGTGGAGGCATGCTGAATGGAGATCAGTTCTTTTTTCTGATGAGTCGCGATTCAACATGGAATGTGATAGTCGGCGTGTATTCATCTGGAGAGAAAAAAGGACACGAAACAATCCACCTTTTGTACGTGAAAGATCCCCATATGGTGGCGGTGGATTGATGGTGTAGGCAGGAGTCAGTAGTGGTAGACGTACGGACCTCTACGTTATCCAAGGTGGTACTTTTACTGCGGTAAAGTATAGAGATGAGATTCTCCGACCTTTTGCCATGCCTTATGCTGATGCCATAGGTGATTCTTTTCTTTTTATGGACGATAATGCACGACTCCACAGAGCTGGCTTGGTGGACGACATGCTGGAAGTGGAGGGTATCGAGCGTATGCAATGGCCAGCTTCCTCCCCGGACTTAAATCCGATTGAGCATGTGTGGGATGCATTAGGCAGGTGCATTGCAGGCAGACCAGCACCTCCCAACACTGTTCCAGAGCTGCACATTGCTCTTATGGAAGAGTGGCCACGTATCCCCCAAGAACTCATTGCTAACCTCATTGCATCAATGCCAACAGGCAGTGCTGGCCGTTCGAGGAGACCATACACCATACTAAAGAAACATTTTCACGCATGTTAATGTTGCTTTGATTGTTTGCCATATTCCTATTCAGGATCTCTTTGACATCTGGTGTGGTACAGAAGTTACGTAATGACTTCAAGCTCTTGTTTACATTCTTTTGGAGTAATAGAAAGTGATTGCATCTAATACTGTTCCTAAAACATAGTCTTAATAGGTTATTCTACAATATCCCCTAATTTTTTGAGCAGTGTAGTTTTCACATACTTTTGAAATTCAGAATAGGTTAAAATAAGGAGACGCACTACCTCCTCTACTATTCACTTTCTCTAATTATGCCATAAAATCTTTAGACGATTCAGAAGACCTATAAATCAATATTATAAATAAGCTGTTAGTTTATACTGATGATGTAGTCTTATTAGACGATAGTGAGGACATAGTAAGGGCCAACACACAAACTCTATTGAGTAACATTAAGATATTGAAAGTAAACGTCAATAAAACTAAATATATGGTCACATATGGAAATACATTATACTATGGAAATGGACAGGAAAAGCGTGAAGAATTGGCTGAATTGAAAAGTTTATAAACAATAATTACAAAGAGAAATGAGGTGCTTAACAAAATTAAACATAGGCTCAATTCTGTAAATGCATGTTATTATTATGCGTTACATGGACTCTTGTTGACCCAACTTCTCTAAAAAAAATAAAACTGAAAATATATAAATTGTTATTCACCCAGGTATATTGTAAGGATGCGAAAGATGGACTCTTACTTTAAGGGAGGAGAAACGATTACGAGTATTTGAGAATAAAGTTGCAAGGAATATTTTTGAACCGAAGGTAGACGGTCAGATGGGTCGAATGGAGAAGACAATGTATACTGCGATGGGGGCAGAATATGTGGCACGAATGGGAAATCAATTTAAGAAAAGGGGCCTCGAAAATCAAAGGGAAAGCACCCAGTAGATATGTCAAGCTATTGGTATGTTTTTTTTTTATTTTGAGAATTTTCCTCATCATTGATTCTTTTCTCCAACCAACCTTAGAAATTAACATGAACTAAAAAAATAAATAAATATAAATGACTACGGACTTATAGACTATCAGGTTGCAAAAAACATTCACAATTTTCCCTTCATTAAAGTTCTCCATCGTTCTCTGTCCTCTGTGTCTTCATCTGTTACACCAGATTTGAATGTTGTTCTTCCAGGTTGTTATTGGTCTTCATTTTCTGTTCCTTCTTTCAAATTTTCTATGCATATAGACTGTCTTTGGTACTTTCCCATCCTGCATTCTTCTTACGTGTCCATACCATTTTAGCCATCAGTGTTCAATCTCCTCCATTATATTTCTTCCTGCATTCATCCATTTTCTAATTTCTGTATTTCTATTTTTTTCCAGTCTAGATTTTCTGGCAGCTCTTCTCCAAAAATCCATTTCAACTGATGTTATTCTGTTGACATGTTGTTGTGTCACTGTCCAGACGTCCGATCCATAAAACATTTTACTTTCTAGGATGGATTTATAAATTAGTTGTTTTGTTCTGTTAATTATGTTTTTACTACGTAGTATAGAATTTAACATTCCTATAGTTTTCCTTCCATTACTAATCCTTTTTGCTATTTGTTTGTTTGTTTGTTTGTTTGTTTGATGCTCCATCTTACTCTTATAGTATGTATACTTCAATTATCGATACTAGTAAAATTCATGGTGATTTTCCGTTGAGGTATTAGTTCACAGTAATATAATGTACAGTTAACTATATTGTATTTTTAACCGTACATTATATTACTTCAATTAGGCCTACAATTTGAATTTTTTAAATCTATTTGCAAAATGTATTTTACCAATTCCAAAAATTAATTGTCTGTATCACTTTGTCCTTGAGGCAATCGTCTAATGAGGAAAGTTGAATATAATATATATATATATATATATATATATATAAAACACGCTGAGGTACAGACTCAGAGTTCCGGGTTCGAATCCCGTCCCCAGTAACAAAAAGCTATCGCTCTTCTTTATCTTTACCCCATCATACCCCATATTGGTATGTATGTTACAATAATTACTGTCACTTAAATTTCGTGTAGTAGTAGTTGTTAAAGAGTTCAGGAGCAATTGATAGCAATATGAATGATGAAAATGTTAAATATTACACCTACATACGATATTGTTCGGCGTTAGATTGTGGAGATCAATCTTGGAATGAGATTTTTACAGGCTGTTTGAGCGGTTAAGTCTGCTATTGCAGCAGATTGTTAACTTAATCAGCAAGAAGCAATGCAGTTAATTTACATTGTCGTAATGATAGAGAACTACAATGCACTTAATATCCTGGCGGACGTGTTGTGAATTAATCACTAGACAAGTAACATACGGAATGTAACGAGCTGTTTTTTATATCCCCATCATTTCACAACCCGACATTCCCATTTAACAAGATGGATTTCTCTAATCAATACACAATTACATATTTATTTCCCAGGTGATGTCGTAAAACTACTTATTGCTACAAATTTCGCCGTAAATATTTAGTAACTTTTTTGTTGCTGATAAATGATAATTGTTCACTAGTATTTCAGTTATAAGCTGACACCGATATCATCTATAACAGAAAAATTCAAAAACACTGTACTACGAGGATGATAAAACCGAGCATTCCAAATCGTTAATAAATTGATCTTATTAACAGTAAAATCAAAAACATTCTCGCCTGGAGGACATGTTATTTGCCGTGAGACCCAGGAATATAAAACATATTTTTTACGATAGTGCGTTCTGTCGTACTTACAGCAATGGCGGCCATGATTGAAAGTTCAACTTCCTACGTTTTGGGGTTGTTAACCTAAATAACTATACTGTAATATTACGTATTATAAACCCACATGTAGGAAGTAAAACCACTACCTTCTATGTATACTACATACAATGTATATACAAAAAATATCCAGGTAGTGTTAATTCACATTGTACGAAACAAATCACTGCATATTAAATGTACTGAACTTTATTTGAAGCAATATAAAACGATAAATACGTACTTGTCGTCATGTTATCACTAATTGGTGTCACTGCCTCCTGTAGTTTCAACTAATAAACATTAACGTTAGTCAATTGTTTATAATGAACGCAAATATTTCCAACAAATATATTATTTTATTATTATTTATTATTTTGAAAACCATCGCGCAAAAAAAATGTACAACGCACGTTTGTGAAGTGTTTTACAGAATCTTGGAAATTAAAAATGTCGGTATCGCTTGGTTTTTAAACATTTTCCTATATTCCGTAAAAACCACTTCCCAACCTCGCATTGTAATGTATACTATTGTGTTTTTCAATATGTTTATTTCGAAGAAAATGGTATTTTCCGTATGTAGGCTATAAAATTCAGCCTGCATATATTTGTGCTCGTAAAGCAGTTGTTCGATTGTTATGAAAACATGTTTTTAGGTACGAAGAGTGTGCAATCGCTATCTATTAATCTCTAAATCCATTCTTCTAGCAGTCGCAATTTTTTACGTATCACAACGAAACTTAATATATACAATTAGAACAAGCCGATGTAGATATTTTCCAAATAACAGCGAACTCCAGCCATTATAAGTGGGCGTTTACCTAAAATCCGAAATTAAAAAATTGACTAGTAACCGCCATGTTTAGTTCGTCGCAATGTATACCATACATTTTAATTACCCCTTCCTCCCAATTTTCTTTGAACTTATTGATCTAAAAATAAAAACACGCATTTAGTTTATTTAGACATAGAAGCGCACGGCCAGGTAATCACTAGTACTGTATATAACAATTAACAATGTTGTTTTAAGAGGCAAATGAACAATAGGAAAAGTGCAGAACTACGATGGCTTGGTCACTTAATTAACTAAATAACTCAATAGCTCTATCGAACCTGTAGGTTCATGTGGTTACGCGTACATACGCTCTCCATGCATCCCTACAGTGAGCTAAAGTTTTCCAAACATCCCCTGTATAATCTACTTCTCTCAAATCATAGTAAATATTATTCTTCCACTTCATTCTTGGTCTACTAACTGGGCGTTTATCCAATGGTTTTCTTAAAAGAAGCTTCCATGCACCCCTTTCATCTCCCATACGTGTCATATGTCCTGCCCATCGCAGTCTACGAGATTTAACTGTTCTTATTATACCTGGCTTCCTATATATATATATATATATATATATATAATCTAGCTCACTATTATTCACATGTCCGTTTTTCTCTTTTTTGGCCCAAAATTTTTCCTAAGGGATTTATTCTAAAATACTCGTAATCTTCTTTCCTCCCTTAAAGTAAGAGTCCATGTATCGCATCCATATAATATAACTGGGAGAATACCAGTTATATATATTTTGAGTTAACGATTTTTTAAAGGAGTTGGGATGACAAACGAGTCCCTGCAATGCATAATATCACACATTTATTGAACTGAGCCTATGTTTAATTCCTTTGTGTATCTCATTCCTATTTGCAATTATTGCTCCTAGTTATTTGAAATAATAATAATAATAATAATAATAATAATAATAATAGCTGTATTTTACGTGGCAGAGTTAAGGCCTTAAAGCCTTTTCTACCACTCAACCAGGTTTTAAAAAATACATAAAAATTGTCTTACATCTAAATTACAATATGTTATGAATACAATACAATTAATATTTATGATGTATTTTGATTTACTCTAAATTTAACGAATTAAATATATAATATGTACAAGATACATAAAAAAACGAGGAAAAGATTAACAACATAGTATAAAATTAAATAAATAGAGAAAAATTAATTATTAGACAACAGGTAACTGTATAAGCGTGACTTAAAGTTGCCAAGTGTGCGGCAACACCAAATCAGCTACTTATTCAAAATTTCCCTCATTTGTCATTAGTTGTTCATTTCCATTACATAAGGCATTTCTATGTGTGAATATATATTTAGTTTTATTGATGTTTTCTTCCAGTCCCAAATTCTTGTAACGTATTACATAGAAATGACACAAGACTAACACAAAATAGCTATGGTCAATTATCCATTAAATTAAATGTCTTTGGACAAACCAAAACTAAAATATGAAGGTGAGGTGTAGGCTCTATCAAGATCTCACATAAGTAGGCCACTAGGGAGACGCGGACGACAGGGATTTTAACAGGATCTTTCTGGATGATAACAAAAACCGAGTTTAATTTGGAGTAGCCCAAAGTTGAAAGATTGATTGATTTATTGATTATTAGAGTAACGCGATAGAGATAATAAACTAAGTCACACAGGGTATGTGTGTGTGTCTGTGTATATATATATATATATATATACCACGATGACATAGAATATATGACTAAAAAACTAAAAGAAGAATATGAAAAATGGGGACTTTATATAAACATTGAGAAAACTAAATATCTGTGTATAGGAGAAGAAATGGAAAATATAAATTTCAACAAAGGAGAAGAACTAAATCCTAGTATTGAATGCACTTATTTAGGAAGAAAATTAGACCATTTAGGCGATAATACAGTGGAATTTAAAAATAGAATCGCTCGAACAAAACAAGCAATAAATGCTTTATACTCCAATTGGTGGAGCAAAAATATTTCAAAAAATAGAAAATTACAAATATATCAAACCATAATTCAGAGCATTTTAAAATATAGTGCTGAAGTCTGGCAAATTCCTACCAGGGAAACGAAAATAATTTAAAGTACAGAAATGGATGTTTTAAGAAGATCAGCTGGAAAATCTAGAATGGATAGAATACGAAATAAAGAAATAAGGGAAATTATGGGTGTACTAGAGGAGCCGGACATCCTAGACATTATAGAAAAGAAAAGATTACAGTGGTATGGCCATGTCAAAAGAATGCCAGAGCAAAGATTGCCTAAAATTGTTATGGAATGGATCCCAATTGAAAGGAGGAAGACCGAAGAAAACTTGGATAGAAGGGGTACAAGCAGCTATGAATATCAGAGGATTGAAGGAAGATCAATGGATGGACAGAGATGGATATCGTTTGGTTTTCAGAAGACGGCGGCAGCTGCCATGATACCGGATGATGATATATATATATATATATATATATATATGTGTGTGTGTGTGTGTGTGTGTACATACACACTAGCTGATTATCTGGCATAGCCTGCTTTATTGTTTCAAACAGCTTAGCGTCCGCGAGAACTATGGATTCTACATGAATCTGTCATTTTGGACATTTTATTTCACTTATTCTCACAATCTTGCCGAAGGGGACTGGACATACACTTAAACGTCATTGGGAAGGTCAGTATTCATCTCAGGGAACCAGAAAACTATACCAGTGGTTTTCGATTATTTTTACATGTCACACGTTCCTACTCCCTAGTGGGTGCTAAGAATCAAAATTGCTCTTAAATGTCATTGGAACTGTCCCCAATCAGCTTATTATTTTATTTTCATTCCTTATCACCTCATATCAGGGTTAAACAAGGATAAACCTCACTGCGGCTGTTATCATAAGTAATGCCGAGTGATTTCCAAATTATCGATAAATTCACGACTCACGAAGTGAGGAGTGAATTTATGTAGAGAATTTGGAAATAAAGAGTGCATTTGTTAGGACTATTTAACGAATATAATTATAAGCTCTTTACTCACAAATCATTATTTATATACAGTTATTTTAAAATATTTATATGTTTAATGTAAATGGCGATGTTTGAAAACAAATGAGAAATTATTGGTACGCTTCATTTGCTTCTTTTGTTCTCACTGCAACCAGATCATATTATTTGTTGCCAAAAGAACGCAATATTATAAGAATGCACTCTAGTGGAGAAAAAATGAAATATCAAACTGTATATTAATTCATTTCTGATGTCCTATGTAGTAAATGTGACAATTATACTTTTCTGGAAAAAAAAAAAATAATTTAAGAAAGTGCAAACAGTGGTTTCGTTTTTTGGTGGTATAATCAATTGCTACAAATGTTTTTATATTTAACTCCCGCATGCGGTATGTTTTGACATTGATGCACTATATATACAATCTGGTAGCCGTATTTCATCGTGAGTTAGTCACTGCAAAATAATGCTATGGCCTATTCAGAATGTTAAAAAGTAGGTGCTTTCTTTATTATGATAAACTTTAGTGGTAAATTCTAGGCGAAACACAACTCTGATTGGTTGTAAATAAAAAATATATTGTAACGTGAATGGTCATTGACTCCCATTTGGGGCATGAGTTAAATAGTCCCCAAAATATGTAAGGCTATTTGATAGGTCTACTAATATTGGTCGTTTTCGATTAGGTTTGTATCTCCCTCTCACTCCTCCAGGTGGATTTAGGGGTCACTTACTCTCCATATTACACTAGTATTATGTCCACCGCTGTGCTCTCGAGGTAGCATGCTGCTTTGTCGCACAGTGGACCCGGATTCAATACCAGGTCGGGACAAGTTTCCTGGGTGATTTATTTTTGGGTTTTTTTTCCTCACCTGTAAGACAATTGCCAGGAAACTTTAAGGCCCAAACAGTCCCCAAACATCATCTGGCCATCATTATCTTCAATAAATAATCATGAAGTCTAGAATTAAAACCTGTCCTGGCGCATCATTACCATCATCTATCAAGTATCATTGGGGCAGCGTCCAAACCTCAGAAATGAAGTACAATGACGCCATGCCAGGAGAATATCAGAATGTAGAAACGACAACATGGTGGCATTGAACAAAAAATACTATTATTATTACTTTATTATAATTATTATTAATACTATTGTTATTTTGGTAGACCAAAGAAGTAATGGAGAGAGCAGCTCATATGAGCAAAAAGAGCTGAAAGCCTAATTAATTATAAGTATTATTATTATTTGCAGTAGACATGTTAATTTTAATTATGTGCAAAACATTGTCTATAAAATTATAAATTAAGAAAAAGAATCGATTATCGTTTGGAGAAATTTAACCCTTTTTACAACTGCAGTTATATTTTAATAAACAAATTTTGATTTTTTCTATTAACAAGATTACTATTAATTTTATGATTACACCTATTTTTAACCCTTAAATTAAAAAGTATCCTTAAAGACACATCAATTGATTTGACTCATCTAATAATGTAATATATAAAAATGAATGTTTGTTTGTTTGTTTGTTCGTTCGTACTTCATGCGCGGCCATACCGTTGAACCGATTGTGGTGGGGCTTTCTGCAAAATGTTAAGGAAATTCCCGTGAGAGTTGTGATACTCAACTCCTACACCCTTACAAAATCATCCTTTGTAGTGGAAAACATGAAAAAAAGTAGCTCTTTCGACGCTTAAATGGCTCACTCTGCCTAAACCATAACAAATATACAAATTAATGTACACAGAAATGAATATCTCAAAAAGCTCTATAAAAATAGTCCACGGCAGCATATGTTTATCTCTTACGGATAACTCACAATAACAATTTTTGTCTTTCGTTGATTCCAAGAAGATCGAGACAAGTACGTACATTCCTGTGCAAGCTTAGCAGCACATGGCCGGTATTCTTTTACGGATAACTCACAATAATGAATTTTGTCTTTCGGCTCTTTTATGCCAAGAAGATCGAGATAAGTAGATTCCCGGGAAACGCCGGGTAATCAGCACGGGGTATCTAAAAAATAAAAATGTATAATTATTTTCCTTTTACTTATTCAACTAAACTTAAAAGCATATTAAGTGCCAGTTATTTAGGTATAGCAGCGCACGCCGGGTATCAGCTAGTTTTAATAGAAACAGATGAAAACTAATGACAAGAGATTACTTTTTTCTAGAATTTCGCAATATACCTAATAATAACAGTTACGCACCATTTCGTTTTCACTGCGGTCCACATTTAAATAACTGTCACGAGATATAAGTGTTTTGTCAATTTAATAGTTAAGAATGGCATATGATTTTAGAACTAATCAGATTGAACTGATTGGCTTTCATTCATGTGACAATTCTCCTAAGAGGACCAAAAATCCCAACAATTCTGATTATTGCATGATATCAAAACTGCATTCTAGATGATAAATTATTTTTTACGATTAGTTAAAACTGCATAAATGGAAACCTACAGGACCTAGAGGCGTTGATAGACTAAGATGAGATGGCAGGACAATGTTTGGGAGGATTTAAAGAAGATGAGGGCGACAGATCTGAAATTGGCAAAAGGTAGAAAAGTCTGGAGGAAGATTTTTGAGAAGCCCAAAATATTCAATTTTGAAGTCACAGTACTTTAAGATGATGATGATGATGATGATGAATTGTAAATGTTTTATTTTCTTTAAAAAACATATAAGATTGAATGTAAATGGATTATAGACTTGATAGTACCTAATTTAATAATAAGAAGAGAGGTTCGCCCTAATGGGTATTGATTGTTCTTTAGTCTTTGCTGTAGTCATTCAGCGATTTCGTGTTTGTTAGGCATTCCGGTATATGATATCGGTCGCACTGTGCGCCACACAATTCACACACGCACTTCTCACTAGGTCCGTGACATTTCTTGATTCTGCACACCTTATGATGAAAGCCGTGTATCGCGTATCGTGTTACAACATGCCTTAGCTCTTGGTTGGTTTCCGTCCAGTTTCTGCCCAGCATAGCTCCTGAGGTGTTAAAATCAGAACCTGTCATTCTCTGTTTTTCTCTCCTGTTGTTTAAAAGTTCTTGGTAAGGGCTAGTATCATTCTCAGTCGTAGATCTTCTATGTAGTGTGTTTCCATCGTGAGTTCATAGATGAGTCGTGAGGGTGCAGTTTTCCCAACTCTCAGTGCTACTCCATAAGTGATAATCGGCGAAATCGTGGTTTCGAATAGAATCATAGCTGTCGGCAGGGATAGTCTCGCTAAGTTCTTGATGCTGTAGATTGCTTTGATGGCAGCTATTGTTTTGTCATGTACATGTTGGCTGAAGGATTTCGCTGTAGTCTGTAGGGTCAGTCCTAGATATTTGAATTTATTTACTGTTCTCAGGGGTGTTGTTCCTAATAGTACCTAATTTATTGGTATCAAATTCTGGAAATTAAACACCGCAATGATACCTAATAGGCCTACTCACGTTTTCTGTGGACATATCTTCTGTCATTAAAAAAATTGCGAACTATTGTAAAACAATCATGTTATCAGCTACATTTGGTTCATAACTAAAATATTTTCATTGTGATTACAAAATTCTGTTTATTTAATTGAATTTCACTACCTGTTGATTACACTCTGGATGTAGTTGCACACTCATAGATAAATGAGAGCAAATTAGAAAAACACAGTACTGATTTTAAAGTAAATGAAAGAATAACAAAATAATTCCGTATGAATGTCCTATATTGTTCTCAGAATTAACAAAAATAAAGTGCAGCGTGCTGATACCATAACAGATGGAATTGGTGAAACCAATTACATGACCTATATTTAATATTCCAGGCAATTATAAATAATTGTTCTTTTAACGAGTATCGATTGTACACGGTATCCTGAAAATGTAATTGGAATTTTAAATAAAAAATGATACATGTATTCTATTACATTCAACTATATTGAATGCACAAACTGGCGGGCTTTTTTTATCTGCTGTTTTTTTATAGAGAATGGCGTATTTGATTCATGCTAAAAATCTATGTCAGCTAGTAACTGGCCTGTCAACTATATTAGTAACTGAATTTTTGCAGCATGATAAAACGAACAATACAATGATTTGTTGTCTGGCTACACAAGTCCCAAATGTCTGTAACAAAATGTACAGTATTTACAGATGCAGTTTTTACTTGCTGAAGCACATGCGCATACAGTCTGTACCGTAACTCTATATTTTCCACCTAATTTGGAATTAATAATCGTAAATTATCCTTAATGAAACCAATTCTTAGGCAATACATACGGTATAAAGGATATCAGCCTACACAAGAATACATGGCAAATCAAACAATTTCTTTCTTTCACCTAGGAATCCTCCACAAAAAAATTATCGATGAAGAAAAGCTTTCAAAAAAGAGGAAAAATGCATTGTCCAGGGGCGCTTTTTTGGGCTATAACCCATCGTAGACGTCTTTTGAAAAGGAAATAACACACGAAAGTTAGGCCTATGTACGGCGTTAGATATGAACAATAGTATATTACGATGCGAGGTTGGGAAGTGGCTTTTACAGAAGCGAGGAAATGTTTAAAAACCGAGCTATCGCTCGGTTTTTAATTTTCGAGATTCTGTAAAACACTTCACAAACGTGCGTTGTACATTATTTTTTGCGCGATGGTGTTTTCAAAATAAGAAATAATAGTAAATTACTAACATCTTTGTTGGAAATATTTTCGTTCATTATAAACAACTGAGTCCACCCCTGTGGTCTTGGGGTAGCGTGCTGCCTTGTCACGCAACGGGCCTGGGTTCGATCCCCGGTCGGGGCAGTTTTTCTGGGTCAGGTTTTTATCAGGGTTTTTCCTCACCTATAAGACAAATGTTAGGAAAACTTTAAGGCCCAAACGGTCCCCGAAATCATATGGCCATCATCATCATCCTTATCATTATCATCATCATCCTTCACCGGTGTGGAAAGAAACGGGAAGCTACCACACCTACAATTCCCTAGTAAAGCTGCAAAGCATAACATGAAAATGCTATGATTGCAGTGGAGGACCTGCCCTCGTGCAGAATTACTATGGATGCTTAAACACTGACCTACGATAACAGTGTGGTTAATGTTTATTAGTTGAAACTACAGCAGGCCGTGACACCAATCAGTTATAAAATGGCCTAAGTACGTATTTGTTTTATATTGTTTCAAAAAAGTTCAGTTCATTTAAAATGCAGTGATTTGTTTCATACAATATATATTAACACTACCTTTTGGATATATTTTTGTAGGCTTATATAGGCTACATTGTACATAGTATACATAGAGGGCAGTGGTTTTACTTCCCACATGTGGTTTGTAATATGTAATATTACAGTATAGTTATTTAGGTTGGCAACCCCGAAATGTAGGAAGTTCAACTTTCAATCATGATCGCTATTGCTGTAAGAACGACAAAACGCACTATCGCGAAAAAATAATATTAATCTAGTCCGGCTTACTTTGTGAATGGCTCTGTGAGTAATGGAAAATTTTATATCTTAGAAGAGAGTTACTAGCCCTTCTTCTTCGATTGGTATCTCTTTTAGTCTGGACTTTCTTCCGTGATATGCCAGGCGAGAGAGGCCCTGCTGGTAGTTACACTACCGTCTGTAAACGAAACAAATTAATAAAACAACCGAAATTAAAGTTTTAAGGGAAAATCATGGAAAATTGCTGTCGCAGCTCTGTTTTTGAAGAAGAATGTGAAATTGAACCTATAAACTTCTGGATAAATGGTAGAAGACTAAATTGGAATGATCACATATATAGTATGGAGAACAGTAGATTAGTGAAGAAAGTACGTGACTGGACACCTCAGCAGAAAAGGCCGTTTGGAAGACCACAGCTACGATGGAAGGAATTAACATACATCAAGCTGCCAGCTTTCATGCGTAGAGGAAGAAAAAAGAATATTAATATAATAATAACATTAATTTTGTCTTTAATTTGATTTTTAACGGTAAGTAAACATAGTCATGTGTATAGATTTTAGCTCCATCGACATTATACCTAAAACAGTTCACTTTAGCTTTATACATATTAAATTTAAGTAATCAGAATCACACACACATTCAGTTAGAAAGGGCTATTTTAAATACTCGTCATATTATACATTTTTTGGACCAAAGAGAGTTGAACAGACAGATGAATGGAGAAGACTACATAACAATGATGATCTTTTAGGAAACCAGATATAATAAGAACAGTAAAGTTTCGTAGACTGCGATTGGCAGGACATGTGGCACGAATGAGGAATGTAATATGGGGGAATTGAAGCTTCTTGTAGGAAAACCAGAGGGAAAACCCCAGTTGGCAGACCAAGATTGAGGTAGGAGAATAAATTAGCCATGATTTGAGGGAAGCAGATTATTCAGGGGATGCTTGGAAAACATTATCTCAGGATAGGTTCGTATGGAAAGCTTCTGTCCGCGCGGTCATGCAAAACCTACAGGTTCGATAGTGCCTTGAAGTTAGTCATATTTTAAATAAGTTTTAGAAAATTATATACGATCCAATATAAAAATATCAATTATACAATCAAATAATTACTTAAGACTGTATATAATTCGCAAGCAATAAAACTAATAATAATAATAAAAAATAATATGATTGATCTATAAAACGAATATCAAGAGAAAATGAAGACAAACATAAGATATATTGTATGTTTAGAAATTAATTTAAAGTCTGTTGTTACCGATGTAGGAAATGCTTTCAACATTTGTTTTTATTCTGCTGATAAATATTGTTTTAGGAATTAAAATGAACAAATTTGATCAAGTATCGGTAGTACCGTATGCGTTATCCCGTTCTTTTTTTTACGGAGACAATTTCTCAAAGAAATATGTTTAGGCTGACAATCAATTAGAACATCAATGTTACACTGTCAGAACTGTCTCCTCTATTGACACATTGAGGAGATTCTTGCCGGAAATAAAGTCCCTGGCTACATCATCCAACTTGAAGTATAAGATGACAGCCGTCAATATGAGGAGTATGACATTTTTCCTTTTTTTTTTTTTGGTAGGGCTAGAACTTAAATTGATATTTTTTATCATAAGTTTACGAATAAATATATTGCAAGTAATTTAAATCCACGTTTCATTGTAAGCAATAGTCCAGGATTCCGGGTATAATAAAGTGTAGAGAAAAATTGACAGACAAGCCCATCACTATAATGATGTCATTTAAACATATACTCTAATTAATTTCAAATTTGAACACACGGTGTTCTTAAAATTGTGTGAATAATATTACATACTTATTATTATTATATGTACTTTTTTTTATTAAGAGCCCCACCTGGGTTTCCTCGGGCTTAATGCCCATATCCCCAGATCTGCTCTTGCCCCTAATTACTTTCTGCTGTTTTTATTATGTTCATTTTCAGGATACAATTTTCGGGTGTTTGTTCTTAATACTACTTATATACAGTTATGTTTACATATTAATCCTTAACCTAAGTCTTAAGTCTACCACCTAATCTAGTAATATTTACATGGTGTTGTGTTAAAACTAATACTTAATTTACTAACTTACAACTAACTTATTGCTAGATTACATCTAATCCCTTCTTCTTTGTCTGCGGATGTCCTCCTCTTGGCGTTGAGTAAGGACCCATCCGACGAACTTTCTCACTGCTTGATATGGCTGTTTTTCTGTCCAAAACCGTAGAGGAGGCGGCCAGTTCATATCACCGTTTAGTGCAGCCTCACGTAAGTCCCTTCGTCTGGCCTCATATTTGATGCATTCGTACAGGACAGGTTGTACAGTGTCCAGCTCTGTTCCGAAGCAATCGCAATGATGCGTTCTTGTGAGGCCTCTTTCATGGAGTTTGGCTTTGAAAGAGCCGTGGCCGCTCAGAAGTTGCGTGATATGGTGACTTTGTTGGATCCAAGTTTTCTTTAGCCTTTCCTTGATGTTAGGCAGAAATTCGTATGTTATGCGTCCATGTTCTGCCGCTTCCCATCGTTCTTGCCATTCCTCGGAAATACTTTCCAGGATAATCCGTCTGATGGTGTCTCGTTCATCTGGTGTCTGATATAAGTCTGGCGTGATCACAGTGTCGCCGACTAGTATCGTCTGGTCTCTTCTGAATTTAAAGTTTTGTATTCTTTGAGCGATATACAGATCGATAGGTAGGACTCCTGCGATCACTGGCAGGCAAACCCCAGACACCGTATTGTACGCTTTTGTAACTCTTATGAGGACTTGGCGTTGGGCAGAAAGTAGCTTCTTCTTTTGAAGTGTGGTTAACTTGCGGACCCAGCCATGTGCTGCGTATCCGCAAATTTGTTGGAACAATACCTTGTAAAGCGTTAGGTAATTTATTGCTCCATATCCCCAGTTTTGACCTCCAAGCCGTGCCATCCCGTGGAATAGGTTATTCGCCGTGTTGGTGACATTGTTGATGTGCTGGTCGACTCGCAATCTGCTTTGGAGAGTTGCTCCTAGGTACTTGTGTTCTTGTGTGAAGCGGAGATTGCGATTTCCAATTCTCACGGTTGGCGGGCATTGTTCATTCAGATGTCCTTCGAGAATCACTGTGTGTTTCACTCGACCTGCGGCCGATAGCGAGAAAATGACTGCAAGCATTGAGTCATCAACTCGCGCTGCCCTCGCTAGTCGCCGCAAGTCCAGTGAGTCTCACTGTATGTATAGGACTAGGAAGCGTTTGAATGTAGGAAAATTAAATTTTAAGGCTTCCACTTTTGCGGACAATCGGTATGAAATATCTGCCTAGCTGTCAGACCTGCGTAACAGCGATGTTTACCCCATTAATATACGTCTTCCCGTTTGAAGATGAGTTGAACCTCAGGACAGAAGGTTCTTGCTAGTTTAAAAATTCTGACCCCATCGAGATTTCTGTATATATATATATATATATATATATATATATATATATATATATACTTATTTATTTATGTATTTATTTATACATGTATGTGACATTATTATCAGTCTTTCGTGCAGTTCGCCTTAAAGTATAGTACTTATTTCCATTAGAGATTGATCCGACCTCTGGGACATCATCCATCCAGAAGTTAAAAATCCAAATCGCTTTGGGATTCGAACCTGCGACCTTTCGACTTAGTGTGTTTTCTTAATCAACTACGCCACACACACATTATATATATATTTATATATATATTATTGAAGATTTTCGTGGATTTAAGTATGATCAAGCAGAATTACTATGGATCGATATATATATATATATATATATATATATGCAGAGACGTGTGTCTACCATAAATAAATCAGTAACCACTGGCTGTTTCTGTAAGTATAATCCAAAGAAAAAGTATTTGGTGCAGTAAAAGTTGATTATGAATAGTGAATTCGGTAAAATTTGGAATCAAGTAAGATTTATAAGGATTGGGATATACCAGGCCTGTTAATAAGTGCTCACTATTCAACTCTACGTCGGATTGGCTGACAAAGTAAGACGCTACTACTCACTTGTAAGTTGTGTTGTTTCATTGGAAGTGCATCTCCATGAGGGTAGGAGGAGGGACCGACTTCACACACCTAGTGAGCTATTATTAACGGCCCTGGGATATACAGTGCGAACAGATTTCCAGTAGTGGATATTATGATTTTCCCGGAAGCGGCGCTAGGTATCCGTCTTTGCGAAGAGACAGCATCCCAGTCGCATAGTTGTAGCTATTACCCAGTGTATCATTTGATCCCCTTGTGAGAAATAACCATTTTAGATAGAGATGTGCCAGTTCATCAAAATATAGGTATGGGTGAAAAAAAAGAGTACAGGCGAAGTATCTCAAATTCATTGACTTTGACGATTACGTCACTTCTCCGGATAATCGACTTTATTATTTTTATTATTATTTACCAGATTTAAATGTATGCAACGTGTTCCTTTGCATAATATTAACTTTTTATTCTCTTCCTCCATTCATGAAATATTAGACAGCAAGAATGGTATCTAGATTTATGGGAAATATTTTTAATTTCTCTATCCTTCCAGTCACCATCCTGCAGTCCTCTGTCCTCCTTCAAATTCATAATTCCCCCTCTTCTTTTCATCCTACTTGGAATTCACTCCCAACTCATAACTGGCAATCTATCTTCATTCATTCTTTTCACGTGTACAAACGATTGTAATTGTTTATTTCCCACAAATTGTATAATTGTTTTGGTTGAAGATAATTTTTTCTCTGATAATACTGTTTCTGATCATGTCTAATTTAGAGCATTGTGCAGATCTTCTTAATAAAATACATTTCTGTAGATAATAATAATAATAATAATAATAATAATAATAATAATAATAATAATAATAGCTTTAATATACCTGGCAGAATTAAGGCCTTAAGGCCTTATCTACCACTGAACCAGGTTAAGAAAAATACAAAAATGATTCTTACATCCAATTATAATACAAATAAATATTATATAGTATGTCTAAATTATAATGATCAATTACAAAATATTTTGATTTAATCTAGATTTAAGGAATGATATATAAAATGTATAAGATAGAAAAATGAGAAAAAACTATTAATGACATAGAATAAATTTAACACTGGAGAAAAATCAGTTATTTAACAACAAGTAATTGTATAAGCGTGACTTAGAAAAATCAAGTGTGCGGCAACCCCTGATATATTGAGAAAAATAATTCCAGGAGTGGACAGAGACTACTGTGAAAGAAGTAGTATAAGAGAAAGTGCACTGAAGGGGGATTGTTAACAGACTGTTATCTTGTGATCTAGTGTCAATAATGTGATAACTTCTCAAATCTGGGGGCAATTTTAACTGTAATTTGGCATTTATAACCCACGTTTCCACTCCTTAGGTCATTCAATTTCTTACTACTGATTTATAAATGTGGATTTTAGTTTCTTTGTATATCTATTTATCCCACAAAATACCATTCAGCATTGCTATTACAGGTCTATCTTTTTCTTTTTATTTCTAAATCATTATTTTCACTTTAATTTATTTCAACTCCCAAATATTTAATTTAACCGATTTTATAATTTGTCAAATTCTAAAATAGGTACCCCCAAAAAAGAGGATGGTTTCACTGATAAGACATTTATTTTACAAAATAATGATAATTATGTGTGGTTGAAAACACGAATTGAATAATGGAATAGAAGAGGTGAGCATTTTGTATTTTAAAAAGTAATTGAAATTGATAAATTCAGCCACTGGAGAGTAAATTGATGCACTACTACAAATGAATGTTATTTAAAATAAAGACTGTACAGGATCTGAACACGAAGCTATGTTCATTTGTTGTAAAACATTCGAATTTAAAAGGATGTTGTGGTGTAAAAGTTTGAGTGATGAGGAGAGATTAAATATCTGTGAATTACGCCATCCACCCCTTGTGGACAGAGATAAATGGGAAAGCAATCCCATTCAAACCGAGTTTCACCCCCTCGGATAGAAGCTTGCACGTAAAATTAACTCATCTATAAAGATCTGCCTAACGCTTTAATATTCATTGACAGCCTTGTAGTACACATTCATTATTGTGTCTACTATATTTACAAAGAATAAATTTGCCTGTAACCAAAATAATAATAATAATAATAATAATAATAATAATAATAATAATAGGTATAATAATAATAATAATACCTATTGATCCAAACAATTTTTAATCTGTATAAAAATAACATCATAGCAGTACAAATAGGAACAGAATTGTCAGATTGGAAAAATATAAATTGCGGAGTCAGACAAGGATGCCCTCTATCACCACTTCTATTTAATGTATACATTAATGCTATCATCAGACATTGGAGATTGACAGCTCGTGGTAATATTCCTCTCTCAAGACACACGATTTTAGACACACTCTTATATGCAGATGATCAAGCTCTTTTCGGCAATAATGAAGATGAATTACAATATTCCACTCATCATCTTAATATAATAGCCCAAGGATGGAACATGGAAATATCAACAACAAAATCTAAAGTTATGGCCTTTCAAGGGAAATTCCCAGTAAGAAGTAAAATTTGTATTCAGAATTCAATATTAGAGCAAGTTAATTCATTTAAATACTTAGGATATAATCTAACTTATAATGAGGAATGTGATATATCCTTTAAAATACAAAACTATAATAAAGCTTAAAGAATTATCAACCAAGTTTTTAAACCATCAAAAGTGCAGAGACACACAAGAATGAACATCTATAAAATTCTCGCTAGACCTATAATCTGTTATGGCAGTGAAGCTTGGACCATCAGAACTCAGGATGATCGTCATATTACAGCCACGGAGATGAAATTTCTGCAACGAACTGCAGGTTATGGCCTTCTAGACCACCAAAGAAATTCAACAATAGCCAGAGAATTAAACATCGTACCTATATCTGAATACATCCAAGAATATAGAAACAACTGGCTAGCCCATATTCAGCGCATGGATCGTCACAGAATACCAAAACAAATTCTTCACTACATTCCTCGAGGCAGAAGATCTGTGGGTCGACCTTTTCGGAGATGGCGGGAGACCGTAACGGGTCACTGGGCCTAATACTTGAAAGGACGATGATTTTGATGATGATGATGATACCTATTATTATTAGTATTATTATTATTATTATTATTATTATTATTATTATTATTATTATTATTATTATTATCATTATTATTGAAAGCAAGAGCCCCATATAGTCTGAGCATCTGAAGAGAATGAGAGAGGACAAATGGCCTAGGTAACTTTGGAGAAGATAAGGAAGATGATGATAAAAATAACTAAAAAAGGGGGGATAACGGAAGCAGTGAGCAGAAGATGTTCGAGACCTAAATATCTGCAGGTCACAAGGCTGTGAAAGATTTGCACAATAATCTGCAATTGCTATAGACATTCTGATATTATGATAAGGCACTGCACTACAAGCCAGAAGATCGAGGGTTCGAGTCCCGGTGGGATCAGGATTATTAAACTGACCCATACCTTCTGGCGGCACTGTGATCGTGAGGAAATGAGTACCAGACGCTTATTATGGGGGTAAAGGCGGCCGTCAACGCAGGTATGACAACCCGCCGACATCAAGTGCCGATTGTCCAGACAAAGTGGGAGCCTTAACCCCCTACTAACCCAAAGGTCTCTTGAGGCCTGTAGTGAGATGACTTTTTACTCTAATATTATTATCAGTTTTTTTGTGTCAGGCAATTTAAAAGATGGTTGAAGACTTCTAAATATGTAATATTATTACTAACTAACTCACTTACTGGCACTATCGATCCCCTAGGACACAATTCTCCGTACATCCCTATCCTGAGCTAATATTTTTCAATCATTCCTTGTATTATCTACTTCCCTCAAACCATTATTATTATTATTATTATTATTATTGATATTAGTATTAGTAGTATTGTTATATTATCTCAAATGTGAAATGGAAAAAAAAAAATCCTGCATTTGTAATATTCGCTGAATGTTTGAAATTTTGAAACATATCCATTTTCAATTAAACATAACAATGTGTAATCAATATACACATAATAATATGACTATGATATTAGCGATAATGGAAAATTTGTGTGTAGGCTCACACCACAGGATATAAACTTATTCTCCTCTAGGTATATTTGTATCCCTAGTAATATAATTATTATGCATCTCAGAATAAAATCATACGTTTATTTCCCTCTTAATCGAACATTTCCCTCGACAAGGCCAGGGGAGATAACCAGAATGTTGAAACGACAACCTGATGATATTGAATGTAAATAAATAATAGTTTTAAAAAACTAAAACAACACGCTTTATTAGATAACCGAACTAAAAAATGAAAAATAATTTTAATTTCAAACACGCTTGGGATAAAATTAAAGTGGTCAACAAAAATAAATAATCCCCAACACATCTAGAATAAAACTAGAGTTATGTACAAAAAAATAATTTTACCATAAAAAGCGTGGGGTGCTCTATATCAATTAATATATTTCATAATAAACAGATATTGGTAAAAGTAAAGTCTCTATGAAGAAAACGTAAAAACCATAAAAAGCATCCCACGCTATTGATGGTAAAATTATTGTTTCTTTGTAGATAACTCTAGTTTCATTCTAGATGTGTTGGAGATGATTTTTTTGTTGACCACTTTAATTTTATCCCAAGCGTGTTGGAAATTAAAATTATTTTTCATTTTTTAGTTCTGTTTTCTAATAAAGTGTGTTGTTTTAGTTTTATAAACTATTATTTATTTTTTATTTTTAATTTGGTTTTCTAATAAAGCGTGTTGTTTTAGTTTTTTAAACTGCTATTTATTTTTTTTAATTCTTAGATTAATTGATTGTCATAAACCGGAATCCCATGAAAATTTAATTGCTTAATACTCTTCTAAAATGAATCCTCCAGGCTGGTTTTAAACCAGCGACCTATGGATTACTGAAATTATGTAACACTACAGTCCACCGCTCTACCAACTGAACTCTTACAACGATTGGCTAAAATGTTGGTAAGTCCGCAACCTATTATACCGGTTTTTATTTTTTTGATTGTCTGATGATTCTGGCCAGGTTTTTAGAAAAAAATGAAACTATTGTATTGTCATGGGTCCTTTACAAGGATACAAAGTTTCAAGTCTATCCAATGTTTTTAAGTGGGTGGAAATCATGTTCAAAATTCCGTTACATATATAGAGGTTCGTTATATAGACAGATACAGGTCAAGCTAATATAACGCGTGTAAAAGGATGTAGTCAGCAAATTTTGTGTGACATTCATTTTAGATGGAACCTTACTATCTCAAAACAGTGTTAAATGACCGCAGATCTTTTCAGTATGTCAAATACTTAAGCTTACATTGAAGAAAATTATTTATAAATATCAGTGATATTACATTCATTTTAACACTTGAATTCGTCTTTATCGGAAATTAATGATAATTTTTCGAGAGAGCTCTTCAATGATATTTAGGGGAATGATTCCAAACCGTAGCATAGTTGATTAAGGCAATACGTTACAAGCCGGATTGCCCCGGGTACTAGTCTTGGTGCGGTCTGGATTTATAAAGAAATTATTCTGTAAGCCTGAGGAGACCTTGGGGTAGTAGGAGATAACCTCCAACTTTCTATGGAGTAGGCACGATATGCCAATCGGATTGTCATCCCTGCGTAATGACGATCTTCACTCTCAGAATAAGCGATAGGTACTCATTTCCATTAGAGGCATAGTCGATCCCAGGACCACTATATGATTTATTTGCAGAACTTCAGGGGAGTTACCTCATAAGGATTATTGGCATTTTAAAGTCTACTATCCACCACTGTGGTGTCGAGGTAGCGTGTTGCCTTGTCATGCAGCGGGCCTGGGTTCGATTCCCGGTCGGGAGAGGCTCCTGGGTAGGTTTTTCGGTGTTTTTCCTCACCTGTAAGACAAATGTCAGGAAGCTTAGGACCCAACGTTCCCCGAAAAGCATCCGGCCATCATCATACTTATCATTATCATCACCACCAACCTTCACCGGTGTGGAAAGTAACGGGAAGCTACCACACCTATAATTCCCTAGTAAAGCTGCAAAGCATAGCATGAAAATGCTATGAATGCAGTGAAAGTCCTGCCTTCGGACAGAATTACTATGGATGGATCCCTAAACATAAGCAAAGCGTTAATTAATATTCTAATGATCAGGGGTCGTATTCCTACACCGAACCCTTCAAGTGCAGCATGACTTCATTGTAGAAACCATGTAAACAACACTTGCATGGACGAGGGACTGGAGCAAAAGGAACACAACGTCAAGACGAGACCAGGTATAGTTAGGTGCTGCAAAAATTGTATAACGCAGCAGACAATTACAATTGTAGGCCTACAATAAAGTAACTAAAGCACTGTGCAGTATTTTCGATGCTACTAAATACAGATAAACAAACATAAACAAACAATGCACAATATGTAAGTCCACCAATGCCTGTAGTACGTATATCGATCGGAACTGAAAGGAATGAATGCTCCCAGAACGTATTACAGTATATAATTTTATAGCAATCGGACCAGACTGCGCAGGACCGCATACTACTTCACACCATTTTCACTACTCCGCATAGTAGCTATACTGCAGCATGTTTTGTTATAGAGTCAGTTAGCCCTGCTAATAATTATGTGAAAATGTAATAAATATAAATGTGTATACTATTTTAAAAAATGCCTAACCGAACATAATTCAGAGTAAAATTTTAGGAGTTGAAGAAAGTTTTAGAGAAGAAAACTCTCTACAAAACAGCCTTTCTGACTACCCACTTCATTCAAATTGCACAATGACTTAGAAAATAGAATTCGCGAAAGAAGAAATTTCAACTTCAGCAATATTATTGACAGGGTTAGGAATTGCAGATTGTGTGGACATCTATCCTGGTAGCGACTCAATTAAAAATACATTAATAATACATTTTAATTGCTATCATTGAGGTAATCGGCCGCGGTGGACTAGTGGTTATGCTCCTTGCCTCTGGTCCCAAGGGTCGCGGGTTCAAACCCAGCCGAGGTCGATGGATTTTTTAGGATGGAAAAATCCAAGGAGCAAGTCCTCCGGGAGGGACTTTAAGCCGTGGGTCCCGAGTCGGAAGATTTTCAGGCTCGTAAAAAATTCTTAAGCCTGAATGAAAAGGCCTCTAAGCAACATTTACCGAATTTTCCCGTCCTAGTACTACCTTGGTTTGCTAGATGTCAGTATGAGGCGGAACGCTGACCACGTACCACTCAAAATGACATCTATACGAAAACAAGTGTAACTAAATTAGTGTGGTTCAAATTCTTCCCTATAGGGGGAGAGCGCCTAAATCTCTGTAAAGGGAAAAACATAGGCTTACAATACAATACATCATTGAGGTAACATTTGATAAACAAATAATAATCCATCCATCCATAGTAATTCTGCCCTAGGGGAGGTCTTTCACTGTAATCATAGCATTTTCATGCTATGCTTTGCAGCTTTACTAGGGAATTGTAGATGTGGTAGCTTCCCGTTGCTTTCCACACCGATGAAGGATGATGATGATGATGATAAGGATGATGATGGTGATGATGGCCATATGATTTCGGGGACCGTTTGGGCCTTAAAATTTTCCTGACATTTGTCTTACAGGTGAGGAAAACTCCCGATAAAAACCTCACCCAAAAAAACTGCCCCTACCGGGGATCGAACCCGGGCTCGCTGCGTGACAAGGCAGCACGCTACCTCGAGACCACAGCGGTGGACTAATAATAATAATAATAATAATAATAATAATAATAATAATATAATAACCCTAGATTATCCTGAATGAGATGATTTAGCAAAATTTAGTGAAACGTCTATAAATATATAGAAGTAATATATCTTCAAGAAAAATAACATAAGATAATCAGAAGACTTAAAAAAATGTACACATGTCCACTTAGACGTAATGAAATGTTAACGATTCTCTTTTGATAATAATTTGATATCGAACACCGAGAATCGAACTCGTAGTTTTTTTTTCTGTAGCCAGGAACTCTTACCGCATGACTGGGAACTGATTATTAATTAAAAATTGTATATTGTAACTTCATATTTTTGTCATAAATAAAGCATGGATGGTATATTAGTTTCGAAGAGTCTTAGAAATATCTTCTTTGGGTTGAAATGAGTTCCAAGTAGGCCATGACCTGGAATACAAATAAGAGGGATTTGGAATATACGATACTCTACCCTTCGTGCAATCAATACTCTCTCTGACCATATTCATTGCCAAAGATAATGGTTTGAAATGTAGTGAAAATGTTCCACTAAATAAACGACTCACTCTAAAGTAAAATGTAAGTGGATTTAGAAATACTCCACATTCTATGACCCACGTAGTCAATAAACTTGAGTGTCTACGATAATAGTTTGAAATATGTTACAGTTGCAGATGGTAGACTTAGCAATTGAAACATAATTCTCTGAAATGCTATATGAAGAAACTGTATTATACAGCCTGTCTTGTGTGGCGATCGATATATTCTCTGACCACTTCCAGTGTAGAAGATAATGTAGTAATTTGTGATCTAAAACAAACGATAGGCAATCATGTTTTAAATCACATCCAAGAGGTTATTAGACAAGTTGAAAGCAGGAAGTTTACATATGAAGCGTGGAACTAAATCAAGTTAGGATCTTCGCATGCATTTTCAAGCTATTTCTAGAGCAATCGAGGACTATAGAAATCAAGATAAAATCAAGCAAATAGATTTACCATTAAGTCAAGCTAGGCTGCTAACATTACAAAGGCAATTCAAAATCAATATACCAAAATATTCAGTATTCAAAATCTGGTGTAAAACTAGCAATATGTCTAATTAAATTAAAATAAATATTATTTTTAAATTCTCGTTTCAGATAAACTCCTACACATGATGGTTTAAGAGTGTAATGTAAAGTGGCTAAAAATTTGTCGTTCCTGAAAACATGTTAGTACAATGGTATACATTGCGACGAAACAAACATGGCGGTTGCTGTTGTCAATTTTTGATTTCCGATTTCTGATGATCTGATTTCGCTAATTTTTTATAATACCATATACATCTCGATTCATTTAAATAGCATAAACTGAGTTTCGTTGTGAAACATCGAAAATTACGACCGCTAGAGCGATTTTTTATTATTTGTTTCAGATGAACTCCTACAACTACACAACATGTCAAGTGAATCGACCGGCTACTTTTTTGCGAGCAACAAACACACGCAGGATGAATTTTTATGTATAAAAATATAGAAACGTATATTGAGTATTTTATATAACTATTCAGTCACAATTCAAGTCCGGGTGTGAAAGAGCCAAAACAATTTGATCGAAGGCTCTTAGTACAGGATGTATCTTCTTTCACGTGCTTAAATCTAGGAGACGTACCCATGTCTTTACTTTCCATCCGAGGAAGCCATACTCATAATTTATTCGACCTTACGTATCTATAATTCAGATTAGATTTAAAACCTGCAAACCTCGGGACCAAAGCTGAATATCCATCCATCCATCCATAGTAATTCTGCCCGAAGGCAGGTCCTTCACTGCAATCATAGCATTTTCATGCTATACCTGCAGCTTTACTAGGGAATTGTAGGTGTGATAGCTTCCCGTTGCTTTCCACACCGATGAAGGATGATGATGATGATGATGATGATAATGATAAGGATGATGATGATGATGGCCATATTATTTCGGGGACCGTTTGGGCCTTAACGTTTTCCTGACATTTGTCTTACAGGCGAGGAAAAACCCCGATAAAAACCTCACCCAGAAAAACTGTCCCGACCGGAGATCGAACCCGGAACCGCTGCGTGACAAGGCAGCACGCTACCTCGAGACCACAGCGGTGGACAAGCTGAATATAGTAACCAATAATCCATCAGGCCTCTATTAAATTAGTGAATATTATAGGCTATGGAAACTAATATTTCCCGACAAGCCGTTAGGAAATGAAAAAAGTTTCAGTGCTTACAGGAGACTTGAGGATGATAAAAATGAGAATTTCGCTTGCTCCGGGAGGTACGCCTAAGTAGGTGAATGCCAGACCTCCAGTGCGTAAACCTGGAGATCTTGGGTGTAAATCTCGGCTCAGACGTTATATATTTGTTTAGTTGCATTAGTGAATATTGTCACTGACTGGGCCGAGGTCATATCACACAATAATTATTTAAATTACAACAATACTGTTTTCATTAAAATTTCCAATTTTTATATATTCATTGCATAACTTTCTTTTACAATTACCTGCATTTAGTCTTCAATAATTTGATAATGCTTAAAATATAACTCAAAGTATGTCTTCCAACTTACTGATACACTCAATTTCTCTCCATGAATTAACTGTTCGCTTCTAAATCACTTTTAACTCCACAACTAACTGTAGATCTACAGTCTCGCCTCCTTTATATACACGAGACATAAGTGCGAACAGATCACCTAATTTTAATTTTCCCGTATGCGGGCGGTAAAAGCTTATCTACTGCAATGAAACATTTAGTGTAGAAATTTGTACTTATCCAGCTCACAGCCTCTTATTAGGATCTTGTTATTTTAATCTCTGAACTGTGACTGGCTTTAATTTTAGTAATTTTATTGCATGATGAGCGGACCGTAACTTAGGTTTAAGTTGCAGAAGACCGACACGTCTGGTCGTCAAAGTAACCCCTAGCACCCACATACGGGGAAGTTGGAAATTAAGATATTGTATAATCTGTTCGCACTGTGGAAACGTTTTGAAATCCCGCTCTTCGTACAAACGATGGTGCTCCTTATCTTTTGAGAAGTAGAATATTCCAGAAGAGCGAAACATTGAGAAACCCAAACCTCGTTCGCGAGCGCACCAACAAGGCGTTACGCGAACATTCAAAAGGCTTTTGCCTCGAGAAACAGATTAGCAATACTCTCAAAACTCGTCACAATTCCATAAATGTATTTATTTGTTGTAATTTTTACGCAAATAATATGATTGTCGTGTGTCTTTAGTGTGTTTTGAATTGCATTAATTTAAATTTCATCGATCTGCTTCGAATTTGAATCCGCGATCTATGAGTTCAATGTGGAACATGTTACATCCCAATGGGTTAGCAATTTTGTGCATCGTTATAAGATTAAAACACTTATTTCATCTTGTGATTTATTGATTTGTGATTTATTTTTATATGTAAGACTAAATATCAAGCAAGTATTTTGAAATGTGTTTCCATTTGTTCCAGGTAAGTTAATACCATCAATTCTTTTCGTGCTCTCGATACAACACAAAAGTAAGTGACAACATTAATTCATTAAAATTAAAATTAAAATAATTTAATATTCCTAGATTAAAATGTCTTGTTGATTAGAATAAATACATATGAATATTAACATTTTAAATCTGAAATTTAGGCTACTCGCACTATTTTAAATATTGTAAAATTTAATCACGATTATTTCAATTTTACTACTTTCATCTTTAAATATTGAGTTTCTTATTTAACTACTAGTAAATTTTAGGAACAAAATTGATTATTAAGAATTTGATATAGGCCTACGGTTATTTAAGTAGAGAAGAAGTAAATTCTCTACCCGTATTCGTCGAAATGTCAGGTCGAGATCCTATTATTAAAAATCTGTGATATATTAGGATGCCGGCTTACCAGGTGTGTCGCACATCATAGGAGCAGATGATATGCCATGGAACTAAATGAATGACATAAATAAGGATAAGTGCTGGTGTATTAGTTTTTGACAAGAGTAAATGGGAGAAACCACGATAGAACCCTGCCCTGGCATTGATTAGCCCACCACAAACTCCATACTCTGAGTATAACACTGGACCCAGAACTAGATGACGGAGCCGCTTGTTTTTTGAATGTGGTTTAAAAAAGTATTAGATATGAATATTAATATCATATTTCTACATAATTTCGTTATTTTTATACGTTTATTATATATTTAGCAGATTTTGCAATATTTAATACCTTTCCTGGCCCAGTTAATCCATAGTCATTCTCCTCCACAACTCTCTGTCATTTCAGTCTCCATTCCAATCCTTTTTCTTTTTTTTTCTCGTGTTGCTCAAAACTCCTTAAATCCACGTTGTTTTTAGCCATTCTTTTCTTCTTCTACCAAGTGGCACCCATTATAGTATTCTCAATTGCGAATCATTCTTCCATCATTCTTTTTACATGACCTTACCATTAAATTTTTTTTTATGAAATCCACAATTGAAGTTTTAACATTCATCTTTCGTTTAAACAATGCTTTTTATTTTACATCTTCTACAAATTCCAGACGGACGCTTCCAAATATCTATTTCTGCAAAATTTAATTTATTTGCTATTCTAGATTTTAATTTCCATTTTTCTGCACCATATGTCATTGCACTCCTTACTATTTATTGTAACGGACTGTCAACAGCACGTACGGCTTACTGCCCGTGCGACCCATATTTTTAATAATATTGTAAATATCTTACTTTTTGTCTAATAAAGTCCTACTACTACTACTACTATTGCATTTAAAAACATGTTTTTGTTTACGAATTTATATTTTGATCCCATAAAACATCATTTAGTTTTGATAAAGCAGATTTACCTTTATTTATCCTATCATTAATTAAGCACAGTCCACCGCTGTGGTCTCGAGGTAGCGTGCTTGCTGCCTTGTCACTCAGCGGGCCCGGGTTCGATTCCCGGTTAGGACAGGCTACTGGGTGAGTTTTTTTTTTCGGAGTTTTTCCTCACCTGCCAGACAAATGTCAGGAAGCGTAGGGCCCAACGATCCCCGAAAATCATCCGGCCATCATAATCATCATTATCATCCTCCTTGAGCGGTGTGGAAAGCAACGTGAAGCTACCACACATATAATTCCCTAGTAAAGCTGCTAAGCATAGCATGAAAATGCCATGATTGCAGTGAAAGACCTGGCTTCGGGCAGAATTACTATGGATGGAATTAAGCATAATGACTTCCATCTGCACTAATTTTTCTTCCCGAATATACGTGTTAGTCACATGGGTCACATGGTTTTATTTTTTCATGTCATCTTTAAAACGAGATATTTTGATTTATCTCCTATTACCATATGCTTCGCTTTGGCCAAATGCATCTTTAATCCCTATTTTTCGTATTCCTCCTACATTTTTCTTATCATGTACTCTAAATCATAGTAATATTTTTGCCATCAGTAGCTCATCATCAGCAAATAGCAACGAGTAAACTGTATCTTCTTCTATCTCTATTTCCATATGTCAACATTTGTTTTTTCCGCTGTGTTTACTTGATCTACAAAATGCTTTCTTAATTTTACCATATATTCTACTGACGATGTTTGTTACAGTACTTCCTCTATAATTCTCACATTGTTTACTTCCTTTCCCTTATTGTTTGTAACTGATAAAAGTCCTCTCTTCCAATCATTTGGGGTATTTTTTCCATTTATGCAAATTTCACAAATGATTCTTATTAATTTGATTAATTTGTTGTTAGTATCTGATTTCGTACGTTCTGTCGGAATTTCTCCAACTCTACATTCCTTGTTATTTTTTAAAATAATAATAGTAATAATCAATTATTATTATTATTATTATTATTATTATTATTATTATTATTATTATTATTATCTAATCAATTGATTTGGTGTTCGCTTGATGAAAGTCCATCATAAATAAAACCCAAATTATGAAAACAATATAAAACTTTGATAGTTTTGTTTATTAAATACATTATCATCTTGCCAAGCTCAATCGAGTGGTAAATCATACCGCTTACTTCAGTAGTTTATCTACTATATTTGTATCAATTGATTTGAGGAAATTCACTTAAATAACAGCGAATATCTAATTAATTGTAACAAATTAAAATCACCTACCCAGAAATTTGGTGCTACAATTTTTCCAGAGATGTTCAATGATATATAATTAATTCTGAAACCAGACTGTCATTTCGACATTCTTATATTCTTCCCTGGCATTGGTGGTTTTTAGCCCACTTCTGTCGTTGGGGCGTCTGGAAAGCTGAGTTACGTTGCCTGGTGATAAATGGTAAAATATATACACATTTGTTTAGTAGAATGGTCACTTAAGTGTACAAGAATGGGACTAGAATTAACAGAAAGAAGATACCTACATTCCTTACATTTTGCCTGCCCGTGCGACACATATTTGTAAATAATATTGTAAATATCTTACTTTTTGTCTAATAAAGTCCTATTACTACTACCACCACTACTACTACGTTTTACCTATGATCAGATAATTATAACCCAGGATGGAGAAGATGCAAATTTTATGTGTAATCAGTTGTCAACAACATATCTAAAATGGGGTTTGAAAATAAAAAAAAAACAGAGTTTAAAAAATGAACCAGATTAATTATATAATTATGGGGATCAATCATAGAGGAATGTTAAACTCAGTATTATGGAGTAAAACATCATTAACAGAAAAAAACAACTAATTTAAATGTCCATACTAGAAAGTATAGTGTTATATGGATCGGAAGTTTGGACAATGACACAGCATACCAACAGAATAACTACATTTGAAATAGATTTTTGGAAAAGAGCAGCCAGAAAATCTCGACTGGAAACAATTACAAATACAGAAATTATAAAATGGATTATGCAAATGGAAGTTACAATGGATAAGATTGAATATTCAAGGCGAATGTGGTATGGACATGTAAGAAGAATGCAGGATGGAAGACTACCAAAGGCCGTCCATACGTGGAAATTTGAAAGAAGGAGCAGAGTAGAAAGACAAAGAACCTCCTGGAAGAATAACATTGAACATTCAATGTGGAAATTTCGTGTAACGGATCAAGACATAGATGACAGAGAACGATGGTGAACTTTAATGAAAGGAAATTTGTAAATGTTTATTACAAAATGATGATCTATACGTCCATAGTCATTCATGTATTTGTCTAAAACTCATTTGAATTATCAAGAATGGTTGGAGAAAAACCTCAATGATGAGGAAAATTCTCAATGATTAAAAAAACAACTGTAACTTAATTCCATAGTAAAGCTGTTAAAAGAGGTGATGGGTGAAATTTTTGACATTTTCGGTCACATTTAGCATCTTTTTTGTATTAAAAAATACTATGTACCTTAAAGTATAAGTTTGGTGAAATTTGTGTCCTATGGGGCTTGTAAGTCTCCTTACTGATTCTAGGAGGGTATGTATCCTTCATTTTCAATTTAACTGCATGCAAACTTTCAAATTGGCTTTTCCACACTTTTATTTTCATTGCATTTCAATACATTCAAATCAACATAGCATTGACAAATTTAATGATAGAAGCACGATATTTTCACTGCATGTCCCACACTATGACTAACAATTCTATGCATGGATTTTGAAACAAAGTTGATAGTTTTTTAAATAAAAAATAAAATATGTGTAGTAATTAAAAAAAAATGTTCATATGCAGAGGATGTATATACATTTTTTCTTCCTTTATTACAATAATGTCCACCGCTGTGGTCTCGAGGTAGCGTGCTGCTTTGTCACGCAGCGGGCCCGGGTTCGATCCCCGGTCGGGGCAATTTTTCTGTGTGAGGTTTTTATCGGGGGTTTTCCTCACCTATAAGACAAATGTCAGGAAACCGTCAAGGCCCAAACGGTCCCCGGAATCATATGGCCATCATCATCATCACCATCCTTATCATCGTCCTTCACCGGTGTGGAAAGCAACGGGAAGCTACCACATCTACAATTCCCTAGTAAAGCTGCTTAGCATGAAAATGCTATGATTGCAGTGAAGGACTTGTCTTCGGGCTGAATTACTATGGATGGATGGATTGATTATAATGATACAGAATAGTTAATGCATAGTGTTGTTCTAAACAAGTCAGTGGTCGTGTAGAAACAATTTAAAAAATTATGCGACTAATTAAAAATTTGAATATGCAAATTTTTAAATGGATTTTCTTCGATAACTCAAAAACTTTTAAGCCTAGACTGATGAAACGTCGGTATAATATTACATTTTATAGCATGTATGCATGAACAAAACATCACGTATGTAGCTTGAAAAAATGTAGAAAATAGAAATTTCACCCATCACCACCCTTAAGGTAATTCGAGAAGTAAATCGATTTTTTGGAAAATTATATCAATTAATTAAACAGTAAATTAATTAAGTTTTGAAAATGCTTTTTATTGTAAGATTCTTTGCATTATTCTCGCGGTGTATTTACATTTCTTTAGCGAAGTGAGTTTAGCACAGTTTGATTAACAAGTTAGTTTACTGAAGTTTTTGTAGGACCTGACAGCTTGTATTAAAACTAATCTGGAAACTTGGGAGTGAAAATCACATTTTATCAAACTCTTGCAAAACTTATTATAACTACGGTATCACAAAGTTTTTGTACATTTTTCGACTGCAGAAAAAAAAAATTGTTTCTGATGCATCATGTATAGACCTGGATTCTTTTAAAACGTCAAAACTTCCTGAAATAAAATAAAAGTAAAAACGTTGTAAATTTCGCTTCATGTTTTCAAAATTTTCGAAACTTTGGATAACATTTCTCTATGAGAGTTTAGTTTGAGAGAAGTTTATTAGATACTAGCTAATGCCCGGCGTGCGCTGCTACACCTATACATATTAAATATTGAGGGTTAATAATTTTTTATGGTATACACTTCGACGAACCAAACATAGTGGTTGCTAGAGTAAAATTTTAATTTCAAATTTCAGGTAAACCTCCACTTTTAATTGTCAAATTTCGCTGATTTTTTATATTACATTCGTCGGTTTATTTTAATAGGATATTCCGAGATTTGTTGTAAAACATCTAAAATGGCGATCGCTAGAGCGATTTTTAATTTTCTTTTCAGGTGAACTCCTACACCAAAATATTTTAGAACATAGCAAATAACGGCTAAACACTCACCGTATCTGAAAACTTGAATTATAAATTTTCACCTGAATATATGCATTTATAAATTGAATGAACGGTTTGGAAGTGTATGAAAGACAAACAGATATACCTTTGTATATATATATAATATATATATATATATATATATATATATGTTGTGTGTGTGTGTGATTTGAAAACAAGGAAAGTAAATGCCTGAGTCGGGATTCGAATCCAATATCTCTAACTTTATACGTTAGAGCTCTATCCAACTGAGCTACTCAGGAATCCTAACACAAACATGTATTTTTCTTTATATATATATATATATATATATATATATATATATATATACACACACACACATACATACACAATTCTCAATTTACACGAGAGACAGCGGAATACCGTTCCAACTGCCATCTAGTGGCTACTATAAGAAGTAAGCATTTTTAAAGGAAATTTCTATTTCATGGCAGTAACGCTTGTATATCTAAATAATAATAATAATAATAATAATAATAATAATAATAATAATGATTTATTTTAGCTGGCAGAGTTAAGGCCATAAGGCCTTCTCTTCCACTCAACCAGCGAATGTCTCTCGTATGAATTGAGAATAATATGTATAAAAGAAAAATAAATGTTTGTGTTAGGATTCCTGAGTAGCTCAGTTGGTTAGAACGCTAACGTATAAAGTTAGATATCTCGGGTTCAATTCCTTACTAGGCATTTATGTTTCTTTTCATGTCATAATTGGTCTTCAATGCTAAATGTCAAAAATATAGTTATAAAAAAATATATTATTTTAATTCACGATGGTCTTCAAAGACTAGGTCATTAGCATCGGAATTAGAATCGCATATAGAAAATATACGACAAGGGCCTCATGGTCTTAATTCCTTCCGAAAGAAGCCATCATGAGAATTTTTAAGTTCTGAAAAATTCATCTACTCCGGCCGGGGTTGAACTCCGGAAACAGAGGCGAGTATGGGATCCACTAGCACAATGAGACATACATTTTGATAAAATCATCGCCATCATTATAATCGTTATCCTAATCACTGGGATTATATCCTATTGTGAGACCGCTCTCCTCTAAAAATGTCTGTAATCTTCTCTTTTCGAGTCTAAACTGAACTAAATTCCAGGGCTCGATAAACCTAGCAATATCCTGGCCTACCAGAAGGCTGATGTCTTCACATCAACATATGAGAAAAACAGAGGTTCAGGGGCGGATATGTAGTCAGTATGACGGGTTCCCTAATCGTTATAGCATAGACGCTATTTATTGTAACTATCGAAATTCCTCACCGTTTCCAATAAACTAGTTGAAATTGCAAGAGGAAATTTATTTCGCAATGGAGATCCAAACCGCCGTGAGTATCACGCTCTGCGCAGTACATCTGGCACGAATTGGGATGAAAATGGTTCATTGAAGCTTCTAATAGGAAAACCATAGAAAAAAGGCCCAGGTGGTAGACCAAGATTTGAGTGAATTTGAATATGCAGAGGATGATTAGAAAACATTAGCTCTGGATAGGGATGTATCGAAGGCTTATGTCCATGCGGCGATTAACCAATGGGTTCGAAAGTGCCAGTGAGTTAGTTACATATAAAAATAATGTTCCCTGGTCGTTTACCATGGCAACCTTGTTACTATAAATTAGTAGGAAGACGAGATATAGGTCATCCGCATACGAGATGAAGACTGCAAATAGAAAAATCTCTAGGCTCGGAATGACTTAGAAGATTCAGACCTTAAATAGGAAGACAACATTTATATGTAAATCTGGAGGAAGTGAAACATTATGTATTCATGTAATTTACCTTTAAGGGAGAAACTGAACTAAGGGATTAATTTTTCAATTTTCTCTAGTTTATTCATTTTCGATTTTTCATAACCCTTGAAGCAAATTCAAGATGAGATTTACATTTTACTTAAAACATACGTTATTGTGCGTGGATGTTTTGCAGATATCGTTGTTATATATTTTTGTGTTTTTTAGTAGGGAAACAGTGAATTGTTCTGTTGCCTTAGGAGGCAACATATTTGTAATTTTAGCAGGAAGCGTACATATTGAGTGATGTTTTATATGAAAGCCCGTGGTTATTTTCTATTGATTTAGTTGATATTTTATGATCCGCCCATTGTGGTGTTGTCGGCTCAGTATCTACTTTACCTAATCCGTCCTATCCAATTAAAATTCTGATTATATTTGCGCTAATAATTGAAAACGTTATAGGTGCGACACATTGGATTGTCACGACAAGATAGAGAATTGTAAAACTCCATATAGAAACTATATGTGTGTCATTCGTCCTCTGTTTCCTTCTGTGATAGTCCTGGTATTTAGTTAACAAATATCTAGAATAGGGTAACAGAGTGGAACCCTTGATAGAGGTCCACTCCAGGGAGTAGGCGCCCCTGCCCTTTTGTGAGCTCCCGGTCCCACTCGCCCAGTGGGTAGTACCTGGGTAGGGCCCCGTCCACAGGGTTACGTGGGGAGAAGAGAAGTCCCCAAAGCCGTAGTGAAGGCAACTTCTCTAGGAGACGAACACTCCGAAATTCCAGTTCCCTGCCCTCCAGGAAGAGGGGTTTGGCTAGAGGCTGGTAACCTCTACTAGTAAAAAATAACTTACTCATAAACTTCAGCCGAAGAAAAGCCGGATTGATAAACCTTATGATGACCACAGCAAGAAAAAGTATAAAAATAGTTTTGGAATACATGACCAGCTTAAAATAGCGACTTGGAATGTCAGAGTCTTGGGAAGCAAAGAATTCGAACTAACAAAAGGAATGAAAAATAAAAGTATAAATATATTAGCTGCCTCAGAAACAAAGAAAAAATTGAAAGGATCACAAATGATAAATGATATGATGATGTTTTACAGTGGAGTAAGTCAGAAAGAAAGAGCGAAAGCAGGAGTGGCGATATTTGTGGATAAGAAATGGGGATCCAAAATAGACACGTATAATTGTATTAACGATAGAATAATGACAATGCGATTTAAGCATAATAGAGGACATATGACAATTATAGCAATGTATGCACCGGAGGAAGGGAGAGATGAAGAACACAAAAACATGTTATACTACTCTACAAACGGAAATAAATAAGATAAACAAGAACGACATAATAATATTATTAGGAGACTTTAATGCTAGAGTGTGGAATCAACCAGTGGCAAATGTAATTGGGATCTATGGAGAAAATGTCATAAATAAAAATGGACAAGAATTAAAACAATTCGCAATTTTTAATGATTTTAAAATAACAAATACATTTATAAGAAAAAAGATATTCACAAATACACATGGTCAGCACGAGGTTTTCGTTCACTGATAGATTATGTGTTAATCAATAAGAAAGCATCATCATTATTAACAGATACGAGAGTATTTAGAGGAAGTGACATCTATTCAGATCACTATTTAGTAATCTCAAAAATAAATAAATTAGCGAGATGGAAGAAAACTAAAAGCAAATATAGAAAATAAAGAGACCACATTCAAAGTACATTTATTACAAGATAAAAGTATACAAAATCTGTATCAGAATAGGCTAAATGAACAATTAATATTAAAACCTACTTCCGAAGAAATAAACCGAGAATGGGATAATATAAAAGAAAACATTGATAAAGCAGCATATGAGGCATTAGGAACAAAATATAAAATATATAACAAGAAGGGTTTAAGAATATGGAATGAAGAATTAGAGAGGATAATAAAAGATAAAAAAGAGGCTTATCACAAATATTTACAGAATAGAACACCAGAATTAAGAGCTGATTACAAACATAAAAGTGCAATAGCCAAAAGAGAAATTAAAAAAGCACACAAATTCAGTTGGGGTAGATATATAAGCAGACTAGAATACGATATACATGGGCAGCAAAAAATAGCCTATAAAGTAATGAAACATCTAAATAAACAAGAAAAAGATACAATACAGATCAATGCAATTGAGGAGAAACAATGGGAAGAACATTATAAAAAACTGTGGTATAATGAAAATAAAATAACTAAAGATAACATATATGAGTGTGAGATAGGAATAGATATGATAACAATGGAAGAATTAGAAGAAGTACTGAAAACAACAAAGAACAGAAAGGCAGCTGGAATAGATGGAATTAATATGGAATTAATAAAATATGGAGGAATTTTTTTTTAAACTGAGATTATTACATTTTTTAAATTTATGTTGGAAACAAGCAACAATACCAGAAACCTGGACAACAGCAATAGTACAATCTATTTTTAAGAAAGGAGAACGTAAAGACTGCAACAACTACAGAGGAATAAGCATTTTAACTGCAGGCTATAAAATATACTCAAGAATCTTAACATTTAGGTCAAAACAAATAGCAGAGGTAATGTTAACAGAAGAACAAAGTGGATTCAGACCAGGGCGTTCATGTATGGATAATATATTTACGATAAAAGAATTTATAAACAAAAGAAGAGAATATAACATGGAAACACACAGAGCTTTTATTGATTTTGTCAAGGCATTTGATAAAGTAGACAGAGGAAAACTTTGGACAATTTTAAAAGAAAAAGGAATTCCGAAACACTTAATAGCAGCTATAAAGAGTTTGTACTGGAACACAAATTTTGTTATAAAAACTAGAAATGAAGTAAGTAAAAATAAAATTCATACTAATCAAGGAGTTAAACAAGGATGCAGTATCTCTCCAGTTTTATTTAACCTATACATCAATGATATAATAAAAAAATGGAACGAAGAAACAAATAAAGGAATAAAATTAGATAAAACACACTACTTGAAAACATTATTATACGCTGATGACCAGGTAATAATAGCAAATACAGAAGACGAACTTCAGAGGAATATTTTTAAACTACATAATATATGTGAACAATATAATCTCAAAATATCCATAGAAAAAACTAAGGTAATGGCATTCCAAGGGAAAAATCAAATCAGATCGAAAATAGTAATAAGAAACAAAATCATAGAACAGGTGAACCATCTCAATTATCTAGGATGTGATATTTCATTTAATTATGATAATGATATAAATAATAAAATAGCAAAATTCCAGGGAATATGTGGTACGATAAAACGAACACTAAATAACAAAACAACAAGAGAGACCCAACTGAAATTTTATAAAATGTTGGCAGTACCGGTACTGCTCTATGGTTCAGAAGCCTGGATACATAAAAAACAAGACCTAAGTAAGATAACGGCAGCAGAAATGAAATTTTTGAGATCTGTTAAAGGGTGCACTAAGGAAGACAGAATCAAGAACACAGATATAAGACAGGAACTTGAAATATTTGCAATAACTGATAAAATGGATACATATAGACAAAAATGGAAGCAACACATAGACAGAATGAATGAAGATAGATATCCAAAACAAATAACAAAATACAAACCTGAAGGCACCCGAGATGTGGGCAGACCTAGAAAGAGATGGGCTGAAGTCGGAACAGGTCAACAGACCTAATCCATGAATGAAGATGATGATGATGAAATATATAGAAAGTCTTGACACTGTATTTTTTTTTTTTTTTTTTGTGTTTCGCTAAAAAAATATTGCTTCATACGTACTGCTAAAGCATCAGAACAATGGCTACATAGAGGATTAAACAAAAAAAAAGGTTATTATATATCATATTTGAAGAGAAAAATTATACGCTCAGACCGGGACTTGAACCCGGGACCCTTGGTTCTCTAGACCAAGTGCTCTACCAACTGAGCTACCTGAGCAAGTACTGATCTAAACGCAAATCTTTATCTATATACATTGTAATTCCCGTCCACCAAATGCTTACAATGTATATAGAGAAAGATTTGCGTTTAGATCGGTACTTGCTCAGGTAGCTCAGTTGGTAGAGCACTTGGTCTAGAGAACCAAGGGTCCCGGGTTCAAGTCCCGGTCTGAGCGTATAATTTTTCTCTTCAAATATGATTTATCCATCATTGAGATGTACGAAATCAATAATAAAAACTTGGAAAAAGCCGTACTGGCTGTAATGTATAATTCCCAAATATGTCTTCTTAATAAAGGAGCCGCCATTTGCAAGATAGAAGCATGGCTTCACAGCATTTGGTGGACGGGAATTACAATGTATATAGAGAAACATTTGCTTTTAGATCGGTACTTGCTCAGGTAGCTCAGTTGGTAGAGCACTTGGTCTAGAGAACCAAGGGTCCCGGGTTCAAGTCCCGGTCTGAGCGTATAATTTTTCTCTTCAAATATGATTTATCTATCATTGAGATGTACGAAATCAATAATAAAAACTTGGAAAAAGCCGTACTGGCTGTAATGTATAATTCCCAAATATGTCTTCTTAATAAAGGAGCCGCCATTTGCAAGATAGAAGCATGGCTTCACAGCATTTGGTGAACGGGAATTACAATGTATATAGAGAAAGATTTGCGTTTAGATCGGTACTTGCTCAGGTAGCTCAGTTGGTAGAGCACTTGGTCTAGAGAACCAAGGGTCCCGGGTTCAAGTCCCGGTCTGAGCGTATAATTTTTCTCTTCAAATATGATTTATCCATCATTGAGATGTACGAAATCAATAATAAAAACTTGGAAAAAGCCGTACTGGCTGTAATGTATAATTCCCAAATATGTCTTCTTAATAAAGGAGCCGCCATTTGCAAGATAGAAGCATGGCTTCACATCATTTGGTGGACGGGAATTACAATGTATATAGAGAAAGATTTGCGTTTAGATCGGTATTTGCTCAGGTAGCTCAGTTGGTAGAGCACTTGGTCTAGAGAACCAAGGGTCCCGGGTTCAAGTCCCGGTCTGAGCGTATAATTTTTCTCTTCAAATATGATTTATCCATCATTGAGATGTACGAAATCAATAATAAAAAAAGTTATTATATATGTTATTATTGAAAACAATGAAATTATACTTATAAAAAAGGAGATCGTCCTGATTGTGAAAATTACAGAGGTATAAATATCTTGGGTACCTATTATAAAATGTGTGCAACTATATTGAAAAATCGTTTAAATGTAATTATGGAAAGTATTATTCTAGAAGCCCAGAATGGATTCAGGAAAGGCAGATTCTGTTCAGATTGCATTTTCACTATCAATCAAATAATTGAGAAACATAGAGAATATAATCTACCAACTTTTATGGCACCTAATAACTGCAATAAAAGGTATATATATAAAAAATAAAATAACAATAGAAACTGGAGGCAAAAATAAAAACAATATAACATCAACAATAAATAGAAGTGTAAGACAGGGATGTCCACTTTTATCCTCCCTTTTTAATATTTATATTGACCATATCATATATAATTGGCAGATAAATTTGCACTCACATTTCAAAATAAGAAATAATATGTTAGATACCTTACTTTTTGCAGACGACCAAGTTCTAATATCTAGTTCAGAAGATGATCTACAGAAATCGCTCTTTCAGTTAAATAACATTATACAGAAATATAATTTCAAAATATTAATAAGTAAAACAAAAATCCTAGCTTTTAAGGGATCAGATACCGTAAGAGCTAAAATAATTCTGGAGGGGAAAACCCACTGAACAAGTGAACCATTTTAAATACCTGGGTTATGAAATCTCCTATTTAAAAAATGAAGATCTATTTAACAAACTTAATAAATGTAATTATATATGTGGAACAATCAAAAGGATATTTAAAAGCACAAGAAAAGAATCAAAACTAAAATTTTATAAAGTAGTGGCAGTCTCCTTACTATTGTATGGTAGTGAGTTTTGGGTTTTAACTAAAAGAAAAGAGAAGATCATAGAAGAAGCTGAAATGAGATTTCTGAGAAGTGTGGCTGGTTGCAAACTAGATAAGAGAAGATATTAGAAATGAGCTAAGTATCTTTAAACTCTTAGATAGAATAAAAGAATCTAGAAAAAAATGGAAAGAACATGTTCAAAGAATGGAAGATGATCGCATTCCCAAAATTATACTTAAATACAAACCAAAAACGACGCAGGAATGTTGGTAGACCGAAGAAGAGATGGATCCAACTTTTGAATGAGAATCTATGAGACCGGAACAAGTCACATGGGCTTAATCCGTGATTGCTGATGATGATGAAATGATACAAAACGTTATTCTTTTGATTCGTTAGAATAAAATTATTAAGTCAATAAATTAAATATTTAGCTTCACTATAGACTTGTTGAAAATCATGGGAGTTGTAATCCTACGAACATTTGGAGATTAAAATAAAATAGTATATTACAATGCGAGGTTGGGAAGTGGTTTTTACGGAAGCGAGGAAATGTTAAAAAACCGAGCGATGGCGCGTTTTTAATTTCCGAGATTCTGTGAAACACTTCACAAACGTGCGTTGTACATTGTGTTTTGCGCGATGGTGTTTTAAAAATAATAAATAATATTGAAAAAATAACACCATTGATGGAAATTTTTGCGATCATTATAAACAACTGACTAACTTTAACAGTGTGGCCAATGTTTTTAGTTGAGACTACAGCAGGTCGTGCCCCCAATCAGTCATAAAATGGTGGCAAGTACGTATGTGTTTTATATTGTTTCAAATAAAGTTCAGTTCATTTTAAATTGAATGATTTGTTTCGTATATTGTAAATTAACACTATCTTTTGGATATGTTTTTTGTATATACATTGTACATATACGTAAAGGGCAGTGTTTTACTTCCCGCACGAGGTTTGTAATATGTAATAATACAGTTTAGTTATTTAGGTTGGCAACACCAAAATGTAGGAAGTTCAATTTTCAATCGTGGTCGCCATTGCTATAAATACGACAAAACGTATTATCGCGCAAAAAATATATTTATAAGAATTAACGAATGTGAATTGATTAACAATAATTAATTTTTTTATCTATATAGGTCTACAATTATTATAATTGACTAAATTCTTAAATGTGGGTATGGATATTTTTATTTCGCCTACTAAGACTTTATTTAAGGAGGAAACCACTTACGAACTAATTTATTTTATAGTTCGGTCGCAAGATTATTTTTTATCTCATTTATGTCACATTGACTGATATGTGAAAACATTGAATGTCATTAAATCGACAACCCAAGTTGATGATCCGATATGTATAGATCTTCCTACAGCAACTAAAATACTATATGTAACACAATTGGGATACATATCGCACCCCGGCAAGGAAACTCAAAAAAACTCATTTTCCAGTAGGCCTACAGCAAAAAGAAAGTTCACTTACAACACAGTTCAAGTGGTTTAGGATTAGTTATATGTGCAAATTGTACCTTGATTAGTTAGGAATTCAGTTACTGACTTATTTTATACAGTTTAAACAAATTGTGTTGTTTTGAATTTTGGATTAACTCAAATTTGTCCATTTTTGAGTTGTAACGTTATTCTTGCCGAGGTGCGATATGTTCAACATCTCTATTATTTCCTAGTTTACGTACAAAATGGAAAATGTTAATAGTAAAAACATAAAACCGACTTCACCCAGAAAGTAAAGACCAATTAATATTCGTACTCCCTCTCCAGATCTCTAGAACACAATAAAGAGCCAAACTTTATAACCTGTGACGCGACTGTTTTAATTCCCTCATAAACTCCTGTCAATTTTTTACTTAGGGCTTGATTTTACAAATTATTTCCACAATTAACAATGATCTTTACACCTTTTCTAACGATTATTTCAATATTTTTTCATGATATTTAACTACATACGTAGCTTGAAGACACGGGAGCCATATTGATTTTAACGAATATTCTATGCAACAACAAAGACATTCCAGTGCAGCCTACATAGAGTATGTACTAATTAACTGTACACATATACACCTACATTAGAATTTCAGAACTTACTATTTACTTTTTGGCATTGCATTGTTTTACAAGTTAGAGTGCTCAAATTGCGTTAGGTTAGCTTTTAGGTTTGTTAAATGCCGTATATGTGTTGGCTGCATCCCGTCATTCCATAGTGAAAATTATTTCGCGTTTTTTGACGCTTGCTCATGGTGTATGATTGGAACATAGAAAAATGTTTCGCATCTCGTGTTGTAAAGTATGGCCTATTTCCCATCAAAGCACATATAATCAATTAAGTAATTACTTTGAAATTGACCACTACTTAACGATTATAATATATTAATCAAGTTTCATAATCAGACGATCTGGTCCAACTGCACTACTGAACGTAATTTAATACAAATTGTGAAGACGTGGACATGATCTGTAGACTTTAGCTCTGGTAGTCTTCAATAATGCTTTTTAACTCTTTAATTGGCAAAATACTAATTTCTCGTGCCAGTTATTTAAATGTGGCGGACCGCATTGAAAACAAAATCACTCATGGCTGTTATTATTAGATTTATTTTGAAATTCGACAGACATTTGACTTATTACTACTCGGTGGATCTGCTAGTCAGTCCTCCCTTCCAAGTCCGATGGACTCGCGGACCATGAGTGGGGTCAGCAGGAGAATTTTTATTGGTTATAGGAGCCTGCTGCCAAGCCTGAACGACCCCGGCCCACAGCGGGGGCCTGTGCCACCGTTGGTGGGGTGGTGGGAGACTAGGGGTTCGTGGCCCTATCTCCTGGTTCATTGAACCTGAGACCACCTGTGGGGCACCATGGGAGATGAGCACCCTGGATGCCTACATTGCTCAGTGGGCTGCCTCACAGCAGCTACACGACTAGGCCTAGTCTTGCGAACGGGCTGGATGGGACAATACCGGGCGTAATGCTGGGAATTACCACCAGGTCGATAAGCTCGGGAAAGGAGGGAAGCGCGGTCTCCAGGGTCTAGGACTTAGCGCTGAATCTGGAACCGAGTGACCCAAGGACAATCTGTGAGGTCGTCAGGAGTTGAGCGACCTGACGTACTAAAAGCTCAGGCTGGACCCACTTCAGCAACCAAACACGTCCCCAGCTGGTGCACTGGGGGAAAGATCGGTGGATCTGCTAGACAGTCCTCCCGGTTAAGTCCAAGGGACTCGTGAACCATTAGTGGGGTAGGCAAGAGTTGAGCGCCTTGTCATACTAATTGCTCATCTGTTGGAGCTTGCGAGCTCCGTGCTGGACCACAACAGCTGCAGAAGGCGTCCCTGGGGGCACACCAGGGCTCGGCTCGGACCAGTCCAGCGGGGAGCTACTGTACTGGTTCCTGGCTTGGCCTACGGGCCCGTCGACAAACTGTGGGGTCGCCAGGAGATGAGCACCTGGACGTACTAAAAGTCTCACACTGTTGGGCTTGTAGCCCTAGCCGGTCTCACAACGGCTGCAGGACACGTCCCTGGAGGCAGAACAGGGGAATGGTCGGTGGATCTGCGACAGCAGTCCTCCCGGCTAGGCTCATGGAGCCCGTGGACCAACTGTGGGGTCATCAGGATTGAGTGACCTGATGTACTATGTAGCTCATCAATTGCCCAGAAGTGCAAACTCCAACACTCTCTCCCTGGAGTGTTGGTGTAAGGACCGAGAACTTGAACGTGGACGCGAAGTTAGGATAGGGAGGACTAGAACTAGGACTTGGGAGTATGGTCATGACGACCGAGGTATCCCAAGGGGTGGACGGCAGGGCCTAGATGTCGTTCGTTTTCTTCTGTTTAATTAATAATAATAAATAAATCGGACAGATTGTTGCATCCTATCGGATACATGCCAATTAAAGGGTTAACTAGTTTCATATTGTTTCGTCACTGGAAAAATTAAAAACATTGAACTTATCTGAGAACAGCCTGACTTGTTTGAACTCCTGTCTACGCTACCATCAGCAGTGAGATATAGTGATTACAATAAGAGATAATAGGCTCGTATTTAGTCATTACCTCCAAGTTCACGTCATCTGGTTGTTTTCAATCTCAGAAACGTGAATAAATTTCTTGTGGACCGTGAGCTGTTTTGATCGAAGAGTTTCAGAGATGATAGGCCCTAATTGTTGCTCTATTATGCCTAATGATAAGCAAGGTTTCTCCTAAGGGACAAGATCCCAAGACATGGGCAAGGTTTCATATTCGTTCAGGCAGAGCCTCCAACGGTTGTTACCCTGGGATCTACTTTATACTATTCGTACCGCGCATATTTGCCTACATTTTGATGGTCGCTCTCCATTTAGAATAGGTTAGATTTGTCTTATTTCTAATCCAATATTTTTGCTGTAGTATATTATTTATATAGTACAATATGTCAAACATATCGAATGGTCAATAAATGAAGGTAACATGAAGACTGTAAGAATCTTACTTTTTTCATAATTACAAAAAAAAGGTCATTGGTTCATAAAGCTAGTGCATTATCAAATATGAAATACTATTATGTTATTGTGCGTCAAGGCTGGAAGGCCCTAGGCCTACCAACCGGCTGCTGACCTCACATCCACAGTCCAATTTCATCATCATCTCCTTTCACAAATTAGGTTTTTGCCTGTTCCGATCTTACATCTGTTCAGCCCAGCGCTTTCTTGGTCTTCTTACCGATCTTCGTCCTCCAGGATCATACATCAGTGCCATCTTTTTTATCTTATCCTCCGTTATTCTTTGCAGATGTTCTATCCAATTATTCCTGTGTTCTTCTATTTGTTGAAGAAGTTGTTGTACTTTTAGTTCCTCTCTAATATTACGTGCAATTTACAGAATTGAGTTTAGGGGTGACACGTAGTCAGCATGTCGACTCCTCCAAATATTATAGCTAGTTTTCCTCAACCTGGAGCCACAACTTATTGTAGTTAGCAAAGTATTCAGTTTGGTGGGTGAACAAATCTCTCCTGCTAGTGAAATTCCACGATAAAATTTTCTTCCACCATAGGGACTCGAACCATTGTATGTCTCATAGTTCTTTGCCAATCAATGATGATTTAGACCATTCGGCTGCTCGCAGTATATTAAATGTGAAATTCAATTGAATAAACTGTGTTGTATACTATTTTTTTAATATACCATGCTGGAATAAAAGGATAAAATACAGCAAGTAAAAAGAAAATCAATACCAAGGCTAGGACAGTGTAATATCTGATCTTGGTTAGTTTTTCTGGGGCTAGGCATTGAATATTGATCAAATCCAAATTTACAGTCCGTGTCAGTTTGAAGTAATCAAAGTCGGATATCCCTCAAATATTATCGAAGTGAAATTTTTTAGACCTAATGCAGAATTTTTCGGAAATGTGTTAACCTGACTCGCAAATGTTTCTGATTTGTAAACTGTAGAACATAGAATAGCAATCTACTAAAACATCGTTTCACAATAAATTCAACAATAAATATTAGGCCCTATATAAGATACGAAGCTTACTTCCATTTTATTGGTATTCTTTATTAAAAATTCCTTTTATTAGATAGTAATTTAAAATACCATGCGATGTTTCATCCCGCGCTGCGCTCCGGTCGTAAATTATCAATAACATTAGAGCCCTGTTCTCGTTAATTTGTACAAACGGAAAGCAGAAGAACAACGATTTTTAACCAATCATGTCTTCACACCTCCACCTAATTATTGTTTTATCGTCTTGTACGTCAAGTTTAGATTTAATAGAATTAAACTATTCCCACGAATATATAAAATTCTTGAATTAACACCTCTCTAGCATTTGTTTGTTTGTAAAAAATCTGTAATCGACGCAATAAAATTCTTTACGGATATGATGATTTAAAAAAATGGGAATGTTTACACATACAATGTTTGGTTTTAGACATTACATTTTGTCAAGAATAATATAACCTATTATAATTAGCAAGTTAGTTCAAGCGACAACGTTTGAGACTCATATTCCGGATGTTCTGGGTACAACCCTCGGTGCCGACCAACCTACGTAAAGATTATTTCTGATTTTCTTCAGTTGTCAAGGCAAATTCTGGTTTGGTATTTCATTGCAAGGGCACATTTCCTCATATTCCATAACCTCGTTGTGTCATTAAAATAGATACGATATTGATAAAAACCAGAATTCCCTATTAAAGATACTTTTGGATTTATTACTCCACTTATAGTCATGATCTTAAGTTTTAAAGCGGCTATAAATAAGAACGGCAAACAGTTTTCAGACACTTTTGAAATCCAGAATGGGTTGAAGCAAGGAGATGCACTATCTCCTCTACTATTTAATTTTGTACTAGAGCATGCCATTAAATCTTTAGAGAATAAGGAAGGCTTACAACTGAATGGTATTAATAAGCTGTTAGTTTATGCTGATGATGTGGTACTACTGGCCGATAGCGAGGAGATACTAAAGGCCAACACGCACACACTATTGAGTAACACTAAGAAATTAGGACTGGAAGTAAATATCAGTAAAACTAAATATATGATCACACGTAGAAATACATTATATAATGGAAATGGACAGCTAATGACAAATGAGGGAAATTTTGAGGAATTGGCTGAATTCAAATACCTAGGAACAATAATCACAAATAGGAATGAGATGCACAAAGAAATTAAACATAGGCTCAATTCTGGAAATGCATGCTATTATGCATTGCAGAGACTTTTGATTGTCCCAACTCCTTTCAAAAAACGTAAGCTGAAAATATATAAAACTATTATTCTACCAGTTATATTATATGGGTGCGAAACATGGACTCTTACTTTAAGGGAGGAAAGGAGATTACGAGTATTTGAGAATAAAGTTCTTAGGAAAATTTTTGGACCAAAGAGAGATGAACAGACAGGTGAATGGAGAAGACTACATAACAATGAACTACATGGTCTTTATAGGAAGCCAGATATAATAAGAACAGTTAAGTCCCGTAGACTGCAATGGGCAGGGCATGTTGCGCGTATGGGGAATGAAAGACTTGCATGGAAACTTCTTGTAGGAAAGCCAGAAGGAAAACGCCCAGTTGGTAGACCAAGAATGAGGTGGGAGAACAACATTAACTATGATTTGAGGGAAGTAGATTATACAGGAAATGATTGGAAAGCATTAGCTCAGGATAGGGATGTATGGAGAGCTTATGTCCGCGCGGCCATGAACCTACGGGTTCGATAGTGCCAGTGAGTAAGTAAGTAAGTAAGTAAGTATAAATAAGAACGAAATGAAATATACTATGCTTCTAAGCGATGATGAAATGAAGTGGCGAGTTGGTGAATTATTGATATTTACTTCTAATCGTGGTTAATTAGTATAGTTTAATAAAATGTGTATACTGGGTTTTACATGGCATTTTCTCACAGTCACCTAAAAATGCATCATCAACATATCCAAACAGCATACTTAATACAATTGAATTTTACACCCTATTTATTCTCTAAATATTCGATTGCATCCTCTAATGCAAAACTAAATTTCTGGGAAAATAGTGAATCTCCATCCTTTTAACCTATTGTGAATTAAAAAATATCTGAAAACTGTTTATAACTTGTAGTTTACTTCTTGTTCCATTTATACACTTTTGAACTAGTGTGACGTTTTAAGAAAACCAAATTCTAGCAGATTACTATAAAATTTTCGCCATTTTAATTGAAACCTATACCTTTTTGAAGTTACGATATATATAGTTGATATGCAACGATGTCTAAAGAGTAAAACTTGTAAACGTGATTGTAATATAAAAAAATATTAAATTAATCGTAAAATGGTCTTATCATAAGTAATGCCACGAGTGATTTCCAATTTATCTAGAGAATCTGGAAATCAAGAGTGGCATTTGTTAGGACTATTTAACGAATAAAATTAAGCTGTTTACTCACAAATCATTATTTAACTATAGTTATTTTAAAATATTTATATATTTAATGTAAACGGCGATGTTTGAAAACAAATGAGAAACGGTTGATACGCTTCATCTGGTTCCTTTGTTTATCATTGCAACCAGATCATACTATTTATTGCCAAAGGAACGCAATATTGTAAGAATGCTCTCTGGTGGAGAAAAAATGAAACACATCAAACTGTACATTAATTCATTTCTGATGTCGTATGATGTAAATATGACAATTACATTTTTCTGGATTATTACCTGGGAAAAAATAAATTTAAGAAAGTGCAAACAGTGGTTTCTTTTTTTGGTGGTATAATCAATTGCTACAAATGTTTTTATATTAACTCCTGCAAGCGCTGTGTGTTGACATCCATGCACTTTATATACAATCTGGTAGCCGTATTTCTTATAGAGTCAGTCACTGCAAAATAATGAACAGACCTGTTCAGAATATTAAAAAGGAGGCACTTTCTTTAATATGTTAAATTTAATATTGATAAATATTTGGTGAAACACGACTGTGATGGCTGTAAAACAGAAATAATTGAAACGTCATTGGTCATTGACTCCCATTTGGGGCATGAGTTAAATAGTTTAATCTATTCTGGATATAATTCGTGACATATTACTATATACAGACGGTATATATTTAATAACATATTTTATTTTGTATTTCCAAATTTATATATAGATCATCGGTTGATTAATATCTTTGACATTGTCCGATTCCTAATAGCCAATTTTGTCGGTCCGTCCAATCTCCTGGTTGTAGATGCTTCTCTTCCATTATAAATATATTCACTGACTCCAGGAGGTTTAATATCTCCCTCTGTCTCGTCTACTTTCAGGTTTTCATTCCGAAACACATTTTGGTAGCCGATCCTGTTCCATTCGCTGGACATGTCCATACCATCTTAATTGCTGAGTTTTAATACGAATATAATCTAAAACAGTGTCTTCAGTCTTCATTTTCTCCCTTATAACTGAGTTTCCAATTTATTTCTCTTCTTGCAATTCTCGCTGTCCTTCTTATAAATCCATTTCTGTTGCCAAAATATTTGTTTTTGTTATTAATGGCCAAAGTTCTACTCCATAAATAATGTTGCTTTTATCAGTCATATATACATATATACATACATATATATAGTATATATATATGTGTGTATGTATATATATATTTATATATGTATATATATATTTATTTATTTATTTTATTTTATCCCACAATATTCCATTGAGACAAGCAATTGTAAATTTTCCTTTATTATTTCTATTTCTTATTTCCTCTTCATAACTTCCATTTCCAAATGTATTTCTTACAAAATATGTCTGAAACTGAAGTTAATTTGTAGACAAAAAATGCAAATATAATCTTTAAATGTAACATATATATTTATACGAATTGAAGTTTATAATAGAAATTACAGTCTTTTTCATTGACATCTATGTTGTGTAATTTTGAGTTTATGGTCTGGTTGTTGATTTCTAACAATGGTCCCCTGTTGTCTGATAGTACTAATTACATAGAGAATGAGTAGGTCCATTCAGGCCAATTAGGGGATCGCTATGAAATTCAATATCAATAATCATCGCCTTCAGCATGGATCATGCATATTACCTGCAATTCCAAAGGTAAATGTGTTGTTACTCCCTGACCTTAAACAGTATCACGTGACCACGACGATAATGAGGAAACTTGACCATCTTTATTAAAATACAGGATTTACAATTCTCATATATAAATGCAAAGTGTTCTGTTCAAGAACAGAACTTTCACTGCAAACTCAGCATTCTCCACTCTTTTCTTAACCCAGCCTTCCTTTTTTTATCTACATATAAATAATTTATTTTAATATTGGCTATCATCTGATGTCTTTTCTGCTTCTAACCTTCTTTCCATTGACCATTCCTTCTTGGGCATCCGTCAGCAGGCTATGTATTCTTAGCCAGTGGCCAATCCAATTTCTTTTCCTCATCTTTATGAGTTCTAGCATTGTTCTTCCTTCACTCACTTTGTCTAGCACATCTTTATTTTTTTATGTTATCTGTCCATTTTATACGCTCCATCCTTTTTCATACCTACATCTCAAAAGCTTCCAGTCGCATTTCTTCAATCCGTCGCAATGTCCAAGTTTTTGCACCATAAATTGCTTCACTCCACACAAAGCACTTCACTAACCTCTTCCGTAATTATTTTGCCAAAGGTCCGCAGAAAATACTTCTCTTCTTGTTGAAAGCTTATTTTGTCAAAGCTATCCTTTCTTTACTTCTTGGTAGCAAGTCATAATTAATAGTAATAATAAGTTTACAGACCGTCTCATGCATTATCTTAAAAATATTAGATGTTAAACTTAATGAATGTTACAATATATTGTACGCAATAAACTCTAAAAGTTCATCGCGCAGGAAATACCCAAATTAACTGGATATCGCAGCACATCGATGTTAAGGTCCGATTTTTCAGGTTTGTAGAATACGTCTTTCTTTTTTTAACCATTCATTTGGAGAAACTAAATTTCTATTCCAACTTTTTTAAAGTATAACCATTCTTACCGTCTAATATTTCACCATCAACAAACTATTACTAATATTTTGCCACAGACTGCAGTGAAAAGATCCGAAATCATATTGCAAATTCTTTTTAAATTGACACAAATTTAAATAACTTCTATTGATCATTTTTACTATTACCTTATTAAAGATATTAAATGAGTTAAACCAATGAATCTTATTTGGAAAATCGTCTTCGACTTACTTTTAGTATACAGATCGTAATCAAATATATTTGTCTTTTCCAAATTAACGCTTTAATGAGATCGATTTCATGTGGAACACGAGAATTAATGCTCAGGGGTTGCAAAACCGTCAAAAGGTTAATTGGTGGAAACTTGGAGATTAGTTGTTTTCAAAATTCGAGACTATAAGGGAAAATAAGGAATATTACATAAACCAAAAATTGAGAAAACTAAATTTTAGTGCTTGCAAAAACGTTTATTTTCCCCACCATAGGAAAATGTGGACTGTCGATTTTACTGGGGCATTCCATGTATCTCCTTTCTGTCCGGAAATTAAGCTGAAATACAATTAAATAGCTCCACTATTAACATTTAAATTCCACTCAAACATTTGTATTAACTTGCTAAATAGATGAGACCAATACTTTTATCGTACACAACTGAAACGCGAACACTAAACATAGAAGATGAAATTGTAATGAGGATATTTGAGAGAAAAATTAATAAAAATCTGCGGACCAATATGTAAGAGTGTAATATGGGGAATAAGGAATAATCAAGAAATACACAACGTATTTGTAAAGAACAAGGTAGTGTAAAATTTATAAAATCGTTTAGACTCCGTTGACTAAGGTATGATTGTAGTAGGTTTAATGAAAATTAATACCGAAAGATATTAAATAGCATTATACTAGGAAGTAAAAGCAGAGGTAGACCAACAAGGGAACTGTGAACCATTCCGTGCCGAAACCTATCTTGAAATTTATCCCAGAGAAGCGTTGTGATGTATCAAGGCCGTGTCAAAAAATGTGTGCGCCTTTTTAACTGCAAGATTCTAATAAATTCCAGTGCCAAAGGTCTCATTTAAACGACAGAGAAGTATACAATTCCTAATTTGGTGAATTGGATAACCCTGACAACCTGCCAACACTCCACGTCTCGCCACATTAGACACGCTTTACTCACCCAGGGAGTCCATCTGCTTCGCACAGTGGATTACCATTGCTAGATTCTGGCCTCGATTTATGTGCATTGCAGTTAAAAAGGCAGATAATTTTTTGGACCCAGAATTGGTACATCATAACATTTCTCTGAAAGAAATTTGAAGGTAGGTTTCGGCGCGCATTGTTCACAGTTCTCTTGTAAGGAAAAGGTGGTTGCAGGAATTAGAGTGTGACCTTGGTAAAATGAAAATTAGGGAACGAGAAAAAAAAGGTGTGATGAGAGTTGAGTCGAGGAGGGTTGTGAAGGAAACCAAGGCCCACTCTAGGCTGTACAGTAGAATGAAGAAAGAATAAGAATATTACGTGTTTCTCGAATGTTTATCATAAGAAATTCCACGAGCGATTTCCAATTTTTTCTACATGATTTGGATATCAAGTGTGGCATTTGTTAGGGCTATTTAACGAATAAAATTATGTTGTTTACTCGGAAGTCATTATTTAAATATAGTTACCGGTACCGGTATTTTAAAATATGTATGTATTTAATGTAAACAGCGATGTTTGAAAACAAATCAGACATGTGAGGTTGTTGTATATTCACTGCAACTTTATCATATTATTTATTGCCAAATAAGATCGCATAATGTAAGCATTCACCATAGTGGAGAAATGATGAAACACACCAAACTGTATATTAAAATCAACATTATAGGCTGTTAATTAATTTGTTTAGAAACAACTCAATAACATCAAGGAATCTGTTCATTAATTGCTATATTCAATGTATTTCTTGGAGAAAATTAATGCTCTGAGCTGTTCAGAATATTACAAAGAGGAGCTTTCTTTATCACAAAAGCAGGAGCCGATAAAGAGAAATCGATAAAGAGCGAGGCGAAACACGACTGTGATTGCTTAAAAAAAAAATCATTGAAAAGTAATTGGTCATTGACTACCATTTGCGGCATGAGTTAATAGTTTCTGTAAATTGAAATGTTCAAAAATATGCATCAGGTGTCAGGTTATCTCTATTTTCCCTGTAGTCTTCAATTGATCATTTGTAAAATGAATATAGGTTACGTATTTTTGTGGAATGGACGTGCAGGGCACATCTCAAGTTTTCGCTCTAACGGCCACTGAAATGTTTTAGGTGAAACGATAAAAAGTACAATAACATTTGACAGTAAAAAAGAAAGAAGCTTTAGAAACATGGTTATGTTGTAGTGGAAAGAGTCAGAAATAATAAAAACGATCAAATATGTTGTTTGTAAGATAGAGAAGAAAGAAATGTATGATCTGATTGTACTGTCTGTGATGTTCCGTGGCGTGCATCACGTCACTAGAATCTTCGCCACGTCACAAATTTAAAGCAAAAAAGGAAAAGAAATTCTCTTCTACATTCTGACGTAAGAGTTGTACACGCAACCATCATTCAACGGCATGCGATGTGAACTATGAGTCAGTGAAGTGAACGGTTCTTTCAACATTAACCGATACTCTTTAAGTTTGTTAAAATCTAACCGATCTTAGATGGCTATATACTACATTAACTAAGTTGCAATATTATGATTAATAGTAGTAATAGTATTTTTTTTTCAATTCTACTGTAAACAAGTAAAATTATAAACGTTGCAGTTGTGGCAAGAAGTAATAGACTCGTGAGTATTAAAACGTACCATTAATAGTAATAACTGGAAGGCGCACAAACGTGCACACGAGTCTATTACCAACATAGAAACCCAAACGAATGGTACCTACCCCTCTAAGCTATAATGAATAACATATACACTCGGAGTGGGGGTGACGACCTTATAGGAGGAGTCATCGCCCTTATAAGGCAAGGACGCGTGTGAAAACACTCTCACGCTCCTACGTTCTACAATAGTCAAGTTCTTCAATAACCGTTCGCGAAGGTGATATTAAAACACGTGGGCGGAAGTAATTCATCAACTCCACACCGAGTGAAGTATAAAACACTGTACACATACAATTGTATAGTCGAATGTATCCAATAAACTAAAATAATAAGTGTATAATTTAAAACATCCCTGAGTGATCATATTCTATCCTGAGCGAACCGGCACACAGTTCGAAGCTGGTAGTGAAAAAGCCGACAATTTTGCTAAAAGGCCTCTACTTCAAGATTGAGATTAATTCTCATGTCATAAATAGGGAGCGGGGTTTGAGTAAGTAAACAGACGTTTCATATTACCTGCCACACGGAGTATGAACTGCGCAGAACACTTCCTCTACAACAGAGTGTTTCGTAGCGACTGTTTCAATTATTAGCTGCATACAGAGTAGTAAAGAACTGTGGAAATATGCCTAAAGTAAAACAGAGTATTTTATTGTATTGTAAGCCCATGTTTTCCCTTTACAGAGATTCAAGCGCTCTCCCCCTACAGAGAAGAATTTCAACCATAGTAATTTAGTTACACTTGTTTTCGTATAGATGTCATTTTGAGTGGTCCGTGGTCAGCGTTCCGCCTCGTACTGACATCGAGGAAACCAAAGTAGTACTAGGACGGGAAAATTCGGTAAATGTTGCTTAGAGGCCTTTTCATTCAGGCTTAAGGACTTTTTACGAGCCTGAAAATCTTCAGACTCGGGACCTACGGCTTAAAGTCCCTCCCGGAGGACTTGCTCCTTGGATTTTTCCGTCCTAAAAAATCCATCGAACCCGGCCGGGTTTGAACCCGCGACCGTCGGGACCAGAGGCAAGGAGCATAACCACTAGTCCACCGCGGCCAACTGTAAAATAGATTAATATCTCAAATCATCGGCCTCACAATTAACATCGTTTGTGGAGGAATTTGGCATAAATGGCGAAATGTAAGGTATGTCACATAGAGCTCAAAGGAAGTTTCAAACATCATGTTAAACAACACTGACCCAAACTACAGATCAGAATTTTTCGAGGTTTTGTGTATTGCATTAATAAGAGCAGATATTCCTTTAAAATAAGTACAGCATCCTTGTTCCATAGCTTTCATAAACAAATGTACTAATAGAAAAATGCCTTCAGAAACATAATTAAGAAAAACATATCTACCAACAGCGTATGAAAAATGCCTAAATTACATAAGGGGTGAAGTAGCAGATAAAACGATTTTTGTGTTTATAGACGAAATAATAGGTGCCCTCACAGGTCAGTCGCTAATGTTACTTTAGGTATTCTATAATTCCTTATCCTGATATAACTGTTTCTGAAGCAGAGTGTAATGCCTTCCACCGAACATAATTTTGTTTATACTGAAAACTGCGAGGTCACAGGTACGCCAATCCTCCTTATACGGAGGGTTGTTTCTGATCTCTGATAACAAATGATTTTTAAGTTTTACCATAAGAAAAGCCGTGTCTCCACCATCGAGCATGCTCTATTTGATGGCTCTTCACCCGAGCTATGGCTCGGCATCGGAGTTTCCACTGCAGAAGACTCTAACGCAGCACAGCCATGTCTAGAAGTTCCCACTCCTCTTTATATGCTTTCCAGAGACCGTCTCTTGTTCGAGGACGCCTGTTTCCCAGTGCCGTTTTGAAGAATCCAAGGAAACAAAGTCCATCGGTGATGCATCAGAAGACTTCACTGGGATGTTGCTGAATGGAATAGCATGTATTTCAGATCCTGTTCCATTCTCTCCAGGAACGCCAGGGTTGAACCCGAAGTGTGACTGGAGGCCTTGTCTTGGTGCACCCAGACTTGGTTTTTGTCTGTACCATAGAGAGCTGGGATTTCAGTCCGGTAAATTGGGGTGAGAACTATTCCTGGTAGTACTGGGAGTTGATTTTGGCCTTTTAGCTACTCTACGAATTGTCAGTTTTTCGTTGAATACTTAATAGAACCCCGCTCCCTGGTCATAAATGTACGACACGGAACCAACTGCTTTACTTCCTTCCCAAAGAACACTTACTCAGGATATTTTAAGCCCTGATGAAGATAAGGCTATTCTATGCCACCGTGCCACCAGTGAATATATGATCGGAGAGAAAATGCTTTTAGCCTCGTGTTGGCCTATGTGATAAAACATGTTCCCTCTTATGCTATTTGCCAATACGTTTGTTCACATTAATAAGGGTATTCTATCGCAAGAGTCTATCTACATTAGTGGGCAAGATATTATGAGAAAATGGGCAAGTTAGTGTTAGTTTGGGTTAGTTTGGGGTGAGAAAATGGGCGAGTTAGTACACCAGTCACGTATTTGTTAGCGGGCATTTGTAATAAGCTGGCTATACTGTCGGAACAATGGCTAATACACGTTTTACATTGCAAATTTGGTTATTTTAGGTTACTTTGATCTCAAATTCTCACTTTATTTAGAGACATTTTCACAATTTCTTTTGGGAAAAAATCAACATATATATTTCTCTGAGGAAATTATTCACATAATGTAACATGAGGGCAGATACACATGGATATTTCTAAAAAAGTTGTAGAATAAAGTAAAGTAAAGTGATCCAACTATAGGCCTCAGGAGGCCCTTGGCGTAGCAAGAGGTTAAGGCTCCCACTCTTTCTGGAAAATAGGCACGTGATGTCAGCCGGGTTGTCAGCCCTGCGTGACTGCCGCATTTACTCCCAGAACAAGCGTCTGGTTCTCATTTTCGTTAGACCTGAGTTGACCCCATGGCCATAGTACCGCCAGAAGGTTTGGGTCAGTTTAAAAATCCTGTCTCCACCGGGACTCAAACCCTCGACCTTCCGGCTGGTAGTTGTAGAATAATAAAATAAGATTTAACATGTTTTCTAAGATCAGAAGGCGATCCAGTAAACTTCTTTTCTTCTTCTTCTCACAAGGATTAAACCTTGTTGGTTCATTCGGCTCCACGTTTCATAGCTTTCTTTTATAGGCATCCCCGATCTCTTTATCCTCTTTTCGGTTGATAGTTCAGACTTTTCCAAGGCAATCTTTTGGTATCCATTCTGCAGACATGCCCATACCATTATCTTCTATACTCATATTTTATCTGTCAGACTGGCTATTTTTAATTCTTTACGAATATCTTCACTTCGTTTTTTTTATCCATTAAGTAAATCCTGCTACATATCGTAAATATATCATTTCTGCGGCTTCAATTATTTTAATATTCTGTTTATTTGGAGTCCATATTTCTGAGCCACACAATGTTGGAGACACAGAAAAAATTTATAAAATTTTAAATACGCATATTTTCTTACTTTCTTTTCCAGTATTCTTTTAAGGGTGCCACATATATATTGAAATGCACTTGTAAATTATTATTTATTACTTTTCCTTAATACAATCTAAAGACACACCCAGATAATTGAAATATTTCACTTATTCTAGCGTTTTGTCAATTAGTACTATTTTTGTTCTTTTCATTTCTTTGCCACACGGGGCCATTACTTCAGTTTATATTGAAGAAGTTTCTAGGTTGTAATATTGTGTAATATTATTTAATTTAAAATAGCTGTTTGTAAGTCATTCTCTGAAGAAGCCATTATAGCCTGATCGTCAGCAAATATGAGTGAGAAAACTTTTAATCCTAAAAAAAAAGACCATCTCAGTTCCTGCGATCTAGTCGTTAATCTGCTGACGGTATCGAACATGCTTGGGACCTACTGATTTTTTTTTGGGAATGAAAATCCCGAGTGTTGTTTCCTTCGAAAAAGAAGTAAAGCTGGAGTACCGTGTTGTACGGTGTAAGTTCCACCATGTCGTGATGTGGAATTACGTCACGCAAAAGAACCTCAAATCTGAAATAAGTGTCCTTCAACCTAAATGTGTTGACCTTTCACGCCCACCTTTGAAATTTTTATGTTAATGAACTGAGTTTCCAAACAGCGTCATTTAGTATTATCGCCTCACTATGATGGCTGTCCAGCGGTTCGATATGTTTCCCCGCAGCTGTTATTACTTAATACTTAATACAAATATTCCGACCACCACCACTATAATAATTCCGCTCGTTAAGCATTGTCGCACGGCGCCCGCTTTATAAACGAACAACCAAGTGAGATGATAATAAAACCTAATACTACTAGTCGCACCTGAGATCTGCAGGTAATCCAGCCCCCAGGACAATATTAAAAATGTGGATTAGGGACAAGGCTAGTGTGTATTTTTTATTTATTAAAGTCATGTGGACTTAACTTCCAGTCAGCAGGAAAAACATATGTTACATTCAAATACAATTCTCACACTATTATTAGAGACTAAACAATTATTGGGCCAAACTGAACAATAATGAAAGTAAGATATAAAACGCAATGAAGTTAATTATAATTAAAATTAAAACTAATAACAGAATATTTACAAAATGGAAGAACGCGAAGAAGTACAAACAAAGTAATACAGTTTACTGAATTGATATATCACTCACACACACACACACACACACACACACACACACATATATATATATATATATATATATATCTGCAACAACGTCATAACTCGAAAATCATGATTTTTCACGAGAAGAATTTGAAGTTCCAAATACTGTCATTCCAAGTATGTCTGTGATATTAACTAAAATATCATGATTTTTTAGTTATGACTTTGTTAGTGCAAATGAGCGATATATAATTAGGTTCAAATATTAATAAATCTTCATGACATTTTATTAAAGAAAAGAACAAATAAATTATAATTGTTAAAATAATAGTATTAATGAGATTTTTTTGTTAGTTAATAAAATAATCTTCAGTTTATTTCTGAAAGATGTTATAGCTTGGCAGTCTCTGACATAGGGTGGAAGGCAATTTCACGTCAGACTGTAATAGGTAGTGTGATGAGGAGAGATGCAAAGGACAATATGCTGATGGTTTCGTGTGACTAATTTGTGTTTATCAGAGAGTCTAACGAAATGGTGTGATAAATAATAAGATGATTATGTATGCAGTATTTTAAGAGACAAGGAATGAAGGGTTCTATGACCTTGCAGACGACGCCAATGTCAATTGTTCCAGGGATGGTCTAACGTGATCAAATTTACAAATAACGCTAATAAAACATATTCAAGAATCATGAACACGTTGAAGTCTTTGGGCAAAAATAGTATTAGGTCTGGAAAAAGATTATCACTTCGTGAGTCGTGAATTTATCGATAATTTGGAAATCACTCGTGGCATTTTTTAGGACTATTTAACGAATAAAATTAAGCTCTTTACTAAAAAATAATTATTTGAATATAGTTACCGGTGTTTTAAAAAAATAAAAACGGCGATGTTTGAAAACAAATTAGAAATGTGAGGTTATGTATATTCATTGCAACTCGATCATATTATTTATTGCCAAATAGGATTGCAATATTGTAAGAATGCACTCTAGTGGAGAAATAATGAAACACATCAAACTATTATAATCAACATTATAGATTAATCATTTATATTTTGAATAAACAACTCAGTAAAATCACTTAATCTATTCATTATTAGCTATATTCAATGTATTTGTTGGAGAAAAATAATGGTCTAACCTGTTCAGAATATTGAAAAAGGAGGAGCTTTCTTTATCACAAAAGCAGGAGCTGATAAAGAGAAATCGATAAAGATCGAGGTGAAACACGACTGTCATTGGTGTAAAACAGAATTCATTCAAACGTGATTGGTCATTGACTATCATTTGCAACATGAGTTAAATAGTCACAATAATCAAATTGGAGATTAGCAAATGTTTCTACTAACATTTTTCTTAGAGCAAGTAGTAAACGGCTTCTTTTGCAAGTTAATGAATTTATTATTGGGAAAATTGCAGATGAAAATCTTGAATGCTCCCATACATCCGTTGGCCAATTAATCATCACATCCTTGAAAGATATTAGACTTAAAATTGGACAATGTTATTCATCAACCGGTTAAGCGCCATTAAAATTTTATATTTTGATGCCATCTGTTGCGCTGGCTCGTGAAGTAAGTGTACGCAAACTTTTAGCGCCAAATCTTAAAATAGAGCCATATTATTTAAAAAAATATATAAACGCCATCAGTCCTCTCAGATATCCTATGTTTTACAACAAACTGCTATAAAACCAGATCGTCATAAATTCTAATATAAATTTTGCATCATACAGCTAGGCGCCTAATTTCCCCTGTCTTATATTGTTGATGCATAACTGTCAAATAAGGAAAATAACTTGTAATATCCAGTATTGTTAGTTTGGCGCTACAATAAATAGTGAAGATTGACTTAAACTTTTTTCTTCAAACTTACATAATGGCGCATAGCCGGTTGATGCATAAAGCCATCCAATTGATTGAATTACATATATTGATTTATATCGCTCCGCTCATGGGCAGTTCAGTCTCCGATATCCTCTATCAAGGTGGGGACGTCCTCATTTTGTCATCTATTTAATATCATCATTCAAAAGACAATTGCCGCCAAATTGGCTTGAGTTATGTAGCAAAACCCCACCTCGATAACCATACAGGCTTGAGTATTTGCTGCTAAGAAGCATTACGAAATGCACTGGCCGATAGTGTCATCATCACAAACTGGACGTAGTTGGAGTCCAAGTCGTCTGCAATCGTATTTCATATCTGACTGCACTAATTAGCATAAACGATGATTTATACGAGAGATCTCTTTGTACTTTTTTTGTTTCAATGATGTTTCTTATAAAGTTGCATTAGTATTATTAATCCCAAAAGTGAAGTAAAGGGATGACTTGACGATAATGTATATCCCTCTCGGGAGTAGAGGAGAACAGTGAAGAAGAAGAAGAAGAAGAAGAAGAAGAAGACAGTTACATTTGCTCTTCATTATGTAAATGTGTGTTTGTTTAAATAGCTGCGTTCAGAATTATTTAATACATCAGACAAGAAAAAATTACTTACAGACTTACTGAATCAACTTCCTGTTCTTCCTCCTCTCTCGTGTATATGTAAATAACGTAACGAAATTTTATAAAATGTCTGCCTATTAAATCGACATTCTTCTTCTCCTTTATTGTGTGTGTACACCTGGGTATTTAGCTAATATAAATAAATAAATAAATAAAAATATATATAGCCTGTGTGCAATTACAAGACAAACTATCTGACAAGTTTCATTCAGATTCGTTCATAAGCTAAAGCATGATCTATTATCAAACGGCCTATCTTTCTAATTAATAATTGACATTTAGCAATCAAATCTATATATATATATATATATATATATATATATGTCTACCGCTGTGGACTCGAGGTAACGTGCTACCTTGTCACGCAGCGGGCCCGGGTTCGATTCCCGGTCGGGACAGACTCCTGGGTGAGGTTTTTTCGGAGTTTTTCGTCATGTGTAAGACAAATGTGAGGACGCTTAGAGCCCAACGAACCACGAAAATCATCCGGCCATCATCATCATCGTTATCATCCTTACCATTATCATAAGCATCCTCCACCGGTGTGAAAAGCAACGGGAAGCTACCACGCCTATCATTCCCTACTAAGGCTGCAAAGCATAGCATGAAAATGCTATGGTTGCAGTGAAGGACCTACCTTCGGGCAAATTGCTATGGATATATAGCCTATATATATGACTAGTGGTTATGCTCCTTACCTCTGGTCCCGAGGTTCGTGGGTTTAAACCCGGCCGGCGTCGATGGATTTTTTTAGGATGGAAAAATCCAAGGAGCAAGTCCTCCGGGAGGGACTTTAAGCCTGGGTCCTGATTCTGAAGATTTTCGGGCTCGTAAAAGATCCTTAAGCCTGAATGAAAAGGCTTCTAAGCAAAATTTACCGAATGTTCCCGTCCTAGTACTACCTTGGTTTCCTAGATGTCAGTATGAGGCGGAACGCTGACCACGGACCACTCAAATGGCATCTGTACGAAAACAAGTGTAACTAAATTAGTATGGTTCAAATTCTTCCCTGTAGGGGAAGAGCGCATAGATCTCTGTTAAGGGAAAGATGGGCTTACAAGAAGATTTACTGTAAATTCTCGCGGATGTAAGAATAACTCAGAGAAATTTTCCTTGGTTTTCCGTGTCAGGGATTCAAATTCCGCCTATGGCCACTGATTCCGACGTTTCGTCATGATTCCACGTGTCATTATCAAGGAATGTTTGCTCATGCTGAATCATCGCAATCAGTGGCCAGCGCCCGACCTTAAATTCGTGACGCAGAAAACCAAAAAAAAAAGTATTATATATATATATATATAAATTACTCAAATAAGTTAGAGGAATATATGTTTATTACCAAAACCACACAATAAATATTAAAGCATGATTTGAAGATTTATGTAAAATTAGAATAGACATTCAAGCAATATTTTGTTGTACAGTATTGGAAATACGAACACATTTTCATTTGTAACAGAACACAAAGTAGAAATTTGATATTTATTAGTTTAGGAATCACGTTTTCTTGGTTATTTTAACACTCAGCACTTCCCTCCGTGAACTTCAGTGACTGCACTACACCTACGAAGAATGTTTCGCAGAAGTCTTCTTACAGAAATTTAAGATACTCTCCCATTCATCGGTGAGTGCATTTGAAAATTCTTCCAGGTTCTCTGGCATAGCAGGAAGCTTACGAACAAGTTTTTCCAGCTTATCCCACATATGCTCGATCGCATTGAGGTCCGGACTGCATGCAGGATAGTCCATCACCCGAATTTGGTATTGTTACTGGACATCTATGGTAGTCTATGATGTATGACATCTAGCATGATCATGCCTTAGAAGAAAATTAGAGTCCATAACATAAGCAAAGGGTAAGACATGTTTAAGGATAATGTCAGTAATGTAAACAGCATTCAAGCGCTGTGGGACAAGGACAAGCTCTGTCCGAGACTCAATAGTAATCCCAGCCCAAATCATAACCAAACCACCTTCAAATCTGTGACGTTCAATAATTGTAGCTGGAAGAAAACGTTCACCAGGACGTTTGTATACACGTGTAGACCATCATAACCCGATTAAACAAATCTTGATTCGTCCGAGAATAGAACACCCTTTCATTGTTGGAGCTGCCAGTTGACATTATTTTGAGCAAATCGCAGCCGGACTTATTTGTGCTGGCGGATTAAACAAGGGGTTTTAAATGGGATTCTAGATCTCAACCTTGTATTTTTCAGTCTATTTCTTACAGTCTGATTTAGAAATTACCTCCCCAGATGCTCTTCGTAAATGATTTTGTAGATATCTGACGTCCCGCGCCGTAGCCGAGCGGTTAAGGTAGGAAGCCTTGGCTCAGAGCTATGGGACTTGCGCTGGTTCGAGTCTCCATGGGGGAAGAAATTTTCTCATGGTATTTCGGCCAGTATGGGACCGGTGCCCACCCAGCATCGTGAGGCAATTGGGTAGCTACAATAAGTAGCGGCTCCAGGTTGAGGAACCAGCTATAACGGCTGGGGGACTCGACATGCTAACCACATGTCACCCCTACACTGGCTGTTGATCATCTACCTCTGTGATTGACACATGTGGATGTGAAGGGCCAGCAGCCGGCTGGTAAAAGGGCAACCGCTGAAAAGTGGAAAGACCCTCAATCGGAGATATCTGACTGTAGATGTCCGTCTGTGCAAAGCTGATAGGACACGATATATATCCTGTACCTCTATAATCTTCTTCTTACGGGCTTGCCCGGGGCGCCTCTTGTATCCACGTGTCTCTCTATATCGCCTCCACAGACTATTGACGACGGAAGGGCTAACATCAAGAATCCTAAAGACATGGCGAATGGAACGGCCATCTTCAGTCAATGAATCTGCTCGTGCAACTAATATTTCATTCAAATGTCTCATTGCTCTGTATTAGCTTCAGAGAACATAAAACAACAATTTCCTACCACAGATATTATTATTATTATTATTATTATTATTATTATTATTCAAACCTGTTTTTAAAAATAAAAATAACTCAATGAGCACTCACTTTGGTTTCAGCAACTCTTGGAACTTGACTAACGTATTCAGAGAAACATTAATAAAACCCAGATCTTCAATCAAATTTTGAACAATACTTCGGCAGAAATTAAATTGTTTTAATATTTATTTTTTGGCTTTGATTTAAACATGTGTTCCTCTAATGTTTTGAGTAATATATATATATATATATATGTGTGTGTGTGTGTGTGTGTGTGTGTGTGTGTGTGTGTGTGCCTGTGTGTGTAGGAAAGGGAGAGGGAAAAAAAATAGACACGTCACTTTTTCCTTTAAATGTAGAAAACGTAATTTTATTTGTTCAACATCCGTATTTCCTTATCTGTATGTCAAACTTTGAGGTAAATAAACCCATGATTAAATGCATATTATAATGATTCACACTTCTAAAGTGTGCTTTCCATGGAGAAGCTAATGACGCCTCAATATCTCCAGTTTGCCAAAAAAATTGACTTACATGATTCTTTCCCTATATCCTCTATATATAGTTTCTAATGAGGTATGGTGTTTGGAACGATATCCACCATACCTTGTAATTATGCGATAAGAAGCAAAATGTGGTCAAGAAAATTGAAGCTAAGATTCAGGGATATTGCCTATGTGATTCCCCATTCTCTCATATACTAACCATTGAAAATGGCTTCCATCGGATCGGAGATAAATTATATGTTTGAGTTTAGGGTTTTGAAACCTAATATTATTTAGAAATAAAGTTCATTTATCCAACATTTTCCAATACTGTTATTTTAACACAGTTCCAATAATGGATCATATTATAATATTATAATGATATTGTGAAAAGAAAAATTAATGTCTGAACCAGGAATCGAACCGTGGACCTCTAACTCCAGACTAATGTGCAGCCCACTACACCATTCTAGATTTGACACAAACATTAACAATTCCTTCCATATAATTATACAAATCTATAATTCTCGTTTCGTCCGCTGCAGGTAGGTGTCACTACCATCGCCAACGGCCGGCTTCGTTTAGAAGTATCTATATTTGAAAATTTTACACCACCACTTTTATAAGCAGTAAACGATGTTATCCAACATTATGTTATGGTTCAGACATTAATTTTTCTTTTCACAATATCATTATAATATGATCCATTATTGGAATTGTGTTAAAATAACAGTATTGGAAAATGTAGGATAACATCGTTTACTGCTTATAAAAGTGGTGGTGTAAAATTCTAAAATATAGATACTTCTAAACGAAGCTGGCCGTTGGCGATGGTGGTGACAGCTACCTGACAGCGGACGAAACGAGAATTATAGATTTGTATATGTGGAAGGAATTGTTAATATTTGTACCAAGTCTAGAATGGTGTAGTGGGCTGCACACTAGTCTGGAGAAGCAGAGGTCTTCTGTTCGATTCCTGGTTCAGACATTAATTTATCTTTTCACAATATCATTATAATATTATAAAGTTCATTTAGGTTAGCATTTAATTATAATATTTGGTTTGTGTTTGTATTGATTTATTTAATATATCTCACATATTAAGAGGGTATTAGTAAGGTTGTAGGTTAATAATGGATGTTGGGGCGCCAGGATTACCGAAAGGATATCCCCATGTATGAGATCTTAGGTTGCTCAGGTTGGTATCGGTAGAGTTGAGGTTCTTTCTCAGGGATAAGCAAGGAGCTGGCCGGCGCAAGACTACGCGAGATGAAGTTTAATAAAAATATTTTATTAATTGATGGACACTATACATGTGAGATTGCAGACACATTTGATGTCGGACAAGGTATTGACCGCAGTGACGCATTTAGAACTCAAGTTGGAGTCTCGACTGAACAAATTATAAGTGAAGTTAGGTTTGTAGTTTGTTAATTGATCGCCATGCCGGTGCGTCTGTCCCGACTCCCGTCTTGGTGAGTTCCGTCGGACTCAGGACTCCGAACGCTGAACTTAGAATGCAGAACTAGAACTCAGAATGCTGAACTACAACTAAAACTCAGAATGCTGATCTAAAAACTGCCGAACTATAACTAACTTAATATAATTATTGTTGGTATAAGGTACACTTCGCTACCCTCTCTCTGGCATCGTGTCGTCATGAGATTATTACCTTGTCGCGATACAACACTTAATTATATTGGTTGACAACGATTCCTTAGTACCAAAGGAGGAATCGCCGTCTTTCCATTGGATAAGGATCCACCATGTTCCCTGTAGGACACTCCTTTGGGTCAGTGGCCTTTTCCCGCCTGTTTGCTAGGCTTCGCGTCTTCGCGGGTTGTCGATTTCGTCATACTGGGTTGTTTACTCGACGCTGTAGTTCCCCAGCCATAAATCATGCCTTGTTAATGACCTGTCAGCGAAGCTCAGTTTAAGCTCTTGGATTACTGGTCCACAAAGAAATGTCCAGTAATCCGCTAGTAAAATAAGTTTTCTTGAATTTTAACTCTTTTGTAGCCGCATCAAGGGCCTGTCGCTTAACAAAAGCGGTACCATGTACTTGTTAATGGTTTCCTTAATTATTAACTGATCGTTTATTCCTACTTGTATCAACTTCGTTTGATTCAATTTATTTTGATTCAATTATATGAAAATCAAAATCCTCGTGTTCTCACGGTTCGATTACATATAAGTTTCATATACCTGCGGTTATATTATTTCGTCCTATACATTTAGCATGATATATAATGTACGTCCTAATCAATTTATTTATTCTAATTTATTGATCTAGGAGTCGGAGTGAAGATTCTGCTTCAAGTGCCCTATATAATTGATAATCAATTTATGCTTGCGTAAATTTTATTAATTATATAAATCTCGCCTATATATATTATCGGGTCTTGGTGGAACCTTGGTGCACATAAATAAATTCAAAACATATGTTTACATAACAACAAATCATCTTTTAAATTTACCCTTCTTACCTGATTTGTCAATAGTGACAATTTGTAAACAATCTACCTGCTTGTCAACAATTTAAAACTAATAGTGTCAAATCACAGTCTTGTATGCACACGCAAATAATGGGATTCTTAACTGGGTATTAAAATCACTTCACACGCAATTCTTATCCCAAAAAAAAGAGGTAATTTAAAATTTACAATTATTTAGACATGTTCACCGATATGCAGGTTTGAACGTCTTTTGTCTATGCTATGAACCAGTATTTTCTTTTGCAAAAATCTGCGTTCAATAAATTTCAACAAAAAAAATAATAAAGATAACATGATCAAATAAATATTTATATATATATGGACCTGTTTTCCTACATGGGTCGTAGATAAAACAATTTTTATATGCCCTTTCATTTTAATAATCGTTACGTAAATTCATAGTATTACATTAGAATTGCTATTAGCATTTGTTATATGTATTCTTGGTCAAATATTATTATGTTTATCAAACAATAATAATTAATCCATTCATTATTTATAAAATGAAAAATGTTGCATAATTATGGTTAGCTTGATTATTTTTATATTTGTATTTGCCGCTCCTAGAGTTAAAATTCATTTGATGTTTATAGGCGTTCTTATTTACGCGTTCTTGATGTGGATATTTAATCATTATTTTGATAAATTATTATACTCAATCTTTTATTTAAATAACATTTAGGCATCTCTAGTCTTTCCAATTAATCAAAGCAAATCTCGCTTTATTTTTGTCAATTAACATATTATCTGGTTTGCACAAATTATTCATAAAATACAGAGTCATAAAACACAGAACCGTCGATCCTTCTCTTTCATAAATCTTAAAAAACATATCTCGTCGCTGAGGGTTCTACTGCCCTAAAATTCGTGTATACAACACATAAAGAAAATTATACGAAGTTTCCATTACCTTACGTATAAACAAATATCTCGTCGCTGAGGGTTCTACTGCCCTAAATATGTGTATACTAGACACAAAGGAAATTATACGAAGTTTCCATTACCTTACGTATAAACAAAATAATAATCGTACTGAGGTCCTATGTTATCCTAGTAGATTTCTCAATAATATCACTCTGTATATAACTAAACACATACTGAAATTCGTGCTTAAGTTTATTAGCTAATTGATCGTCATTAAGACAAATCATGCTTCAACATCTCATCAATTCCATTAATGCCTTAGGTGCCTTTTATTTTTATAATCAAGTACATGTTTATGTAATCATAATAAACTTTAGCGTAAAATAAAATCGCTTTTGTCCAAATTAGTATAATACGTTATGGATTTTATAGGGTCCGCATTAGGAGCGTTTAAAGAAATATTTAATTGTATATATAAAAAATGTAAATCATTCTCATTATTAGAGTTCACGTTATTTAAAATTATTTAATGAAAGGTTAATCTTTATATGTTATGATTGTTATCACCATAGTCAGCATTATTGTTATTCATAATATTTATAAGTAATTACTCATGATTTTTAATTACACAGGTCCATGTTGCTTATAAATCCCAAAATTAAATGAAAATCTAACCCAGTTCCATTTGAAAATTTCTACATCTATCATTCATCATTATTGCTGTAAGATTAGTATGGACAAATTATTTACCATCATTTGTCTTCAAAAAAATATATAAAGAAAATCTCTTAATTAATAATTAATAATTGACATTCTTCCTTGTATTATCATTAATGAGCAAGATAAAATCTGCCCTTATCTCGCCATCTTTTGAATTGAGTTTTAATTGAATTTGAAATACACAATATGTCGGTATTCTCATTTAGTTATAATAAAGTTCTTAATATGCAAGATTACTCTTGTGACTTTCTTACTTCAACGATTATTTAATATTATTCTCTATTAATTTACACTATAGCTATTTTCTTTAATCAATTAGTCCTGGGTTCGATTACATACTGGTTCATGCATTTATTGTCCCCTTTACTGAGCAAATATAGATTGTATTATAAATATGTTATGGTTATCCATGATGGCCAACCTCTTGTCAAAGTTAAACAGATTATTCGCGCTTTTATCCATTATCACTGTGCGGTATGGTTGCGATTACTTCGCGTTATTCATATTGTAATCGCGCCTATTCTTTTGCCTTGTGGCTACATTTATTTGGCTATTAGCAATTTGCTCGGAAGGTACGCTTGTAACCCATTTATTTGTAAAAATCTGTTTTGCAAATACTTGGGTTCTTTGTTCTAACCCGCATACACCGAACCAAGATACATCTGACTTCGGATCTTTCAAATATGTCAAAAACTTTAAGTAATTGTTAAATGCACATCTACTTTTCAAATGTCTTCTGCGAGCTACCTGCGTTTCAAGTTTCACGCTTGATTTATTTGCAATATCTCTACCGGCTACAAAAAGATCTTTCATATCTGGTGTATCTTGTTCCGACAGTTTACAATTAGAAACATGCACACATTTACACTCAGTATTTTCAATTATTACTTTACGTTTCATTAACACGTCTTTAGGTATTTTCCCCTGATCCCTAATGATTTCTTCTGTTTGATCACTCGTTGATTTATTTATTTCTACTCCTACAGTTCTAATTTCCTCATGTATTTCTGTTACTGATTCCCTGCTACCTGTTTTGTTTCCTCTAAGTCTTTAGGGTTTTCATCCGTTTTGGTTTACCTTTATTCCCATATTCGCTACTGATTCATCTATTTTGCCCCTAACATCTCTCTATCTTTTCTCATCTCATCCCTTAATGTTTGTCTAAACGCCTCTAAATAATTTTGCTATTTCTCTTCACCGCTTCTAAATCCTGTTTCCAACTCCTTTCAGTCGCCTCTAATTCCTGTTTCCAACTTCTGTCCATTGCCTCTAATCTTAACATTATCATTTTCATATATTTATAGGGCCATTGGTTGAGTTTCCCTTATCCTCCATTTTATTATTTTTGATTCCTTTCCTTTTGTTCTAATTTAGAATTTCACACGAGTATTTAAAAGAAAATATGTATTTCTACCTTTTGCTGGTCTTTTGCTCTTACTGTTATTCTGCCATCTCTCCGGGGTTGTCTGCTCGTCCCTTGTCCTCCAGGTCAGCTTCCAGGTCCATTCATCTGCTTCACAGTCCAGGATCTCTTGCCTTAGTGGGATGATTTCTCGTCGGTACGTTCTTGGTGTTTCGATATGTTATCACCAATACTTAGACGAATATTCGAGCGCCCCACGTTGGGCGCCATTTAAGAGGGTATTAGTAAGGTTGTAGGTTAATAATGGATGTTGGGGCGCCAGGATTACCGAAAGGATATCCCCACGTATGAGATCTTAGGTTGCTCAGGTTGGTATCGGTAGAGTTGAGGTTCTTTCTCAGGGATAAGCAAGGAGCTGGCCGGCGCAAGACTACGCGAGATGAAGTTTAATAAAAATATTTTATTAATTGATGGACACTATACATGTGAGATTGCAGACACATTTGATGTCGGACAAGGTATTGACCGCAGTGACGCATTTAGAACTCAAGTTGGAGTCTCGACTGAACAAATTATAAGTGAAGTTAGGTTTGTAGTTTGTTAATTGATCGCCATGCCGGTGCGTCTGTCCCGACTCCCGTCTTGGTGAGTTCCGTCGGACTCAGGACTCCGAACGCTGAACTTAGAATGCAGAACTAGAACTCAGAATGCTGAACTACAACTAAAACTCAGAATGCTGATCTAAAAACTGCCGAACTATAACTAACTTAATATAATTATTGTTGGTATAAGGTACACTTCGCTACCCTCTCTCTGGCATCGTGTCGTCATTAGATCATTACCTTGTCGCGATACAACACTTAATTATATTGGTTGACAACGATTCCTTAGTACCAAAGGAGGAATCGCCGTCTTTCCATTGGATAAGGATCCACCATGTTCCCTGTAGGACACTCCTTTGGGTCAGTGGCCTTTTCCCGCCTGTTTGCTAGGCTTCGCGTCTTCGCGGGTTGTCGATTTCGTCATACTGGGTTGTTTACTCGACGCTGTAGTTCCCCAGCCATAAATCATGCCTTGTTAATGACCTGTCAGCGAAGCTCAGTTTAAGCTCTTGGATTACTGGTCCACAAAGAAATGTCCAGTAATCCGCTAGTAAAATAAGTTTTCTTGAATTTTAACTCTTTTGTAGCCGCATCAAGGGCCTGTCGCTTAACAAAAGCGGTACCATGTACTTGTTAATGGTTTCCTTAATTATTAACTGATCGTTTATTCCTACTTGTATCAACTTCGTTTGATTCAATTTATTTTGATTCAATTATATGAAAATCAAAATCCTCGTGTTCTCACGGTTCGATTACATATAAGTTTCATATACCTGCGGTTATTATTTCGTCCTATACATTTAGCATGATATATAATGTACGTCCTAATCAATTTATTTATTCTAATTTTATTGATCTAGGAGTCGGAGTGAAAGATTCTGCTTCAATATTGAATTTTGTCATTCGTGTCACGCTGATAGTGGGAGAAATTAATTAACTTCTGACATCGTAGGATACTCTTGCAAAAGTTAAATTCAAATACATCAACCCCATGCGTTACAATTACTCTTGTGACAAAAATGTGTAATAATAGAACAAAGTAACAAACCCGGTTTGTATTATACATGAAAGTATGACGCTGTTTGGTTTAATAGTAAAAGCGTTTATTGAATCGCCCAAGACATTTTTTGCCTTCATCTCTTGAAAATTGTTACAAAGAGACATAAGGTTGATAGTGAAAGGAGGATGGAGGATGGATGAAGAAAAATAGCAGCTAGGCTTTAATATAAAGTAAATGTTATTTCTTGGATAAAGAAAAATCTAAACACAGGAATGCATTTCGTTTTCTTGGGAAGAAAATAACAATTTCTTAGTTTCTTCATATGTTGTTATTTCTTATAACGTAAATGTTTTCCTCTTTTAGAAATTGCAGATGATGCTTTTATGAAAAGAAATATTTCGAGACGGGGGAAACATGTAGCTGTCAATATTATACCGGATACAGAAAAGTCTGTAAACCAGGACAGTCGGTCTGATCCAATTACATCCAGTTTACAAATGAATTCATTATGTCAGATGTTCAGACGTTGCCAAGTTTTTGGTATCTGGTAACTATGGTTCCGATGTTTATGACATTTTTTCCTAGCTCTCAAATGAGTTGCAGTGTTGAATTAAACATGAATTTAACTTTTCTGTTTACTTTTAAAGATGTTTTAGGTGTTAATATAATTGAAAATTTAGGCTAATTTATCACAGATGAAGACAGACAGTACTGCAGAATGCAAGGCACAGATAACAATCTAACTAACCAACTCATTGTTATTATCGAACCTGTAGGTTCATGGCCGCGCACACATAAGCTCTCCATACATCCGTTTCCTGAGCTAATGTTTTGTTATCAATCCACTGTATAATCTATTTCCCTCAAATCATGGTTAATATTATTCTACCTTCTCATTCTTGGTCCACCAACTGGGCGATTTCCCTCCGGTTTTCCTACAAGAAGCTTCCATGACCCTCTTTCATTCCCCATTCATGCCACATGTCCTGTATATCGCAGTCTACGACTTAATTGTTATTAATAAATATGGTCCCAAAGATTTTTCAATTTTTATCTTCTTTCTCCATTCTTCTCTATCTTCCCATTCCAATTTTTCCACACCCATCGCCCTCATACCTCTTCTTATATAATCCATCCATTTAAATCTAGGTCGATCTCTCTTTCCTTCCCCAGGTGGAATCCATTCCAAAGCTTGTCTGAGTATTTTTTTCTCTAGTATAATACGTATATGATCATACCATTATAGTTGTCTGTATCTCACAAAATCTAAAATTGAATTTTTGACTTTCATTTGTTGTCTGATGATTGCATTTATGATTTTTTTTTCAAATTTAGAATGTCTAGTTGAGGTCTAAAACAATCCATTTCAGTAGACATAAGTTTTAAACTCAAATTTTTATTCAACTGCGAAGTTTCTGCACATATGTTAGCGTTATTCGAATTATTGATCTATAAATTTGTAATTTGGTATCTACTCTTATGTTCTTATGCCACAAAAACTCTGTTTCCCATTGATATTACCGATCTGCCTTTTTTAATTCTATATTTTATGTCATTTTTTTGGTTACGCTTTGAAATGGCAATTTATCGACTTATTTAAATTGGTGATACAATAGTACAAATACTTCACGACGGCTATTTAACTCATGCTCCAAATAGGATTCAATGACCAATCACATTTCAATTATTTTTTTATTTAAACCAATCACCGTCGTCTTTCACCTGGAATCTTTTAAATATGTTTATCATATTAAAGAAAGCTCCTCCTATTTAACATTCTGAATAGGCCAGAACATTATTTTGCAGTGACTGACTCTCTTAGGAATACTACTACCAGATTATACATAGAGTGCTCGAATGGAAACAGATACTGCTTGCGGGATATAATAGAAAAACACTCGTAGTAATTGATTATACCACAATAAAAATTAACCACTGTTTGCACTTTCTTAAATGTATTATTTCCCAGGAATTTACGTTCCAGAAAAATATAATGTTACATCATGGGACATCAGAAATTAATTAATAACTTATAACGTTCGTTATAAACAGATTGACGTGTTTAATTTTTTCTCCACTAGGGTGCATTCTTACAATATTGTGGTCCTTTGGTAATAAATCATATGATCTGGTTGTAGTGATGGACAAATGAAGCATAACAAACGTTTGTCATTTGTTTTCAAACATCGCCGTTTATATTAAATATATAAATATTTTAATATAACTATATTTAAATAATGATTTGTGAGTAAAGTAAAGTAATCCCACTACAGGCCTCAGGAGGACCTTGGGGTAGTAGGAGGTTAAGGCTCCCACTTTTTCTGGACAATCGACACTTAATGTAGCCTGGTTCTCAGCTCTACGTGACGGCCGCCTTTACCACCAGAACAAGCGTCTGGTACTCATTTATGTTAGAGGCTGAGTCGACCCCAGGGCCATAGTGCTGCTAGAAGGTTTGGGTTAGTTTAAAAATCCTGACCCCACCGGGACTTGAACCCTCGACCTTCTGGCTTGTAGCGCAGTGCCTTAACCACTACGCTACGGCGTACCCCGATTTGTGAGTAAATAGTTTAATTTCATTCGTAAAATGGTCCTAAGAAATGCCACTCTCGTGGAATTACTTATGATACATCGATAATACAGTAGAGAATTTCTTCTACTTTCGCTGGTATATGTTGAGAATCATTACCACTCAGACTTCCAAGGCATGAAGTGTACATTTCCCGGTAATTTTGAATTGGTATACCAAAATGTAGGTTGAATGTATTGATTTGAATCTTTTTATCAATGTATAATTGTCATTTTGTCCTTTTTTTAGTAAGTTGCCGCTGTGGTAATATTTTTTGGGGAATTTTCCAGGATTTACTCTTTGTACGAAGAGAAACCATTATTATCTGAATGCCTGTACATTGAACAAACTTCCATTAACATTCACATGTTGATTTTCAATGGGGTATAGTCGGATTTTATTGGTTTCCATGATGGAAAAACACTTCTGGTAAGTGTGAATTTTTGAAGTTTGCTTTTTATGTGAGATGTGAAGGGTATGTGTGAAAGAAATAATAGCAATTTGAATGCGAAAAAAAGAAAGAATCAATGTGCGCTGGAAAATAACAACGAGAGTGCTATCTGGTAGCGTGTGAGCGAAATAAAAGCACCCATTATCAATGTCTCGCACTTGAGATCTCGAGAGTTCTCGTCTATTTTAACAACGTAAAATCTACACAGTATTCAATGGCGTTCAGACTGCTTTCTCAATTCTTCTATGCACGCCTGTAAATTGGGACACCTTTTCAAGATGATAATGTATAGGGTGTTTACAAATACTCGTCCTTAATTTTGAAAGAGTTTCCGGCATTGTGTGTGGTGTAAATGAGATACATGCGAACCAGCTAGAATACATTGTCTTGGATTCCGGGGGTATATTGATAAAATGTATTAATCACCCAAAATGGACTTCATTGCCGCCAAACGTGGGCCGCATTTGAATATCCCACAGTTGAGATAGGACGCCCATCCATTCTTCCGCCGACAATTGAGGAGTATACAGAGAGCACGCAGAATCTCCTGAAGATGTCTGCCGCAGAAGTAGACGAAACGTCGAGTTTAAACAAAACTGGACCAAATTTTACACAATTGTATTATATTCACAGTATAGAGTGGTACATTATTAATTAGGATAGATAAAGTGTAGGATTATTGCATCAATTTTAAACGTATATAACACGTTTTTATGTTGGCATTGAAGACGAAACATACTTCCTGGGGCTTGAAGTCCTTTTCTTAATTGCAAGAGTCAGCCAAATGACTTGCTACATTCCCTGAGGGTCCACTGCGGAAAAATAGCGTGCCTTGGTTTTAGAATGAGGGAAAACTGCTGCTCTTTTCATTTTAACCCCCGCCCTCTCCCCTTCTTCCAAACATATTCACACATTTGCATAGAGAAAGAGAAATACACTCCACAAATAAAAACAACTTTATATTATTCCGAAAAATGTTTTGTTAGGGTGTGTACTAATTATCACGAATTATGTGCTTCGTGTGGATGAAGGTTTTCAAAAGTTAACAAAACATAACATAGAGTTTAATTAATAAATATTGATCCAGTCTGAATCAAATTGTATCTTTACATTGATTTGTCATTCATTGCTTACTGTAATAAAAAAATTAATTTTAAAGCAATTTTAAACAATAATAATAATTACTATATAATATTTTATTATTATTATTATTTTATTTTATTTTTATTTTATTTTGGAGAAACAATTAAATATTGTGGTGAGATCACATATTTAGGAATTAAATTAAAATGGAAGTTATGAAAAGGAAATAAGAAATAGAAATAATAAAGGACAATTTTCAATTTCTTGCCTCAATGGAATATCGTGGAATAAAAATATAAGTAATAAAAATAAAATGAATATACATCATACAATGTTAAAAGCATTATTACTCAACATTAACAACAAAAACAGACATCGATTTTATACGAAGGTCGGCAAGAATTTCAAAAAGAGAAAAAAATAGAAACTCAGTTATAAGGGAGAAAAAGTAAACTGTAAACACTATTTTATATTATATTAAAACTCAGCAATTAAGATTGTACGCACATGTCCAACGAATGGAAGAGGATCGGCTACCAAAAAGTATTTTGGAATGGAAACCTGAGGGAAGACGAGGCAGAGGAAGACCTAAAATTCCCTAGAGTTAGGGAATACATTTATACACGAAGGAGAAACATCTACAACCAGGAGATTGGATGCACCGACAAAATTGGCTATTAGGAATCGAACGATGTCAAAGACATTACATAACCAATGATCTATCTATTATTAAAGATTGGAAGCAGCTGAGATGAGATTTTTAAGAAATATAGCATGATATACTCTGCTGGATAATAAAAGGAATGAAGATATAAGAAAGGTAACCTAAATATTTTCAAACTTACAGACCGAATAATTAAATATAGGAACGACTGGAAAGAACATATTAATAGAATGCCAGAAGAAAGATTAAAAAAAAATATTGCTAAATTATAAACCGCACGGAAAGACAAATGCTGGACGCCCACACAGAAGATGGTCTTGAACAATTTTAACAATTCTAGCTTTCATGAAACCGGAACGAGCCAACAGGCTTAATCCCTGGATAACTATGATGATGATAATGGTGATTATTATTATTATTATTATTATTATTATTATTATATATTAATACAACTAAAAATATATTCGTATATTTAAATCGACTTGAAGTAGAAGTAGTAACGCTAGGAAGATTTCGTTACGTTTAGCGAGAAGTATATAAAATATTAATGTAAAACTACAGCATGGCAGCGAACAAAATCTAGTGCTAGTACGTTCTTACATTGAATGTACATCTTGTAATAAACAGACTATGTTCTCGTCTGTTTATCTTTTTTCGCCAATAAGCGTCAATACCCGAAATCGCTTGATGATGTTGTAATTGAATGCCTCTACCAAGATTACGAGAAAATCAAGTGATCCCGTGAACCTAGCGAATGCTAACAGGAAGGAAATAATTGCATCATGTATTTCCAGCACATGAACACACTACTGCAAGCTATAAAAATGTTGGTATATGCTAGTACATTGCCTACGAGACGAGTACGCAGAATGCGTATAAACTTGGTGAAAATATTACTGCAGAAAGTTAGATGAAATGTTATCAAAAATAGCATTTCCATGTCGCCTGAGATGAATTAATAACAGAGTCCTAATTCGTACAACAGATTACACTAACGTTGAAAACAAAAATGAAACTTTACAAAGGAATCCTTTTTTGTTCCAAAACTCTAATCTAAATTTACATTTTCAACACTACTGTTGATCACTAACTGAAAGAGTTAATTTTACCACTAGATTAACTAATTGTAATAAAATGTATTTAAGCAGAACATTTCATTAGCAAAACGTCATTAGATATGGAAGGATAAATAAATTCTAATACGGTATCATCTATACAGTGTGTTGAATTAAAGAAAAAAAACCTACGTGGGGGAGATGCAGTAACCCCAATTTCTCAGGCAAAAATATATATTAATGATCAATTGTTGCGTTTCTTTACATTCTATACTTAAAATCCAGTATTAAAATTCAATAGAACCATAGAATGATATGAAATAGCTCCGGATCATAATTAGGGGCTGTATGAAACACAGAAATGTCAGAAATTGAAAAAAAAGAGAGAATCAATGTAGCAAATAAAACAGATTTTAGCCTTATTGATGTCATAAAGTCACGAACAGTCCTTAGGAATATATATATATATATATATATATATATATATATATATATAGGCCTATAACTATGATCCTACCAGTTCTGATGTATGGCTATGATACCCAGAAGAGAGCTGACATGGTTAATACCTTAGAGAGAAATATATTACTATATATCCATTAAATGATAAAATCAAAAGATATAAAGAAAGATGGTTTAGACATGTAGAAAGAATGAACGTAACAAGATTACCAAAAATCAGCTTTTAACTACAAACCAAGAGGTTCAAGGAATGTAGGAAGGCCAGAAAAAAATGGACAGAAAAACAGTGAGGCGGGACAGGCATTTTGCCTAGCCCGTGAAATGAAGAAGAAGAAATATATTACGAAAATTACGTCGTGGACCCATTAACCCTTAAATAGGAAAAACACTAATTTCTCATGTCAGTTATTTGAATAACGGACCGCACTGAAAACGATATCATACATAGTTATTATTATTGGGTATATTGTGTAATTCTATACACATTTAAGACATTTCTACGTGTTCGTTTTCTTCTGTTTTATTATAGTATATTACGATACAAGTGAGGTAAGCACTTGTTACTGATCGAGAAAAAGTTTGAAAAAAAGAGACGCTTACCTCATGTGTATTGCATACGATTTTTTGGTCGATGTGACTAATTTTTATTAAATATAGTAATAAATTAATTAAAATGTTGGTTGGATGTAAATGACGTCTATGAGAAAGAAACATTTGGTGATAGTTGCTATGTAGCTTTTCATTTGTTTTATTCTAAGCAAGGATTGTTGGCTGTGGAGACATTTTTATATGTAGTATCTTGATTATAATCTGTTTGATAATTTTATTATGGAAGGAGTCATGGTAGATGATAGAGAAATTGAAGAAGCCTGGAGAGTGGGATGTTCTGCATTAATTCCGGAAAAGTCTAAAGAAAGGTATGAGTTAGTGTACAAAACATTCAAGAAATGTTTTATTTTACTTACCGACCGTGTGCTTTTTAAGTCCATATCAGCATTCCGGTTTCTTTTGTTTGCTTAGCAACCAGGTTAGATGCGGGAACGTTGACGTACTCCAGTAACAACGATATTATTAATTAACTTCTCTAGAGTATAGAGTACTAAGAACTGCAAATACATATGACTGGATAATAGCTACAGCTGATTCTAATATTAGAAGGGCAATTTGGGTAATTATAAGAAATTAGTCACATCGACCAAAAAATATATTAAATAAAATCAACTATTTGATGCATTCTATATGATACATTGAGAATTTAAGAGTTAATGAAATCGGTATAGGGAGAATTATAAATAATTTAGATCTAAAGCACTTTGCTGGAATTCCAAATTTAGAAACCATTATTCGCCTTAAGAGGTTATAATGCATAGAATGTAGGATCAAAGAATTCCGAAGAAGGTAATGAACACAACATTTGACGGGAAAATACTCAAGGAAGACCAAAAAAATTGATCGGAGGATGCAGTGAAAGGACGCTAACCAGATGCTTGGTATAAGGAATTGCAAGTTAGCTGAGGTAAATAAGAGAAGTGTGAAGGAAGAGGAGTGGGGAGATCACTGCCTTGATATGGGCTGAAACGCCATGTTATGATGATGATAAAACACAGCTATTAAGAACAAATTTTACTAACTAATTCACTGGCACTATCGAACCCGACGGTTCATTGCCGCACGGACATAAGCTCTCCATACATCCCTATCCTGAGCTAATGTTTTCCAATCATCCCCTGTATAATCTACTTCCCTCAAATCATAGTTAATGTTATCCACCTACCCCACTCTTGGTCTACGAACTGGGTGTTTTCCCTCTGGTTTTCCTATAAGAAGCTTCCATACACGTATTTCAATTCCCCGTTTTTGCAACATGTCCTGCCTATCGCAGCCTATGAGACTTAACTGTTCTCATTATATCTGGCTTCCTATAAAGACCATGTCGTTCACTGTTTAATAGACTTCTCCATTCACCAGTCTCTTCATCTCTTTTTGTTCCAAAAATTTGCCTAAGAACTTTATTCTCAAATACTCGTAATCTCCTTTCGTCCCTTAAAATAATAGTCCACGTTTCTCATCCATATAATATAACTGGTAGAATAATAGCTTTATATATTTTCAGTTTAGCTTTATTTGAAAGAAGTTGGGACGTCAAGAGTCCCTGTAATGCATAATAGCACGTATTTCCAGAATGGAGCCTATGTTTAATTCCTTTGTGCATCTCATTCCCATTTGTGATTGTTCTTCCTAGGTATTTTAATTGAGCCACTTCCTCAAAATGTCTCTCATTTGTCATTAGTTGTCGATTTCCGTTATATGATGTATTTGTACGTATGGCCATATATTTAGTTTTATTGGTATTTACTTCCAGTCCCAATTTCTTAGTGTTACTGAATAGTGTTTTGGTATTGCCTTTATTATCTCCTCGCTATCGCCCAATAGTACCACGTCATCAGTATAAACTAACAACTTATTAATACCATTGAGTTATAGACCTTCTTCATCCTTTAAATATTTGATGGCATGCTCTAGTACACAATTAAATAGTAGAGGAGATAGAACAAATTAAGGATCTTCTTTAGTATTCTCTCTTCTTCCATCCTTAATTGGAAAGCTAATGGAAGAAGTGGAAGAGGCAGGCCTAGAGAAAGATGGATGGATGGAGTGAAGAGAAGTATGGAAGCTAGAGATTTGAGGGAAGAAGATGCTTTAGACAGGAACCTCTGGCGAAAAATCACTTTGGGTTGAAGGAGAAACACTGTATTGTGGAATATTCCTAAATAAAAAAGATAGATTTTGCAGGACTACAAAGTTACTCACATACAATGAAAAATCTATATTAATCTCTTCTTCTCCATTGTAGTTTAATCTCTGACCATTTACATAAATTTACATGGCACACGCCGTCCGGGCCTTACAGTGTCCCGACCTGACAGGAAAGAGAGATTTTAAACTTTGGGTCATACACATTCTTTTTATCACACAAGAACATGAAATGTCAGCCTGAATAAATGATCAGCTCAACATGAGGACGTCCTCCAAGACAAAACACACTACTCTTTCATGTAATCATACTAAACATGGCGAATACGATAATGATGATTATGATGGGCAGACGATTTTCGGCGACCCTTTTCTTTAAAGCTTTTACTTGCTTTAAATATTTTACTTGACATTTACTTTACAGGTGAGAAAAACCCCAAAAAATATTATAACCCAGGAAACTTATCGCTACCGGGGATCGAACCCAGGCTTGTTTCGCTACCTCGCGATCATATGGTGGACAGAAATCTATTTGTATTAATAAAATAAGTCGGCCGCGGTGGACTAGTGTTTATGCTCCTTGTCTCTGGTCCCGAGGGTCGCGGGTTCAAACCCGGCCGAGGTCGATGGATTTTTAGGACGGAAAAATCCAAGGAGCAAGTCCTCCGGGAGGGACTTTAAGCCATGGGTCCCGAGTCTGAAGATTTTCAGGCTCGTAAAAATTCCTTAAGCCTGAATGAAAGGCCTCTAAGCAAAATTTACCGAATTTTCCCGTCCTAGTACTACCTTGGTTTCCTAGATGTCAGTATGAAGCGGAACGCTGACCACGGACCACTCTAAATGACATCTGTACGAAAACAAGTGTAACTAAATTAGTATGGTTCAAATTCTTCCCTGTAGGGGGAGAGAGCCTAAATCTCTGTAAAGGGAAAATATAGGCTTACAATACAATACAAAAATTAATAAAATAACAAAAGTGAAGTGGTCTAACTACAGGCCTAAGGAGATTTCTGGCAGTAGGAGGTTAAATGTCACACTTTTATTAGAGAATCGGGATGAGATTTCAGCCCTGGATGATTGTTGCCTTTACCCCATGATAAATGCCTGGCACTAATTTCCGTATCAATGAAATCTAATATATATATATATATAGAAATGAATGTTTGTTCGTATTTTATGCGCTGCCATACCGTTCATCCGATTGTGATGAGGCTTTATGCAAAATGATCAGGAAATTCCCAAGATGAACATAGGCTATAAGACAGTTGTGATGCTCAACTCTTACACCCTTAAAAATCACCCTTTGTAGTGAAAAACGCGAAAAAATCCTATTTTGACGCTTAAATGGCTTACACTGCCTAAACCATAACAAATACACAACATTAATGTACACAGAATTGAATATCTCAAAAAACGCTACAAAAGTCCACGACAGAATATGTATATCTTTCATGGATAACTCATAATAGCCATTTTTATCTTTCGTTGATGCCAAGAAGATCGGGATAAGTAGATTCCCAGACAAGCGTGCACTATCGTATCGTTCATCCGATTGTGATGGGGCTTTTTGCGAAATGTTCAGGATTTTTCCGGGAAGTTTATAGGTTGTAAGAACGTTTTAATGCTCAAGCCCACACTTAAAAATCACCCTTTGTGGTGAAAAAGTAGAATGAAAGTGTGTTTTTTTGTACGCTTAAATGGCTTACCTTGCCTAAACCGTAACAAATACACCAAATTAATGTGCACAGAATTGTTATCTCAACAAAAAAAAAACTCTACAAAAAAGCCCGAGACAGCATATGTTTATCTTGTATGGATAACTCACAATAACCATTTTTGTCATTCATTGATACCAAGAAGATAGGGATAAGTAGATTCACGGGCAAGCAAAGTAGCAGCACGGATAACTAAAAAAAAAAAAACGAAAATTTTCTTTCAGCTCATTTAAGCCAAATACATCGGGATACGTAGATTCCAGGGCAATAACAGGTAATCAGCACAGGGTTTCTAAAAATAATAACTATATCAATTTACAAACAATAGGGTGTTTAATTTTCTATTTTCTGATATTCTTATTCCAAATTTATATGTTTTGTTCCAGCAACATATTACTTCATTGATATAAATTGCAAAAAGTGTTGGGGATAGGTGGCAGCCTTGTCTCACACCACGATTTATAATTCCTTCTTCAGAAAATCTGTTATTTAATTTAATCTTTATGGTGTTGTCTTTGTAAATATTTTGTATGTTCTGCCGAAGTAAATTTGGTATATTTCTGTCTTCCAATATATTTAAGAGTTTTGATCTCTTGACTGAGTCGAATGCTTTTTCAAAATCTATGAAAGCAAAATGTGTTTCTATTATAATATATTTATAATAATTTTCCTTTTACTTATTCAACTAAACGTAAAGACACATGATATTTTTAGGCGCCAGTAATTAATTAGTAGGCCTATAAAATATGACCGAGTTAGAGGTAAAATTATTATATTTTTTTAAAGTAACAATGGATAGAAGTTCTGATTCAGATGTATAATATAATGAAGATATCCAGTTTTAAATGCTTGTATTAAAAGTATGAAGACACTGTATATTATTTACCCATACCATTACTACGTCCACCGCTGTGGTCTCGAGGTAGCGTGCTGCCTTGTCACGCAGCGGACCCGAGTTAGATTCCCGGTCGGGACAGGCTCGTGGGTGAGTTTTTTCGGGATTTTTCCTCACCTGTAAGACAAATATCAGGACGTTTAGGTCCCAAAGGTCCAGGAAAATCATACGGCCATTATTATCATCCTTATCATTATCATCATCATCCTTCACCGGTGTGGTAAACAACGGGAAGCTACCACACCAATAATTCCCTAGTAAAGTTGCAAAGCATAGCATGAAAATGCTATGATTGCAGTGAAAGACCTGCCCTCTGGCAGAATTACTATGGATGGATCATTACTACTTAAGTTACACAGTAATTTAATTACTCAACTTTAAATAGATTATTTGTATGGAGGTATAAATATATTATAGCGGATTGCGATGACGTTGGAACAAAGAATTTCGAGTCGAAAATAAATGCAGTGTTACCGATGGTGTAACGTTTATTATTAAAATGATTAATACAAGTTTCGGTTCGAGAAAATAAACATGGCGGCAGTGACAGCTATTTTTATAATTTCTGAATTCAGGTAAACCACTACGTATAATAATGACCGATTTTTGCTAATTCTTGGAGAGTAACATGTGTATTCTTATGCTATGTATATATCAAATTCTCGTTAAATTTAGAGGCACTTTTCGCATTTCTTTTGGAGAAGAAAACACACACACATACACACATAACACGGACAGACTTTGAGAAAATGTAGTGCGGACCAAGACGGTTACATTTAGCATAGGAACGCATGTCCGGTAACGTATCGTTTTGCCGCTACATACAAAATACCACAACACACGTTGCTCTCTCTGACGCCTGCTGCTTGTGCCTGGAAGCACAAGAAGGATTTGATGTGACTACTATCTACGTCAACACAGATACGGTATCTCCGTACCAAGTTCTGGTACTGCAACATCCGCCCGCCATAACCCGCGCCAGTAGTTCTTCCTAGAATGCCGCAGGGGTCTCGTAAATCAAGGATTCCATCTGTATCCACACGTAGTAGTCTAGCGGGGCGAATCGGTTGAACGCGCAGGGTCTTTGGCGACGAAAATGCGGGAGAGTTGAATATCTGTTATGACATTTTGCGTTTTCTTAGCGAGAAAACGGCACGTTTTCTGACATGCATTACTATGCTAAACGTAACCGTCTTAGTCCAACCGACACATCCTCATTGCCTGTAAAGGGAATTTGGGTACACCCTATATATATATATATATATATATATATATATGTTATATTGTATATTTTCGCGGATATAAGTATGAATATGAAAGTTTTCTTGGGTTTTCCGCGTCTTGGCCTCTGACCAATGATTCCGACGTTTCGTCATGATCCCACAGGCCATTATCAAGGAATGATAAGTTCGAGTCACAGATTTAGGTCCTATATAATAAAATACATAGAGTTTTCGCTGTGGTCCGTTTCCGAAGACGTACACCCATCCAAGGTTTAGTTCTTATGTAGTTAAATACCTTCAGTTTTCACAGTGGTCCGTTTCCGGGATGTGCGGCTTCGGAAACGGACCACACCTTAAACAAGAACAACACCATCTGTTCAATTGTTTCCAGAAAAATGGCTACACATCCAAGGAAATAAGACAAACCATACATCCACGAAGTAAGCACGTCAGAATGGATAACACACCCTCAACCAGCATAGCCTACTTACCATATGTACAAAGAGTCACAGATCGTATCGGAAAACTCCTACGAAAATACAACATAAAAACAGTTTACAGACCTACAAGAAAAATAGAAGACTGCCTTCGCTCAGCTAAGGATCCTCGGCCACCTCTCTCCACTTGCGGCGTATATCGACTTCCTTGTTCGTGTGGTAAATCATATATAGGGACCACGAAAAGAAGTATAGCCACCCGTTTATCAGAACATAAAAGAAACTGCAGACAAGGAGAAATGGATAAATCAGCTGTAGCAGAACATGCCATTATGAATGGACACCAGATTCTATTCGACGATACACAAGTTTTAGCCACAACTTCCTACTATTTCCCTAGATTATACCGAGAGGCTATAGAAATATACAAGCATAAGGGAAATATTAACAGAAAAGAGGAAGGTATCAAACTGTCTAAGGCCTGGTTTCATACACTAGAAAATAAATGCATTAACACCAGTGACAACAAGGAGACGACCATTAGCCAATCAGCAAGAGCCACGCCCACTCACCCTGCACCCACCACTACTATCAATACAACGTCCTCTACGTCCACAGCGCTCACTCTAAGTAGATCATCCGACCAGGAAACACGCCTAGAAGCACTCGCCACTGAAGATGCCCTCCGCAGTTAAGGGCGAAACGTCTGGTATCAACACCAACTATGGATCACGGCCACATAACCCGGAATCACTCAACATTATGATTACCGGCCGTGAAAGCCTGCATTCAACTACTGACATTTCGCTATAGTATTTTTGCGTATTTTGATGTTATATTTGAATTTGTGTAGATTGATAGGCCTACGTCGCATAATTCCCCAAGTATTTTTCTATGTTATATATGTAGGAATTTAAAAGAAGTAAATATAGAATGTCTTCACTGTAATGAGTTGTAAGATAACATCTGACATAAGTACGTGTTGTATGTAATTGCGTGATAGTCGGTTCTTACTCCCCCACTGTGTAAGTATTTCCAATGTTAGGTGTTGTTGTAACATGCACATGCGTCAGAATAAAAATTGTATATAAGAAATATACTGTCTCATCACGAAACTCGTTAGAGGAAGGAAGAAATTTGATTCACAGCGGAAATCACTCGTATCAGATGAAATTTCATTGCAGTTATTAATGCAGTATTTGCCTCCCTAAGAGTTAAAAAAAATAATACAAATTATGTTCTTTCATTTCAAACTTGTATTTATTTATATACAGATTTTTAATGTTTACACTTCTTTCTGTGCCAAAATATTATTTTCCTTCTCCAATCATCTCTATCCATCCACTCCATGCCCTCCAGTCATCTTGTTCTCATTGCAGTTCTTATTTCTTGCATCTACGATTTTCAAGGTCTACCTTTCCTTTCTTTTCAATCTATTGTTTGTAACTTGTAAAGAATTTATTTACAGGCTATTTGCATGGGATTTCAACATTCTAATAGCCACACGTAGAAATGCAATACATAATGGAAGTAAACAGTTAATTACAAATTATGAAAATTTTGAAGAAGTGACTGAACTCAAATACCTGGGAACAATACAATTAGAAACAGGAATGGAGCGTAGAAAGAAACTAACATAAGAACTAAGGATGATATTATGTATTACACTTCTCCTATATCTTACACGGACACGGTCTCTCGAAACAGGATTTTTTTAACTCTTGACTTCATGCATTTTGAACCAAATAAGGGCACGAGGGGTTTTTTAAACTTTATTTTTCTTTGTCAAACATTCAAAACAATAGCATAAAACACACACCTAGTACAATAGTGGATATTTATAATACGCTAAAGCCCAAACCACGCCGGAAATCGAATTCGGCAATCGGAATGGAAGTTAGATATTGCACGACCACCCACACCTATGAAATTTATATGTTAAGAGAGGTATGAAACTACATTTCAGAAAAACATTTGAATTCTAGTAATTTTAAAAATATAAAAATTGTGAAAAGTTAAAATGTCGCCTTATACTAAACATATAGGGATCTATTTAAGTAAACTGAAATATTCCATATCTACTTAATGTATTCATAAGAATTTTTATATCTGACGTCGAGTTTGAAGGATTATGTCATTGAGAATGTATTTGCATAATGCTCTATTTTAAAGCTGGATAACATTACTTGTATAAAAAGTTATTCCGGAGGCCCGCTAAAAAAGGGTCATTTGAGGCGAATTGTAAGGGAATAAAGTTAGAGAGAGAAAGATGTGTATGGAAAGAGACTTAAAAGACAAGAGAGATCTATATTATAAGACAAAAAGAAGAAAGGAATTCGTGAATTTTATCGAAAAATAGGACACAGAGATGGAGTTGAAAGGAAATGTAACAAAGGAAGGCTAGTAAGTAAAAAAGAAGAGCAAAGCACGGAAAGATGTACATAAAAGAAGGCAGTAGAACAGGAGAAATAAAAATAAAGGTACAAATAAAGAGACTTCCAAAACAAAGAACTCGAAGAAAGAAACCAGTAAAGACGTTAGAAAATATCTTGCTTTCAGTGGAGGCTCTATCCTCGTTCGAGGCGTAGGAAATCCCTGCAAAACAAGCTAAATACGATAGGTCTGTATGTTGGATTCACATAAATCATATTTATAATATATTCACAATAATTTCATAATGAGGATCATACTCCAATGGTAATTAGATATTCTTCGAACTAACTAACTCACTGGCACTATGGAACGCGTAAGTTCATGACCGCGCGGACATAAGCTCTGCATACATCCCTATCTTCAGCTAATGTTTTCCGATCATTCCCTGTATAACACTGGTCAACATCATTTTTGTCTCATGAGTGCCAATAGTTGTACTTAATGCAGTTTTTTATCGTGTTTTCAAACATGTATTCGAAATTTCTCCATCACCAACAGTTTTTTTATTTCAATTTCAATTAATGGATTTAAATAATTATTTTTTAATAAACGTTTTTTCCGTCCATTTGTCCATTGTAAAATAAAACCAAATGAGCTAACTCAGGAGATTTCAGCTATGGAAAAGAGATATCAAGGCAAATGGAATCCTAAAGTTTTATCTTTAAGGGGGGTAGAATTTAAGTTGAAATATATCTAGCTTGACAATTATCAATAATTGCAATTTTTATGCTGGCCGATTATTGTTGGACCACCAAGAGGGATGCTCCACAGGCGAAGGATAGCAGAAAATCGTAATTTCTTACTTTCTAGGTGAGTCCGAATGTTCTAATATTGTGTATTTACGAATGTAGAAAATTTTAAAGTGTTTGAAATTATAAATGCCTGTTTCTTGGAAACCTTGCGTGATGGAGAAAAACCGATATCATATTTGAATTCTTCTTCTTCTTCTTCTTCTTCTTCTTTCTTTCATGTGATAGACCTAGTGGTCTGTTACGGTCTCAATCCAATGTTTGAAGAGTCTGCCTAAAGATCTCTTGCCTGGTGGCTGGTAATTTAAGATCTGACATGGTATTCTTCTTCTGCTCATTCTTCTTACGTGAGAATTCCAGTTGTTTCTGTATTTTATACATATTCCATGACTGATTCTGTTCATATTTGAATTCAGGAGAAAAATACTATCAGAATCACATATTTTTCTTTGTGAGACAAAAAAAATATTTTTTGTTGCTCAGTGTAATCTTCTTCCCTCAAATCATAGTTAATGTTATTCTCCTACCTCATTCTTGGTCTACCAACTGGGCGTTTTTCCTCTGGTTTACCTCCAAGAAGCTTCCATGAACGTCTTTCATTCTCCATTCGTGCCACATGTCCTGCCCATCGCAGTCTACGAAACTTAACTGTACTTATTATATCTGGTTTCCTATGACATTCATATAGCTCACTGTTATTTCTCCATTCGCCAGTTTATTAATCTCTCTTACAAGGCAACTGTCAAGCATTGCATGCCAAAACCTACCTTAAGATTTCTTCCAGAGAAGCGATTGTGACGTACAAAGACCGTGTCCAAAAAACCTATCTGCCGTTTTTACCGTAATTGCAAGTTCAAATCAAATTCCAAATCTCTCATTTAAACTATAGGGACGTAATACAACTTCTGTATTGGCAGTTTGGAAAAACCTCACTAACTGCCGGCCGTGTCCCATCCCGTCTCACTCCACTCGGTGCTTTACTCATGCAGGGATTTACATCTGCTCTGTAGAGTGGGCTGCTATTTCTGGATTCTGGTTTTTATTTCAGTGTCTTGCATTTTAAAACGGCAGATATTTTTTTGGGCACGGCCTTGGTGCATTACAACCCTCCTTTGGGAGAAATGTGAAGGTAAGTTTCGGCATGCAATGGTTGACAGTGTTCTTGTTAGATGTGTTTCACTTATCATTTATAAAAGTATTGTTTTCACGGTCCTCATATTAGCTGCTGTCATCATATCTCCATGTTGGATGATGTAGCCAGGAATTGTATTTCCGGCAAGAATCCCTCAATATGTCAATAGAGGAGACAGTTCTGGCAGTTTTTGGCGGGCAAGGATTTAAATTGACTCATTAACTCACGCCCTAAATGGTAGTCAATGACCAATCACAATTCAATGAATTTTGTTTTAAAACCAATGACAGTCGTATTTCACCTCGCTCTTTATTGATTTATCTATATCAGCTCCTGCTATGGTGATAATGAAAGCTCCTCCTTTTTAACATTCTGAACAGGTCAGAGCATTATTTTTCTCCAACAAATACATTGAACATAGCAAATAATGAATAGATTCCTTGATTTTACTGAGCTGTTTAATAAAAAATGAAGTAATATCTATAATGTTGATTATAATATACAGTTTGATGTGTTTAATTATTTCTGCACTAGGGTGCATTCTTACAATATTGCGATCCTATTTGGCAATAAATAATATGATCAAGTTGCAATGAATGAACATAATCTCACATTTCTGATTTATTTTCAAACATCACCGTTTACATTGAATATATAAATATTTTAAAATAACTATAATTAAATAATGGTTTGTGAGTAACCAGATTAATTTTATTCGTTAAATAGTCCTAACAGATGCCACTCTTGATTTCCAAATTCTCTAGTTAAAATCGCTCGTCACTTTGCGCCTCGTGAATTTAACGATGACATGGAAATCACTCGTGGCATTACTTATGACGAATTAACTCATGCCCCAAATGGGAGTCAATGACCAATCACATTTCAATGATTTTTTATTTACAACCAATCACAGTCGTGTTTCGCCTCGAATTTATCAATCAAAGTTTATCATATTAAAGAAAACACCCCCTTTTTAACATTATGAATAGGCCATAGCATTATTTTGTAGTGACTGACTCTCCAAGAAATACGGCTACCAGATTGTTTATATAGTGCATGAACATCAGCAAATAGCGCATGCGGGAGATAATATAAAAACATTTGCAGCAATTGATTATACCTAAAAAAATAAACCACTGTTTGCAATTTCTTAAACGAATTATGTTCCAGGAAACGACGTTGCAGAAAATATAATTGAGATATTTACTTCATAGGACATCAGAAATGAATCAACACCTATAATGTTGGTTATAAATTTCTCCACTAGGGTGCATTCTTACAATATTGCGATCATTTGACAATAAATAATATGATCTGGTTGCAGTGATGAACAAAAGAAGCAAATGAAGCATACCAATCGTTTCTCATTTGTTTTCAAACATCGCCGTTTACATTAAATATATAAATATTTTAAAATAACTATAGTTAAATAATGATTTGTGAGTAAACAGCTTAATTTTATGCGTTAAATAGTCCTAACAAATGCCACTCTTGATTTAGTGATTGGAAATCACTCGTGGCATTACTTATGATATTTTTTTTATCAGTTATAGATACAGTTCTCGAATAGGCGATCATGCAGTCGTCATAAGTTTAACATTAACAGCATATTGAGTCGTTACGGCTGGTTTTCTGAACCTGGATCCACCAGTATTAATTACTCAAGATTCTGGGGTGGCCACATTTCCATGAGAAAATTTCTTCCCTCATGGATCTAACCATAGCATATCTTGTAGCTCTATGTAAAGACATGATTTGGACCGCTGAATTTACGACGTGGGACTATTAAAGAATTAAGTTCATCACAAGGTATATATTACGTTCTCTGGAGAGATTAGGGACTCAATTCAGACATTGTACTCTTGTGAACCAGGCGCTAAGACTTGTTTATTTTATCCCTTCTGCAATGGCACGCTTTTTAAATCGAATCCCACTGCCGGACAAGCAGATCTAAACATTTAAAGCTCGTTTTACCAGAATAGTTTTAAATTATCACATCTCAGCTAAATATTATATATACCGGTAGTATTTTAATGAAATTTGGACTACATTGTGCACAAAAGAAGGCGAAAATTAATATTTAGGTCTATAATACGTTAAAATTGGAATGTACGTACAGTTTCGAAGTAATTATTATGGGCGACGTTTCTGAATTTTTAAATGGCTTTGGGTACAATAACCCATAAAATTGCAAACCAGATGGGTGATTAAGTGATTCAAAATGAATCGGACAGAAAAAAGGATATTCATCTTAAAATCATGGACTACTATCTGCGGAATCATTTCGCCGTTGTTATTGGCTGTGGAAGATAAGCCACTTGAGGGGTTATGAATAAGAAAATATTTCATTTAGCACTTATGTGTCCAACCCGCAGCCCGCGGGGCGCTTGCGGCCCTCGATCCTATCGCATGCGGCCCGTTATGATACTTGTTCTATCACATCGCATTTGGCCCGCAGTGATATATGTAAGTTATAGCCTAATATAATTTATGAAATAAGTAATTCTATTTGGTATAAGATAAACTTGACTACTTCGGTATTGTTGAGTTTATCCATCACCGAGTGATAAGCGACGCATCTAAGTTTCACTTCACCATGTTCAATATTATTATTATTATTATTATTATTATTATTATTATTATTATTATTATTATTATTATTATTATTATATATTCGTAGCATTGCAGTATTTGGCACGATCGAACGCGTAGGTTCATGGTCGCGCGGACATAAGAGCTCTCCATATATACCCGTTCAGATGTAATATTTAATAATCCTTCCGTGTATAATTTACCTGCCTTAAATCGCGATTAATGTGATATCCCCCTCATTCTTGGCCTACATAATGGATGTTTTCTCCCTGTTTCATCCATGAGCTTCCATGTCCTTCTTTCATTCCTCATTCGTTCCACATATCCTTCTCACCATAGTGTACTAGGCTTAACTGTTTTTGTTATAGGCCCATTAGTCTTTGCCATACACCTGTTATAATATTTTTTTTAAATTATATAGTGTATAGAATATAATATTGGCCTATATATTATTATAATATAATAACTAATTCATTGGCACTAAGGAGGTTTATGACCGCGCGGATATCCCTAACGAATGATAGTATTTTCCAATCAATTCACTGCATAATTCACTTCTGTCAAATCACATGTTATATTTTTCTCCCGTCTCATTCTCTGGTTTTCTAACAGCAGTTTCATTCCATATTTGTAATACGTGTTGTCCATCGCAGTCTATGTTACAAAATAAAATATTAATACATAGAGGGTTTCCAGAAATATTCTTTCGGGTTTCGAACACGTGTCACTTACGTTTAAATAAACTTAGAAACATGAACGTAGTACTAATGGAAAGAGAAATTCGACATGTTTTGGTTATAGTATCACAGTTGGCAACAATGACGTATAATTACATACAACATTGCGTATTGATGAAAGTGAGAAAATGGCTGGTTAGAGGATAGGCGAGCGTTCTGATTTCTCGATTATCATGTTCATCAATCTGTAATTGTTGTTCAACCATCAAAAGATTTTAATGAATTATACCCTAACTGCAGGGGAAAAAAAGAAATTCCAAATGTAGAAATATAAGGTATATTTCACATAGACCCTAAAAAACTAGTTACACTATTATAATATAAAGACTCAATCTTGTTCCACAGTTTCGATCAAGATTTGGTGAAGATCCACCCAGTGGTCGTTCAATTCATAAGATGTACTCTGATTTTACGACAAGATCTGTAGGAGGAAATCTTCTGGACGCCCGGCTGTAAGTGAGGCAACTGTAGACCGGATTCGTGAGTATTTTACACGTAGTCCTCAAAAATCAACCATTGCAGCTAGTAAGGAGCTGCTGATACCTAAATCCATCGTATGGAAAGTTCTGCGTAAACGCTGTGTACAAGCCACCTCTTCCACAGACCGTCCTTGATCTAAAAAGGCGCATCACAGCAGCCATTGAAACAATTGACCATTATATGCTACAACATTCCTGGGCGGAAATGGACTATAAGCTTGATGTGTGTCGTGCTACCAAAGGAGCTCACGTTGAACATCTGTAACGTACTGTAACGAAAACGTTTTGAGTTTCTCTTTCCATTAGTACTACTTTCCTGTTTGTAAGTTTATTTAAACGCAAGTTACACGTGTTCGAAACCCGAAAGAGCATTTGTGGGATCTGTATATGTACTTGAGAGTTGCCGTCCTCAACTGGATTAAAAGAATTAACCTATTTGAGGACGACGGCACATTTCAGATATATATTTTTAAATTTTATTTTGTGTACCTCAACGGAATTCTAGTACGAATTTTATCAGTAAGCAGTCTGTTATTTAACTATTTTTTTTTAATTTTGTTCTCCATCATGATCATAAAGTTTACTGCTACTACTACTACTACTACTACTACTACTACTACTACTACTACTACTACTACTACTACAACTACTGTTACTACAACTACTGTTACTACAACTACTGTTACTACAACTACTGTTACTACAACTACTGTTATTACAACTACTGTTACTACAACTACTGTTACTACAACTACTGTTATTACAACTACTGTTATTACAACTACTGTTACTACAACTACTGTCACTACAACTACTGTCACTACAACTACTGTCACTACAACTACTGTTACTACAACTACTGTTACTACTACTACTGTTACTACTACTACTGTTACTACTACTACTGTTACTACTACTACTGTTACTACTACTACTGTTACTACTACTAGTGTTACTACTACTACTACTATTACTATGACAACAACTATTACTACTATTACAACTACTGTTCTACTGGTATATTCTGATATATAAAAATGAATGTTTGTTTGTTTGTTCGTATTCTATGCGCGGCCATACCGTTGATCGGATGTTGATAGGATTTTTTTCAAAATGTTCAGGTGATTCCCGGGATGAACATAAGTTATAAGGGAGTTGTAATACGCAACCATTTCACCCCTAAAAATCGCCCTTTGTAGCAAAAAACGTGAAATAAAGTCCCATTTTAACGCTTAAATGACTTACGCTGCCTAAACCATACCAAATACACCAATTTATTGTCCACGGAATTGAATATCTCAAAAAACTCTACAAAAAAAGTCCGCGACAGCATATGTTTATCTTTTACAGATAACTCACAATAACCATTTTTGTCTTTCATTGATTCCAGGAAGATAGGGATAAACTGATTCCCGTGCAAGCATGGCAGCTCAGGTCTGGTGGTTAAAACACACAAACATATATTTAGGAGTAGCAGCGCACGCCGGGTATTAGCTAGTAATGGAATAAAAAGTGAAAACTGATATTAAAATTGTGATTATTTTAAGTTTTGGGACGGGATTTTTAGCACAGGTTGATTCAGGTTGGGTGTCCGAGAGATATGGGTACCTGGACGGTTTGATGCTCCGGACTGCTGAGGTTCCAGGGTTCGGTATGAGCTGGATTCTCATCAAAGGTTCGCATGGGGAAGATTAAAGTGATACAAATATTTAGGTAAATCACTGGAGGCTGCCGTGGAGTAAACACAATGGAGTCATTTATTTTCACAGATGTATGCACTGCTCAGTCCTCCGACTGCTTTCTTGAGTTCCAAAGCACAATGTAGGAGATGATCCTGACTTTGACGAAATTTAACTGAACTGAGATTAATGTTTTATTAGAGTTGCGAGAAATGCGCTCTGCTCGACGGTGAGCCAACAAGTAGTGTGCGCCCTATTAGACTACGGGCCAACAAGTAAGTGTTGTACGATACTCTTCGCGAATAATTTATTTAGTCCATTAAGTATATTTATGACCCCGCCCACATATATGCTTTGGGCATTTTTACAGATTAACAAATGTTACAAGTTTTGGGGTTGGTTCCCCTCTTCTATATATGTCATATTTCCAAAGATGCTGGTTCACGCCCATTTTCCATTGCTAAAGGATGTCCAAACCCTTATATCTTATTCTTAGGTTCCCAAAAAATAATTTGATATATTGTTTCCATTAAACAACTAAAACCTAGTATTGAATGCACTTATTTAGGAACAAAATTAGACCATTCAGGCGATAACACAGTCGAAATTAAAAATAGAATCGCACAAACAAAACAAGCAATAAATGCTTTAAACTCTCTTTGGTGGAGCAAAAATATTACAAAAAATAGAAAATTACAAATATATCAAACCGTAATTCAGAACATTTTAACAAATGGTGCTGAAGTCTGGCAAATTCCTACCAGGGAAATGAAAAGAATTTTAAGTACAGAAATGGATGTTTTAAGAAGATCAGCTGGAAAATCTAGAATGGATAGAATACTAAATAAAGAAATAAGGGAAATTATTGGTGTACAAGAGGAGCCGGACATCATAGACATCATAGAAAAGAACATATTGCAGTGGTATGGTCATGTCAAACGAATGCCAGAGCAAAGATTGCCAAAAAATTGTTATGGAATGGATCCCAATGGAAAGGAGGAAGAGAGGAAGACCGAAGAAAACTTGGATAGAAGGGGTACAAGCAGCTATGAACATCAGAGGAATGGAGGAAGATCAATGGATGGATAGAGAGGAATGGCGTTTGGTTTCCGGAAGACGGCGGCAGCTGCCATGATATCGGATGATGATGATGATGTTTCCTTTAACGACTTACTAAGTGAAGGGGTACTACATCTCCGACAAAGACGTCTCCTGTCGTGCTAATATCTTTCTATCTTAATTGGCTTTGGAGAGCATCCTATGCTCCTTAAGACTGGAAAAACTGTCTTTTGTATCTTACTATGGAAGTGTAATTTGCTATTTGAGGATTATGTCTAGTTGACAGTACCTTGGTCGTGTATTTTGTATTACAAAGAGACAGTTCGAATTCCTTTCCCTATTGTGTTCAGCAACGCGGTCCGCGGAAAACCACGTGTTATGCCAGGCTTTTACTGACTAATAACTCTATGATGTTTGTAATTTATTAAACTTTATATAAAAATCTTATATTGTTCTAATTATCAAGTTATTTATATTTTCATTGTATTACAAATGGCACCCTGATTATTTTGAGTATAAACTCGGTATACTTAGGATTATTATTATTACTATTTCATTATTTGGATCTATTTTGTATTTAGATACAGTAAGGTAAATTATCTTTTGTATACTAGATATTGGGTAACAATGCCTGGACCTAATATTGCTACAGTTTCTATAATGTTTTTTTAATTCTATTTAAACTATGTTGACGTCCGCCACTGAATCAGAATGAAGATATTCTAACTTGGACAAGGGAAATGGTATCCCCACTGCTGTAAATTCCAGGCAAGATTTTATTCAAACATATTCCAAGAGACTTACATAATGAACACTGACGTTTCCTTAAGCAATCCTGCTAATGAAGATTGTCAAAGCAAAGTATAAATGACAGAGAATATTGTCTCTCTTTCTGGAAAGTTAGAGAGTTTGCTAGATGCATATAAATGAGAGCCATTTATCTCTTGTAACACCTTCCCTTTTGTCTTACTGATCTACTCTCTAAATATACTGAATACTCTGTCATTTACTCACTCCTTTCTATATTGTCACAAATTTCAGAAAAAGCCTCACAGCGAAATGATTTCTGTGGCGAACGTTTTTGTGAAAATCTCTATTTAATTACCAAGTTTTATGTCAGATTTTATGTATTTTGGAACAAAAGAGATCTTTTTTATTTAATTACTAAATATAAAAGCAGAGTATAAATTATTATTTGTGACCAAATGACTAACTTTTGATCTGTACACATATAATATAATATCCATCCACAGTAATTCTGCCCGTGGGCAGGTCTTCCACTGCAATCATAGCATGTTCATTCTATGCTTTGCAGTTTTACTAGGAAATTATAGATGTGGTAGCTTGTTGCTTTCCACTTCAGTGAATGGTGAAGATGATAACGATAAGAATGATCATGATGGCCGGATGATTTTCGGGGTCCGTTGGGCTCTAAGCGTCCTGACATTTGTCTTACATGTGAGGAAAAACCCCGAAGAAACCTCACCCAGGAGCCTGTCCCGACCGGGAATCGAACCTGGGCCTGCTGCGTGACAAGGCAGCACGCTACCTCGAGACCACAGCGGTTGATTTATAATATATATATATATATATATTAGCCGAGCGGTTAAGGTAGGAAGCCTTGGCGCAGAGCTACGGGACTTGCGCTGGTTCGAGTCTCCATGGGGGAAGACATTTTCTCATGGTATTTCGGCCAGTATGGGACCGGTGCCCACCCAGCATCGTGAGGCAATTGGGTAGCTACAATAAGTAGCGGCTCCAGGTTGAGGAACCGGCTATAAACGGCTGGGGGACTCGACATGCTAACAACATGTCACCCCTACACTGGCTGTTGATCATCTACCTCTGTGATTGACGCATGTGGATGTGAAAGACCAGCAGCCGGCTGGTAAAAGGGCAACCGCTGAAAAGTGGAAAGACCCTCAATCGGAATATATATATATATATATATATATATATATATATATCACAATCTTTTACATATATAAATGATAGATTAATTCATTAGAGTTTATTACTTTCCTTGTAATTTTTTCATGTGTAGTTCTTCCTTTATCTATATTTTCATTTATTAACTTCTAAATTATAATTATCTTTAACTGCATTGTATTATTATATCTTCTTATTCTCCTTCTTCTTCATCTTCTTCGATGGTACTACGGTCTTTGTAGTCTGACCTTGACCTCCGTTTTAAGAGCCGTCCATTCACTTCGATCGCTTATTTTTTATTTCGAATTCTTGATTCCTGCCTGTTTTACAACTTACTGTATAACCATCTAAACCTAGATCGACCAATGCTTCTCTTATTAACCAGTTTAGAGTTTAAAACTTTTTTTATATATTCGATCAGTATTCATCCTACAAGACATGGCCCAACCATTCAATTCATCTACATTTAAAGTCCGTGATGATGTCAATGTCTTTGTATTTTCTCTGAAGTTCTACATTTGTTCTTATTCGCGATATGTCATTATTATTATATCTTACTTTCATTATTATTTAGTTTAGCCAGATAATAATTTAGTATGTAATATTATTGTGATTTTTTTATCTGAATGTAAATTACATTTATCCTGGTGAGTGGAAGATAAGGTCACATGGCGTTAACCTTGTCCGTCGCCGTGGTGTAGTTGGTAGAGTCCGTACCTTCCACTCCGGCGACCCGGGTTCGATTCCTGGCGGTGTAGGGGATTTTAAATCTCCATCTTGGGTCTGGGTGTGTGTGTCTGTCCTTGCATCTATGTGAGAATTGAAGAAAGTAAACAAACAGGTAAAACAAAAAAGAAAAAGGTAAAACGAGAAGGAAAACTACTATAAACGAAAAAAAATACATTTGTGGACACAGTGTATATATAAAGTAAAATTATTTAAAAAAACTCCACGAGGATAAATAAATAAAAATATATTCTGCCCGTATTTGTTTATTCTTCTCTTTTAAAAGTGGAGTAAATTTTGAAGGAGTGGCAGAATTAAAATATCTATCTAACTGACTAATCTACATCAATGACTCTATCGAGCCCAGAGAATCATGGTCGCGCGGATATAACCTCTTTATATATCCATATCCTGAGTTAATTCTTTTCAATCGTTCCCTACATAATCTACCCCCTCAGATCATGGTTAATGTTATTACATAAGTGTAATAACTCACTTGACAAACTGGATAATTAATACTAAAATATATGTTTGAGATTGAAAGAATAAATTGTTCATTTTATACAGTTTTACATTCTAAGCTTTTTGTCTTTCTCCCCGAGAATAATATGCAATATTACAGTATAGTTATTTAAGTTGGCAACCCCGAAATGTAGAAAGTTGAACTTTCAATCATGGTCGCAATTGCTGTTAGTACGGCAAAACGCACTATCGTGCAAAAAAAGTATATTTAGACATATTTTTGTGATTTTTCTTTGAATTAATTCAAGAATCTTCTAACAGATATAGAATATATGGATGTTTGTGAAGGTGGTAGATGAATAACACTTTATTAGTTAATTTATTTATTTAGTCACAGTGTAAATACATTCATACATTCATAGCATACCTGAATGAGCTGCAGCTTGTTCTCGGACAAACGATCAAATCAACGAAAACACAATGACCTACAATTTGAAATTAAAAATGTAATGATGAAATTGTAACAAACGCCAGAAAGTGAAAATGCAAATTTTAACAAAGTACAAAGATTCAGATGGTTAATACATGTTGAAAAAGTCAAAAGATTTTATATCAAACAAAATAATTACAGCAGAAATATATGGAATGAGGAAAAAGAGGACAGAGGAGAGAAGGATATTAGAGTAATAATAATAATAATAATAATAATAATAATAATAATAATAATAATAATAATAATACTTTATTTATTCTGGCAGAGTTAAGGCCATAAGGCCCTCTCTTCCACTCAACCAGCACAAATACAAATAAATATTCGACAAATATAGATATACACTATACTAATTATAAACAGTTAAAGATACAATAAATGTAGCAATGTAAATGTCATGTACAAACAACATTTTATAGGGTAATAACAATAATGATACGATAATAATAATAATAATAATAATAATAATAATAATAATAATAATAATATAAATATGATACATTACACGGGAAACACCAATTAATATATACATCTTACACTGGATAATAATGAAGTCGAGTTTAGAGCAAATATAAATTTATATTTCTTTTAAAAGATGCCAATGTCCGGCAGCCCCTTATTTCTTGTGGTAGGGAATTCCAGTTGCGAGAAGTGGAGATGATATATGACATGGAGTGATGTGATGTCCTATGTTGCGGTATATTAAGTAAGAGACTATGTTGTGATCTTGTGTTTGAGTAATGGTAAAGAGAAATTGAAGTCAAGAAATTTTAGACCGTGGATGGTGGAATGCTCTTGTTAAGGAGGCCAAAGGTTTCTAACTGTTCCTATACTTCAAACATCTCACTATTCCTCATTCTACCTTATTTCAACCATCCGACTCGAATTCCCTCCCCTCGTACATCAAAGACTGTCCGACTCAAAAACAGCTCATGAAAAACTCACTATATATTTCCTTAGACAATATAATGTATAACCGTGTTCCATGTATGCTTCTATTATTACTTCATATTTTAAACTTCCTGTATCAAGCCAATTACTTAACAAAATTATAGATTATTATTGTTATTATTATTATTACTGTTATTATTACTATTATTATTATTATTATTATTACTATTATTATTATTTTAATTACAATTTTTATTTGTTTCCATTGATAATTTTACATTGTGTAGCCTACCTATATCTATTATGTACATGAGGCACTAGATAAACTAAATAGTGACCTAGTCTCTATTTCCCAATGGTCGACGAAACATGGACTTAATCTTAATGCTGACAAGACACAGTGCATAATTATAGGACATCGGCGAATCCAAAATATTATAAATTACACAAATATTCCTACCATTCTCGTAAATGAGAAGCTCAGTAGTCAAAAATCTGGATATCTACATGGACCAACACCTAGACTGGAAAATCCAAGTGTATAATACCTGCAAGAAAGTGTTCTCAATTCTTCACTCCCTAAATAGTTTTAAAAACTTTCTTCCTACAAAATTAAAACAAATACTTGTACAGAGTCTTATAATGCCACACTTCGACTACTGCGACATATTACTGACTAATCTGACAACTGATCTATCTGACAGACTACAGCGTGCTCATAATGCGTGCATTCGACTTATATTCAATCTCCGCCGTTGTGACCACATGGCTACGCCTAAATGACAGAAGAACTTTATATTCACATATCTTATTATTCCAAATTCTGCACACATATGTACCAAGTTATTTAACAACACGTTTTCAAAATCTATCGGCTCATCACATTTAGGAACAAGATCACAAGACTCTTCTTTACTTTTGATACCACAGCACAGGACATGTCTATACTCTGAATCCTACACAATATCAAAGACTAGAGCATGGAACTCTCTTCCCAGTCAAGTCAGGGACTGTTAAATACAATTTAACTGATATCTTAAGTTCACACAATGAAAACATTAACTGCATAACAACTATATAGAGCATTCCATTAATAATCATCTAGGAAGCTACTTACTTTATTTTATATGATTTTAATTTTATTATATTCTATGTTTTTGTTAGTATTAGCTAGTATTAGATCACATCACCATTGTATTTTAATAATATCTTAAAATTGTAATATGTATGTCATTTTTGTATAATTCTACTATTCGCTGGTTGAGTAGAAGAGAAGGCCTTATGGCCTTAACTCTCCTAACTAAATTAAAGCATTATTATTATTATTATTATTATTATTATTATTATTATTAATCATGTAGATAATTCATAATTGTTGTTAAATGTATAATTTAACCCTGGTGAAATGGAAGAGAAGACCTTATGGTCTCAATTCCATCAGGTAAAATAAATAAATAAATAAATAAATAAATAAATAAATAAAAGGTCACATGGATCAGCAGCGTCAGGGAATAACTAAGTAATAATAGTTTTAATTCCTATAAATCTACAAGACAACATAAGATACATGGCTTTACACATTCTTTCTGGAGCGAGGAAACAAATCTGATCTGTTTCAATCCGTGGAATTCAAACACATAGATGATCATGGTAGCCATCGGGATTCATCATCTTCTTCTTCTTCACTTCACGGGCTAGGCAAATTGCCTGTCCCGCCTCACAGTTGTGCTGTCCATCTTTTCACTAGCCTTCCTACATTCCTTGAACCTCTTGGCTTGTAGTTGAATGCTGCTCTTGGTAATCTTGATACATTTATTATTTCCACGTGTGTAAACCATTTCTCTCTATATTCTCTGATTTTCTCATCCAATGGATATATATTTAACTCTGTTCTTATATCTTCATTCCTTATCCGATCCAACCTTGTGCAGCCTTTTGTTCTTCTAAGGAAGTTCATTTCTGCGCTTTGTATTCTACTTTGAAGTTTTTTTTGTCATTACCCAAGTTTCGCTCCCATAAAGTAATGCAGGAACTGCCAATGTTTTATAAAACTTCAATCTAGTATCTCATCTTGTTTTATTCTTTAATGTTTTATGTATAGTTCCGCATATCATTTGAAATTTCGACAGTTTCATATGTCGGGATTAATCGGGATTCATATTATTTAATATAAGACTTTAGTACCGCGTCACTGCTTGAAATCGTAGCTGTTTATACGAATAAAAAATAATTAAAATAAAATCATCTAGTTTAATTAATTGCACATGGAAATTGAAAGAATTTCAGAAGTCGATGTTATACAATTAGTGTATTTGTTATATCTACTCTCTCTTTCATTTTTCCTGTTTTCTGACGTCACAATTCTAGCCAAAGGAAATGAAAAAAAAAATGTAATTTGTTATGGTAAACAATGTGGTTTGGTAACAGAAGTAAATTTACATGGAGTATATTTACAAAATGACGAGAATTATTTATAAGGCAATTAAAAGTTTAATGTGTGTTTTGTAATGTGCCCAATGGCAGATTGTAAATGAAATGTAGCAGCATAATTTGAAATACGTATACCAGGGTCAACTTTTGATTGTTATCATTCCCGTGGGTTGACCTACGCTGACATATTATTACATTCACAAATGTAATTTCATTCTATTCCTTTTTGCACGTTAGTAAAATTAAACAATTATAATTATTTAAAATAGTACTGGACACGTTATTATATCATAAAACATTGTTTACTGTTTTCCAAGCGAATCTTCATGTAGGTCATATTAAAATAATTTGTCGGCCGCGGTGAACTAGTGGTTATGCACCTTGCTTTCCGAGGGTCGCCGGTATAAATCTGGCCGGAGTCGGAAAAATCCGAGTAGGAAATCCTCCGGGAGGAACTTTAAGCCATGGGTCCCAAGTCGGAAGATATTCAGGTTCGTAAAAGATCCTTAAGCCTGAATAAACAGGCATCTAAGCGAAATTGACCGACCTCTATGTCCTAGTAATACCTAAGTTACCTGCTAGATGTCTCAAAATAAGTCGGTGTGTTGACTCCATGTCATTCACAACATCTATAAGTAAGCACGATATCTAAACATTTACTTGGTCTAGTAACTCCTAACAAGGGAGAGACTATGGATCTACATTGGGCTACGCCATTGTAGATATAAAGTAAAGCAATCCCACTACAGGCCTCAGGAGGCCCTTGGGGTAGTAGGATGTTAAAGCTCCCACTTTTTCTGGACAATCGGCACTTGATGTCAGCCAGGTTGACAGCCCTGCGTGACGGCCGCCTTTACCCCAGAACAAGCGTATGGTTCTCATTTCCGTTAGAGGTTGAGTCGACCCCAGGACCATAGTGCCGCCAGAAGGTTTGGGTCAGTTTAAAAATCCTGACCCCACCGGGACTTGAACCCTCGATCTTCCGGCTTGTAGCGCAGTGCCTTAACCACTACGCTACCGCGTGACCCACGCCATTATAGATATTTTAAAATAATTTAAATCCAGTAACCCCAGGAATAAGAGCACCATCAGATGGATGGAAGTTTGTCATCATCATCGGCATCAAGGATTAGACCTTAAGGTCTGTTCCGATCTAATGCTTGAATTGGAGTGTCCATCTTTTACTGGGTCTTTCTACATTTCTTCATCTTATTGGTTTGTAATGGAGAAATTGTTATCCATTCTATTGATGTGGTCAATCTATTCATCTCTGTATTGTGCAATTCTGTCTAATAGTTTGAATGTATTTAGTTCACTTCTTATAACAAATGAGTACCTTTTGGCAACGGAAATGGATTTTATACGAAGGGCCGGAAGAATTTCAAGAAGAGAAAAAATTAGGAACTCAGTTATAAGGGAGAAAATGAAGATTGAAGACTCTATTTTAGATTATATTAAAACTCAGCAATTAAGATGGTACGGACATGTCCAGCGAATGGAAGAGGATCGACTACCAAAATCTGTTTTGGAATGGAAACCTGAGGGAAGACGAAGCAGAGGAAGACCTAAAACCTCCTGTAGTCAGGGAATATGTTTATATATGAAGGAGAAACATCTGCAACCAGGAGATTAGATGGACCGACAAAATTGGCTATTAGGAATCGGACGATGTCAAAGACATTAATCAACCGATGATATATCTATCTTATATTTTCATTTCGTTTTCGATCTGTTAATGTATAGCCAGCCACACTCCTCAAAAACCTAATTTCTGATGTTTCTATTCTTCGTTCCTGGTTCTTTGTTAACAACTAGTGTTCCGATCCATGTAGTAGTGTTGGAACCGCCATTGTTTAAAAAAATTAGTCTCTTTTCTAGTTGCTTTGAGACTTCGTTTTATGGTGCACACATATAATTAAATTTATTTATTTTCTTTTCAGGATCTTCATTTTTTCTATATAACACATTGTATCTCAGATAATTATAATTTCTTATCTGTTCTATTATTTTATTCCCTAATTGGATTTTTATTCTTAGCGGCTCATACCCTCGAAAAGCTAAAACTTTTGTTTTTAGAGTAAATATTTTCAAGTTGTATGTTTCACATATCTTACTTAATTTGTAAATTGCCCGTTGTAAGCCATCTTCTGACTCAGATATCACAACCTGATCGTCTGCAAAAAGTAAAGTATCTAGTAAAATATCGTCAATTTTAAAATGTTCAGTTAAAATATTTTGCCAATTCTACATGAGATCGTCTATATATATATATATATATATAATATATATATATATATATATATATGTATATATATATATATTAAAAAGTGATGGCGACAGTGGGCATCCTTGAAAATTAGTAATGGTTCTTAACGTAAAAAAATTAATATTCCTAGTAAAATGATATAAACGAAACACGTTATTTTAAATTGTAAAAAGGGAAAGCGTTTGATTAGAAATAGAACAGAATGGAAAAACTTCAGTAAGAACCTACAATCCAACTAGGAACAGAAGGATATTGTAATTATGATGCATTTGCCAGAGGCAGGTTATAACTAAAAAATACAACCAACATTTAAACTACTATCTCCATAGAATATTTTATACACTGGGTATTTAAAAAGTAAAAAGTGATAGTCCAAAATCACATGAGGAATAAAATGAAAACAAGAAACGAAAGTTCTAGTAGGTTAAACATAGTTTCCGAAATTAATCGATTACGAGTATTATTTGTTATTATTGTTATTTCTTTTTTTGCTAGTGGGGCTTGATGAATACTAAGTGCTGTAAGTATGTACTCTTACGTCGCTCTTGGAGATAGGGAAGTTTCGTTAGCAAGTAATTAAGTGTTGATTATTTCCCTACATATGTCAGTAAGTGATGTATCTGCTCAATGAGACATCTAGTAGACAACTAAGGCATTACGTAAGTGGCGAAGATTGGATGAATTTTGTTCAGAGACTCTAATTTACGTTTGAGGTTCTTTAACGAGCCCCAAAAATCTCTAGCACTGGAACCACGATTTTGAAATCCCTGTAGGAGGAGATACCTGTAGGATTTTTCTATTCAAAGAATCCATTGACCCGGCCCAGTTTGAACCCGCGACCCTCGGGTCTAGAGGCAAGGAACATAACCACTAAATGTTTAACTTTCATCATATAACCACTAGTCCGCTGCAGCAAACAAGTAAGTACTAAAAGAGAGTAAGGGAGCTGCAGCATATGCGTGAACAAATCTGAAATAGATTCCAAAACTTTATATTCATGATCAATTTGTTTGCTTTCTGATGGTTTCAGTTTGAACTTGTATATTATGCTTTGTCTCGTGATTAGTAAAATTGTCATTGCTTTTGTCAAATTTAGTACTTGGTGTTCAGCGAAATCCAGCCTGCGAAAATGGCATTTTGTCTTAACCAGTCACTGTCCGAACGAAAGTCCACTGGAATATTTTTTTCTTCTCTTCATTTCTACCTCTCATCCATATTTATCACTTTTGAAACACCCTGTATCCATATAGAGAGAAGTTCAAAACGTTTTCCTAAATAATAATTACAGGTCATGAAAAGTGTGGTCATTGAGAATAAAATATATAGACATAGTATATTTTTATTTAAAATACGGAAATTGTTTGACAAAACATCACGTTACTATACAGTTATTATCATTATTATTATTTTAGATTTAGATTTAGATTTATTTATTTAGCCTGGTGGAGTTAAGGCCATGTGGCCTTCTCTTCAATTCACCACGGCAAACATATATTACATCAGAATATAACAATCACAATGAACTCTAATATTAAATACTAATAAAAATTTGATCAAAAAGATAATATCTATTATATTACGATCTATAATGCAACTACGTAGTTAACGTTAGTTAAAATTAAGACTAAAACTAATAATAAGATGTATACAATCAAGACATATTAAATTGTCCCTGTCTAATGTATATATAAAACAAAGAAAAATAATGAGATATAGATAACTAATTTTACGTTTGTACAATATTTAAAACAAAACAAAAGAAAATATTTGTTAATCTTAATATTATTTTCATAGATAATTAAATTTATTAATTGTTAAAAGAATACTATTAGTGAGGTGTATAAGTTTGTTTGTTATTAAATAATTATTTAATTTGTTTTTGAAGGATGTTATAGTTTGACAGTCTCTGACATAGGGCGGAAGGGAATTCCATGTTTTGGTAAGTGAGACCGTAAAAGATAATGAATAATATACAGTGTGATGAGGAGGGATATAAAGGACAATGTGCTGATGGGATCGAGTGTCAAGATTATGTGTGCCGGATAGTCTGATGAAGCGGCGTGATAAATAATTAGGCGATGATGTGTGAAGGATTTTATAGAGAAGGGATAGTGAATGGACAGTTCTACGATCTCTTAGACGAAGCCACGATAATTGTTCCAGGGACGGTGTAACATGGTCAAATTTGCGAATAACACAAATAAAACATTATTATTATTATTATTATTATTATTATCAAAATGATAGGTTTAAAATGCAATGAAATATTTCGTTTTTGCTACTTAAAAGTACTACCAAGTTGATCACCCAACCGGGGAGGCACTGCACGTCCTTCTATAGACTAAAATATGTGTAGGACTATTTTATCCATAGTTAGAATAAATCATCTGTCGACAGGTCGTGTTCTCTTAAGGCTTGAAGGACATGAGACGGGTAAAATATTAATACAAAGAGAAAGATTACACAAATGGAAAAAAAAAGAAAAAAAGATGAGAAAGAAGTTAAAAAAATACAAATTCATATCCGCAGAATGTTACAAATATTTATCGCACTTCGAGCCCGTATATTTTAGAAGTTTGAAATACGTTTTAAAATTTCACTCCAAAACGCATGAAGCATCCTTTGTAATCCTTTTGTTTTATAATAAAAATATTAATATCAACACGCAATAGAAAAGCTGTTTAATTATTAGATTAACATCAATAATGGAAGGTTACATAGGATTCTCCTGTTCTATACATTGAAATGTCATATGTAGGACACAAAATGTAACTTCCCATGCCTTCATTATTCATTTCTTTATAATTATGCCAATTTTAATTAGAGGATTTAGAAAATTATTAATAAAGCCACATATACAATTAGTGGGATAATGCGGTTAATATTCCAGCATTATGGGGAGATATTTGTACCCAGTTATGTGTATATATGTTTGTAAAAATAACCTGATATGGATTAAAATGGTAGGGTGTATTTGTCGATACTTTTAAAATTCTATGTAATATTTATAATATAAAAATAGAATACCTGAGATCTCAGTCTTCCTCAAACGTTGGGTGCGTGATAATATTTTCAGTACTCCATATCACCCATCCAAAGTTGAGCAAGACTGAGATCTCAGGTATTATTTTTTATATCATATATATGTTAGTGTGTATTTACAGTGACTATTTAACTCATGCCCCAAATGGGAGTCAATGACCAATCACGTTTCAATGATTTCTGTATTACACCAATCAGAGACGTGTTTCACGAAATAATTATCAACGTTAGGATTATCATATATTAAGCAAAGCTCCTCCTTTTTAATATTCTGAACAGGTCTGACCGTTATTTTGCAGTGACTGAGCCTATAACAAATACGGCTACCAGATTGTATATAATAATGTGCTTACATGTCAACATTTGTAGCAATTGATTATACCACCAAAAAAAGAAACCACTGTTTGCACTTTCTTAAATGTATACGACATCAAAAATGAATTAATATACAGATTGATGTGTTTCATTTTTTCTCCACTAGAGAGCATTCTTACAATATTGCGTTCCTTTGGCAATAAATAGTATGATCTGGTTGCAGTGATAAACAAAAGAAGCAGTAGAAGCGTAGGCTACCTATCGTTTCTCATTAGTTTTCAAACATCACCGTTTACTTTAAATATAAAAATATTTTTAAATAACTGTAGTTAAATAATGATTTGTGAGTAAACAGCTTTATTTTATTCGTTAAATAGTCCTAACAAATGCCACTCTTGATTTCCAAATTCTCTAGATAAATTCACTCCTCACTTCGTGAGTCGTGAATTTATCGATAATTTGGAAATCACTCGTGGCATTACTTATGACTATTTAACTCATGCCCCAAATGGTAGTCAATGACCAGTCACATTTCAATGAATTTTGTTTTACAACCAATGACAGCCGTGTTTTCACCTGGCTGTTTATCGATTTTTCTTTATCATATCCGGCATTTATAATAAAGAAAGCTCCTCCTTTTTTAACATTCTGAATAGCTCAGAGCATTATTTTTCTCCAATAAATACATTGAATATTTCAAATAATGAACAGATTCCGTGATTTTACTGAGTTGTTTACTAAAAATAATAAATGAATAACCTATAATGTTGATTATAATATACAGTTTGATGTGTTCCGTTATTTCTCCACTTGGGTGCATTATTACAATACTGCGATCCTATTTGGCAATAAATAATATGATCGAGTTGCAGTGAATATACAAAACCTTACATTTCTAATTTGTTTTCAAACATCGCCGTTTACATTAACTATATAAATATTTTAAAACACCGGTAACTATATTCAAATAATTATTTTTAGTAAAGAGTTTAATTTTATTCGTTAAATAGTCCTAACAAATGCCACGAGTGATTTCCAAATTATCGATAAATTTACGACTCACTTATGACTATTTAACTCATGCCCCAAATGGAAGTCAAAGACCAATAACTTTTCAATGTTTTTTTATTTACAAACAATCACAGTCGTGTTTCGCCTAGAATTTACCAACTAAAGTTTATCATAATAAAGAAAGCACCTCCTTTTTAATATTCTGAAAAGGTCATAGCATTATTTTGCAGTGAATGACTCTCAAAGAAATACGGCTACCAGATTGCATATATAGTGCATGAATGTCAACACGTAGCGCATACGAGAGATAATATAAAAACATTTGTAACAATTGATTATACCACAAAAAAAACCATTGTTTGCACTTTCTTAAACGAATTATTTTCCTGGAAATGAGGCAGAAAAATATAACTGACATATTTACATCATAGGACATCAGAAATCAATTAATACCTATATCGTTGGTAATAAATTTCTACACTAGGGTGCATTCTTACAACATTTCGATCCTTTGGCAATAAATAATATTACGATATAGTTGCAGTGATGAACAAAATAAGCAAATGAAACGTACCAATCGTTTGTCATTTGTTTTCAAACATCGCCTTTTAAATTAAATATATAACTATTTTAAAATAACTATAATTAAATAATGATTTGTGAGTAAACAGCTTAATTTTATTCGTTAAATAGTCCTGACAAATTCCACTTTTGATTTCCAAATTCCCTCGATAAATTCTCTCCTCACTTCTTGAGTCGTGAATTTATCGATAATTTGGACATCACTCGTGGCATTACTTATGCATAATTTTTAAAACTAATAATTGAGAATCCATTTTAAATATAACACCAGGGAAGAATAGTCATAAGTAATGCCACGAGTGATTTCCAAATTATCGATAAATTCACGACTCACGAAGTGAGGAGTGAATTTATCTAGAGAATTTGGAAATCAAGAGTGGCATTTGTTAGGACTATTTAACGAATAAAATAAAGCTGTTTACTCACAAATCATTATTTAACTACAGTTATTTAAAAATATTTTTATATTTAAAGTAAACGGTGATGTTTGAAAACTAATGAGAAACGATAGTAGCCTACGCTTCTACTGCTTCTTTTGTTTATCACTGCAACCAGATCATACTATTTATTGCCAAAGGAACGCAATATTGTAAGAATGCTCTCTAGTGGAGAAAAAATGAAACACATCAATCTGTATATTAATTCATTTTTGATGTCGTATACATTTAAGAAAGTGCAAACAGTGGTTTCTTTTTTTGGTGGTATAATCAATTGCTACAAATGTTGACATGTAAGCACTATTATATACAATCTGGTAGCCGTATTTGTTATAGGCTCAGTCACTGCAAAATAACGGTCAGACCTGTTCAGAATATTAAAAAGGAGGAGCTTTGCTTAATATATGATAATCCTAACGTTGATAATTATTTCGTGAAACACGTCTCTGATTGGTTGTAATACAGAAATCATTGAAACGTGATTGGTCATTGACTCCCATTTGGGGCATGAGTTAAATAGTCATAGTAAGGAATAGGCCTATCTATTTCTTGTAAAAAATTAAATTCCACGGCCCGACAAGCCTAGAAGGCCCTTGGCCTACCAGCCGGCTACTGACCTCATATCCGCATGTGTTAATCACAGTGGTACACGATCATCAGGAATGTGTAGAGGTTACATGTGGTCAGAATGTCGGTCCCCAGTCGTTATAGCTGGTTTATCAACCTGGAGCCGCTTCTTATTTTAGCTACCCATATGCTGAGTGGGCACCGGTCCCATATTGGCTGCAATTTCATGAGAAAATGTCTTCTCTAAGGGGGACTCGTAACAGCGCAAGTCCCGTTGCTCTGCGCCAAGGCATCTTGCCTTACCACTCGGCTACGGCGCGGTATATACTTATTGTAAATACGTAAAATCCGCAATTCCAGTAATAGTTAGTGAACAACTTCTAACTCGTTGATGATAATCATAATTCATTTTATTGTAAGCCCATGTTTTCCCTTTACAGAGATTTAGGCGCTCTCCCCCTACAGGAAAGAATTTGAACCATACTAATTTAGTTACACTTGCTTTCGTATAGATGTCATTTTGAGTGATCCGTGGTCAGCGTTCCGTGTCATACTGACATCTAGCAAACGAAGGTAGTACTAGGACGGGAAAATTCGGTAAATTTTGCTTAGAGGCCTTTTCATTCAGGCTTAAGGATTTTTTACGAGCCTGAAAATCTTCAGACTCGGGACCCACGGCTTAAAGTCCCTCCCAGAGGACTTGCTCCTTTGGATTTTCCCGTCCTAAAAAAATGCATCGACCCCGGCCGGGTTTGAACCCGCGACCCTCGGGACCAGAGACAAAGAGCATAACCACTAGTCCACCGCGGCCGATCATAATTCATTAATTTAGAAATTACGAAGGCGCAAGATCAGGGCTATATTTATACTGGTTGTGATGGCAGTTCGATACCTCCCAATTCTTGATATTTTGTCAAGGTTTATTCATGCAGTATGGGGTCGGAATGGATTTGAATCCACGACCCTCAAAATTACATGAACTTTTTCTAGTTGCTGATAATATAAATTCACATCGACTGTTCGCCCGTTTGGAACAAACTTCTAGTAAACCACACCTTCAAAATTCCATAAGACACACTACACTACGTTAATAACTGACATTACTTATGAGACGACCTAATAATTGTATTGTTGCCAAATGTTTACAACGAGTATATTCCTCTGATAACAAGTGTAACAAGTATCATCTAACAAGTATATTCATCTAAAAATAGAACATGTTAGAAATGAAGAAATTAGAAACATAATGGAAGCAGATGAAAACATAATTGAAAGAACTGAACAAAAAGGGATTAAAATGTTTAAGAATGTCCACCGCTGTGGTCTCGAGGTAGCGTGCTGCCTTGTCACACAGCGGGCCCGGATTCGATCCCCGGTCGGGGCAGTTTTTCTGGGTGAGGTTTTTCTTGGGGTTTTTCCTCACCAGTAAGACAAATGTCAGGAAAACTTTAAGGCCCAAACGGTCCCCGAAATCATATGGCCATTATCATCCTTATCATTAACACCTTATCATCATCATCCTTCACCGGTGTGGAAAACAACGGGAAGCTTCCACACCTACAATTCCCTAGTAAAGCTGCAAAGCTTAGCATGAAAATGCTATGATTGCAGTGAAAGACCCACCCTCGGGCAGAATTACTATGGATGGAGGACATATTTTAAGAATGTAAGACAAAAAGATGACCGAAACAACTACGTATATGGCGTCTGACCAGAATGAAGAAAAAAGGAAGACCAAAGTTAACATGGAAGGAAAGCATGAGGATAACAATGCAAGCAAGTGCTTTAAGCATTGCAGATGCTCAAGATCGCAGGCTTTGGGAGTTTGGCACGGAAAGATGGCAGCAGCTGTAAAAACGCGAAGATAGATAGATATTCATCTAGTTATAATTTTACATTTGACACTTGTTATCAACATAAATAAAACATAATTTGAAATGTACAAATTATGTAACGCTAGGCAAAATGGGTAAAATATATAGTTTTGGTGCTGTACTTACAACAGAACTGTCAGCCATTGTATGCTGAAAGCTACCTTGAAATATCTCCCAGAGAAGCATTGTGATGTACCAAGGCCATGTTCCAAAAATTATGTGTCTTTTTGAACGGCAAGGCACTAAATTCCAGCGCAAAAGTTATCATTTAAACTATAGGAAAGTAATACAACTAGTGAATTGGTGAAATAGATAACACTGACAACCAGGCCGGATGCCGTGTCCCGCCACACTCCAAAGAGGACAACCTGCCCGCACGCCGCGTCCAACATTCAGCTTTACTCACGCAGGGAATCCATCTGCTTCGCGCAAGTAGGCTTGCCATTACTGGATTTTGGCTTCAAAATCTGACCCTTGCATTTAAAAAGGCAGATCATATTTTTGGAGCGGCCTTTGTATATTTCTCTGGGAGAAATTTAAAGGAGATTTCGACATGCAGTGATTGACATTTTTCTTCTTTTGATGCTTTCGCTTACCTTCTATCGGCAACTTGTTTCTTAGATTGAAAGAAGTTTTTTTTTTTTTTTTTCCATGTGCATGGTCATAATCCTTTTAAAATTGAATGATTAGTTTATTTAACCACATTATTTCATAACTTAGTCCATTAGCGTCCTAATTCAAATCTGGGCGTGAGACAGCTGATACATCATTAGGCCTAACTGAGGCACATTATTGTAGACTCGATGTACTTTTTAAAGTAAAGTAAAGTATTCCCACTACAGGGCCTCAGGAGACCCTTCGGGTAGTGGGAGGTTAAGGCTCCCACTTTTTCTGGACAATCGGCACTTGATGTCAGCCGGGTTGTCAGCCCTGCGTGACGGCCGCCTTTACCCCAGAACAAGCGTCTGGTACTCATTTCCGTTAGAGGCTGAGTCGACCCCAAGGTCATAGTGCCGCCAGAAGGTTTGGGCCAGTTTAAAAATCCTGACCCCTCCGGGACTTGAACCCTCGACCTTCCGGCTTGTAGCGCAGTGCCTTAACCACTACGCTACGGCGTGCCCCCCGATGTACTTTTACATACTGTAAATTTACTACATTGGAATACTAGGTGGCCGCGGTGGACTAGTCGTTATGCTCATTGCCCCTGGTCTCGAGAGTCGCGGGTTCAAACCCGGCCGGGGTCGATGGATTTTTTTAGGATGGGAAAATCCAAGGAGTAAGTCCTCCGGGAGGGACTTTAAGCCGTGGGTCCCGAGTCTGAAGACTTTCAGGCTCCTAAAAGATCCATAAACGTAAATGAAAAGGCCTCTAAGCAACATTTACCGAATTTTCCCGTTCCAGTACTACCTTGATTTCCTAGATGTCAGTATGAGGACGAACGCTGACCACGGACCACTCAAATGACATCTATACGAAAACAAGTGTAACTAAATTAGTATATTTCAAATTCTTTCCTGTAAGGGGAGAGAGCCTAAATTTCTGTTAAGGGAAACATGGAAGAAGAAGGAAGAAGAAGAAGGAATACTAGGCTTTACGTTCCTTCGAAAGGAAGCTATGCTAGGGATTTTTAAAGTTCATCGACACTGGCCAAGTTTGAACTTTCGAAACTCTGAACCATGGTAGCCACTAGTCAATTGAAACCCACTCAATTAATGTAAATGCCATGAAATACTAGATCTGTAAAGAGAGGCGAGTCAGTTTTTTTAATTCTTTTGAAAACTTTATTTTACAGGCATGAGTATTGTTCAAATAAATTTGACAATTACTTTACATTTTGTTTTAGCTCGGTAAACTTGTGTTGTGGAACCAAGCGTACGTATTCCTTCTCTTTTGGCTCATCATCAAAATAGCAAACGTCATGGGTCAGTGACAAAATCTCTTACTCTGACCATGCGCTCGGTCGATCCAGAACTGTTTCTGAGTTTGTCTGTAATGTTAGCATTGTGTATATTATATGTGACACCGATTTTTAAAGCTTGAATTGAAGAACCCAAAATAAGAACATGAAGCGCTTGTTAGTAGTAGTGGAAATTTGACTTAAAAAATGCATACATTTGCAATTACATTGTTCGAGCCTATTTGGTCGTGCTTGGGTATTCCTGTTTCCTGAATAAAGAAAAATATATGAATATATAAAAAATACAAACATGAATTCAGTATTTATGCACCTACACTCATACATATAAAAGAAAAGTATGAAACATTCCCTCTCAACCATGCAGCTATCTATGTCTCTCTCGTTTTAGGCTACTTCTTATATAATATATATATATATATATATATATATATGTAATGTAGACGTACACCTTATATATAAGGTGTACGTCTACAGTTCATACACAATTACACAGATCTACACGAATACATAAAAATAAAAGGTATATAGATACAAAAATATAAAAATTCTTATCCAAGTATTAGTTTATTTTTCACCTATGTGTCTCTTTGAGAAGACAGATTAACCATTCGATGATATACATACATAGTGTTCTGCCCAAGAGCAGGTCTTTAACTGCAAATCAGTATTCTCCACTTTTTACTTAACTTAGCTTTCCTTTTTTTTTATCCGCATACGAACCATTTATTGCCTATCATCTGATGTGTTTTTCTGCCTCTAACTTTCTTTCCGTTGACCATTCCTAGGGCATCCGTCAGCAGGCAGTTTCTTCTTAGCCAGTGGCCAATCCAATTTATTTTCTTCTTCTTCATGAGTTCCAGCATTGTTCTCTCTTCACCCACTCTGTCTAGCACAGCTTTGTTTTTTTATTTTGTCTGTCCATTTTATACGTTCCATTCTTCTCCATATCCACATCTCAAAAACTTCCAGTCGCTTTTCCTCATTTCGCCGTAATGCCCAATCTCTGCACCATACAATGCTACACTCTACACAAAGCACTTCACTAGCTTGTTCCGTAATTCTTTTACCAAAGTTCCGCAGAAAATTCTTCTCTTCTTGTTTTCTTGTTAAAAGCTTCTTTTGCCATTGCTATCCTCTGCTTTACTTCTTGACCGCAGTTCATGTTACTACAATCTAAGTATTTGAAGCTCTCCACTTGCTCAGTGGTCTCATCTTTAATCCTCACGTTTATCGTCCTTGGTTCCCTTCCTATAATCATGACCTTCGTCTTATTTATATTTATCTTCATCCCACAATCTTCACACTTGTTATTACCTCCACCAGCATGTTCCTCAGTGTCATTGCATCTTCTGCTAGCAAAGCCATTTCATCAGCAAATCTTATGCACTTAATTTTTCTTCCTCCCATAGTTTACGCCTCCCGTATGCCTGAAGCAGTTCGTCATTAGGTCTTCCAGGTATATGTTGAAAAGAGTAGGTGATAAAGGGCATCCTTGACGTACCCCTTCCAATTTCTCCTCCCTCTGACATATCTTCTCCTATCTGCACTTTTATTCGCTGTTTCATATAAAGATTACTTAAGAGCCTCCTCTCCTTCCAGTTCACGCCACTTTTCTTCAAGATGTTCATGAGTTTATTCCAATTCACTCTGTCGTAGGCCTTTTCCAGGTCAACAAATATTCTTATTTATCTTTTTCTATATATATCTCTTTTTTGTTCGTATCAATCGAATTGCATCTCTTCTACCCTTTCCCTTCCTGAAACCAAACTATTCTTATTCCAGTTCCCTTTCCATCATAGAACGTTGATTCAGTATTCGTAGGAGGATCTTTGCAGAGTGTGATATCAATATGATATTCCTGAACTCCTTACATTTGTTCGCATTATTTTTCTTTGGTATTGGTATTAACACTGTATGTAGAGAAATATGCGTAACTAATTAGATCAGTTAAATATGTCCCTCGAGCCTTCCTTGTCCCACGTAGGTAAGGAGAGACCTAAAATTTAGTTAAACTATTCAGTGCATAATAATAATAATAATAATAATATTATTATTAATAATAATAATATTATTAATAATAATAATAACAATAATATTATTGATCCATATTTGGTTCGTCTTCCGGGCTTATAGGCCGTGGTCTGGTTGTCTTCTTACTCGACGTTTCGTCTACTGCTGCGGTAGACATCATCTGGAGATACTGCGTGCTTTCTGTGAACTCCTCAACAGTCGGTTGCAGACTGGCTGGTCGTTGGAAACTGTCTCTCTGTTTATAGCTAAACCCCGGGTGGAGGGGAGGTTTTCTGCGCGCACCGAGTTTTGCGCTGTATTGCCGTTTGCAGAAGTCATAGGCTTCGTTGTCGTGTTATGCAGTGCTGGGATCCAAATTTTGTTTATCTTCAAGGTTTCTTCTTTTTTGTTGAAGGAATTTTTATGTTTATATATTTCTATGGCTTCTCTGTATAGTCTGGTGTAGTAATGTGATGTTTGTGATAATATCTGGGTATCTTCAAATCTTATAATATGTTGTTGGTTGTTCATCAAGTGTTCCACTACGGCCGATTTTTCATTTTGTTTTAACCTGCAGTGTCTCATGTGTTCTTGTAATCGTGTGTTGATCATTCTTTTTGTTATACCGATGTACACCTCTCCACAACTGCACGGGATACGATATATACCGGCATGACTCAAAGGATCTCTAGTGTCTTTGGCTGGGCGCAGTATATTGCTGATTTTTTGTGTTGGTTTGTAGGTTGTTGCTATGTTGTATTTCTTTAATATTCGTCCAATTTTCTCTGTTGTAGTTTTGATACAAGGTAGGTAAACCTTACCATTTATCTCTTCCTTGTTTTCGTTTTCTTGGGATTTATGACTCGACGAAAATCTGTTTTGCTGTATCCATTGGTAAGAAAAGCTGCATGGAGATGATTGATTTCTTCTTGCAGATACTGTGGTTCCGAAATCCTTTTGGCTCGTTCAACCAGGGTTTTTATTATCCCGCGTTTTTGTCTAGGATGGTGGTTAGACTGTTTGTGTAGGTATCTGTCTGTGTGAGTATTTTTCCTGTAAACCTTGTGTCCAAGTGTCATGTCTCGGTTTCGGATTACCAAAACATCCAAAAACGGTAGACTGTTGTAATGTTCCTTTTCCAGGGTGAATTGGATGCTGGGACAAATCCCATTTATGTGTTTCTTGAAGTTATCTAGTTCCTCCTCACCGTGTTCCCAAATGACGAAGGTGTCATCCACATATCTTAGCCAAACTGTGGGTCTTAAGGTAGCCCACAGTTTGGATAAGATATGTGGATGACACCTTCGTCATTTGGGAACACGGTGAGGAGGAACTAGATAACTTCAAGAAACACATAAATGGGATTTGTCCCAGCATCCAATTCACCCTGGAAAAGGAACATTACAACAGTCTACCGTTTTTGGATGTTTTGGTAATCCGAAACCGAGACATGACACTTGGACACAAGGTTTACAGGAAAAATACTCACACAGACAGATACCTACACAAACAGTCTAACCACCATCCTAGACAAAAACGCGGGATAATAAAAACCCTGGTTGAACGAGCCAAAAGGATTTCGGAACCACAGTATCTGCAAGAAGAAATCAATCATCTCCATGCAGCTTTTCTTACCAATGGATACAGCAAAACAGATTTTCGTCGAGTCATAAATCCCAAGAAAACGAAAACAAGGAAGAGATAAATGGTAAGGTTTACCTACCTTGTATCAAAACTACAACAGAGAAAATTGGACGAATATTAAAGAAATACAACATAGCAACAACCTACAAACCAACACAAAAAATCAGCAATATACTGCGCCCAGCCAAAGACACTAGAGATCCTTTGAGTCATGCCGGTATATATCGTATCCCGTGCAGTTGTGGAGAGGTGTACATCGGTACAACAAAAAGAATGATCAACACACGATTACAAGAACACATGAGACACTGCAGGTTAAAACAAAATGAAAAATCGGCCGTAGCGGAACACTTGATGAACAACCAACAACATATTATAAGATTTGAAGATACCCAGGTATTATCACAAACATCACATTACTACACCAGACTATACAGAGAAGCCATAGAAATATATAAACATAAAAATTCCTTCAACAAAAAAGAAGAAACCTTGAAGATAAACAAAATTTGGATCCCAGCACTGCATAACACGACAACGAAGCCTATGACTTCTGCAAACGGCAATACAGCGCAAAACTCGGTGCGCGCAGAAAACCTCCCCTCCACCCGGGGTTTAGCTATAAACAGAGAGACAGTTTCCAACGACCAGCCAGTCTGCAGCCGACTGTTGAGGAGTTCACAGAAAGCACGCAGTATCTCCAGATGATGTCTACCGCAGCAGTAGACGAAACGTCGAGTAAGAAGACAACCAGACCACGGCCTATAAGCCCGGAAGACGAACCAAATATGGATCAAGACGCCGGCCGTGAAAGCCTACAATTATATAATAATATTATTAATAATAATAATAATAATAAACTAATTTTTAAAATGTGAGTCGGATAATAGTAACAATAATGGAATAATGTTTTAATCATTATAAGAATATAACAATTATTTAATCTTAATCCTTCCATTAATTTTTTCCTAAAATCAGATGGAAATATCCATATACACATTCAAAGATTGACTACCAAAGTTGTCATTTTGGGTAGTTTCATGAGTTCGTAGTTACATTAAAATAATTGATCCAACAGCATTTAAGAATTATGGCTTACCTCAAAAGACTATACCATTCCTATCTATTTTTTTACTTTAACTACCCAACACCGTGCTTCATCACTTTTTAATTCATTTTTCACATTGATTTGGCACCTGGTCCTTGGCCTTACTCTGGCTCTGCTGTCCCCTGGCTTTGACAGAAGTGTTCTTTTCTCCGGTCTTAGTATTCCTTTATTCCGTTTGTAATCTAAGTATTGATGCCGTGGATCCCGTGTTGCAGATTTGGAGCCTCTGAGCAAAATTCAACTTTTCACTCTTAGTTTTAAATCTAAAGTCCTGAGTACTTTTAAAAATATTCTAATAAAATAGTAACAATCGCAATTCTGATTGTTTCTAATCCTTTACCACATCAATATGATAGTAGTAGTTATATCTAACTAACTCACTGGCGCTATCGAACCCACAGGTTCATGACCGCACGGATATAGGCTCTCCATATTTGGCTATCTTGAACTAATGTTTTCCAATCATCCCTTGTATAATTTACTTACATCAAATCATGGTTAATATTATTCTCCCATCTCAACTCTTGGGCTATCTACTGGACTTTTCTCTCTGCTTTTCCTACAAGGAGTTTCCATACACCTCTTTGATTCCCCATTCGTGGTACATGTCCTGAAAATTGCAGCCTGCGAGACTTAGCTATTCTTATTTCATCTGATTTCCTATTTGATCATGTAGCTCAATGTTAAATAGCCTTTTCCATTCACCTGTCTATTCAACTCTCTTTGGTCCAAAAATTTTTCTAAGAACCTTATTCTCGAATAACAATAATCTACAGTTTTTCTCCTTTCTTGAAGTAACAGTTCATATTTCGCATCAATGTTAGATAACTGGGAGAATAACAGTTTTATACGTATTTTCAGTTTAAGAACTGTTATTTACTCAGTTATATTATATGAATGCGAAACAAGGATTCTTATTTTATGGGAGGAGAAAAGATTGGTAGAAAAAGAAAATTAATTTAAAGAAAGCGTTCTATGCCTAGGCCTAACTAACCAACTCACTGGTACTATCGAACCCATATGTTCATGGCCCGCGGACAAAACTCTCCATATATATGTATATATATATATATATATATCCTGAGCTAATGTTTTCCAGTCATTCCCTGTATAATACTTCCCTCAATCCATAGTTAATGTTATTCTCCCACCTCATTCTTGGTCTACCAGTTAAGCGTTTTCCCTCTGGTTTTCCTATAAGAACTTCCATACGCGTCTTTTATTCCCCATTCTTGCCACATGTCCTGCCCATCGCAGTCTACGAGACTTAACTGTTTTTTTATTATATCTGGCTCCGTACAAAGACCATGCAGTTCACCTGTCTGTTCATCTCTCTTTGGTCCAAACATTTTCCTAAGAATTTTATTCTCAAAAATTCATTATCTCCTTTCCTCCCTTGAAGTAAGCCTGCCTATAAATGTTTGTTTTAAATCATATATTAATTAATCAACTTTAATATAATGACAATTAGTTTGCTTTTAATAGTTGAGTTTCATATTTAATTAAAATAGAAAATAATATGTCTTATAGCAATATGGTGCATATCACTGTATTGGTAGACCTTGACACTGGAGTAAATTACTCCACCTTTAGTTCAACGCTAATAGATTACTGATGGAGTATACATTGTTACTGGATATCGCTGAATAATGGAGTCCACGGTCGTCTACTGTTTATTGTGACCACTCTATGACTGAATTGAACACAATAATACTATTGGCTTTGAATTCATCCCCATCTCCTGTATTGTATTAGCTAGTTCATTCCTCATTCCTGTTTCCAATTGTCAGTTCAATATTTATCACAAGTTCAAAGGTTACTATAATTACGTAATATGAAGCCAAAGTTAAAGATTTCCAAATAGATTTTCAATTATAATGATGTATTTCGAATGCTGACTTGATGCAAGAAACTTGTATTCGTATTCAATTCAGTACCTCAGATTTACCAGAAATCTAAATCCTGAACATTACTGTATAAAACTATAATCTCATTATGGTATTCTATATGTGTGGGATTTTTTTTTTACAATTTAGTTTAAATGGTAGACAGGAATGGCTTAAATTTTCAGTTATGAATCTACAGACCTATTATGCACCACTTCGGCAGACCATTTTACATAAATGCATTCTTGTATTATGTACAGAGACGAGATTAGGATGACTGTATATTTGTGTGTTTATATAGTGGGAGTGTGCTACATGAGGTATGATGGTAAAAAGAAAAGAGAAGTTGAAACCATGTGCCAGTTCATAGCATACATCTATCGAAAAGAACCAAGGGACCGCCAGGCTTAACGTCCGCATCCGATGAACGAATCGCTAACGACAGTACAACATTCTTACTCAACTGTGTACAGCAGAGATTTTTGCAGTTGAATGCAGAAATCTGGTGCACAATTACATTAATACTAGCTTATACCAGGCGTGCGCTGCTACGCCTAAATAAATTAAAATTAATGTGCTTTTATGTTTAGTTGAATAAGTAAAAGGAAAAATAATTATAAATTAATATTTTTAGATTTCCCGTGCTGATTACCCAGCATTGCCCGGGAATCTACTTATCCCGATCTTCTTGACATAAATGAGCTGAAATACGAAAATTAATGTGTTTTATGTTTAGTTAAATAAGTGAGAGGAAAAATGTATTTCGTAATTATTTTTAGATACCCCGTGATATTTACCCGGCGTTGTCCGGGAATCTACTTATCCCGATCTTGTTGGCATAAATGAATTGATTGACGAAAATTAATGTACCTCTCACGATTAGTTGTATAAGTAAAAGAAAAATAATTATAAATGTATATCGTAATTATTTTAAGATTCCCGTGCTGATTATCCGGTGGTGCCCGGGAATTTACTTATCTCGATCTTCTTGGCATAAATGAGCTAAACGACAAAATTCATTATTGTGAGTTATCCGTAAAAGAATACCCGTCATGTGCTGCTATGCTTGCACAGGAAACTAGTACTTGTCTCGATCTTCTTGGCATCAATGAAAGACAAAAATGGTTACTGTGAGTTATCCGTAAGAGATAAACATATGCTGTCGGCGACTGTTTGTAGAGCCTTTTGAGATATTCAATTCTGTGTACATTCATTTTGTGTATTTGTTATGGTTTAGGTAGCGTAAGCCATTTAAGCGTCCAAAGAGCTATTTTTTTCACGTTTTCCACTACAAAGCGAGTTTTCTAAGGGTACAGGAGTTGAGTATCACAACTCTCTTATAGCCTATGTTCCTCCCAGGAATCTCCTGAACATTTTACAAAAGCCCCATCACAATCGGATCAACGGTATGGCCGCGCATAAAATACTAACAAAAATACAAACATTCATTTTTTATATTAGATTATTTTATCTGAGATAGGTGGGTCATATAGCCTAATGAGAAAGGAAGAGGAGAATATCACTATAAAGCTTACACTATTGATACCAGATAGAGGAAGAAGAAGAGAAAGGCCGAAGATGAGATGGATGGATGGAGAAGAAGGGCGTTGAATAGGGATGCGTGGAAGAGTGTTCTAATTGCAGCCAGAGCTCATAAAGGGCTGTAGAACTATAAGAAGAAGTATTATATGAGCCTATAAGTAATACATTAATCGGCCGCGGTGGACTAGTGGTTATGCTCCTTGCCTCTGGTCCCGAGGGTCGCGGGTTTAAACCCGGCCGGGGTCGATGGATTTTTTTAGGATGGAAAAATCCAAGGAGCAAGACCTGCGGGAGTGACTTTAAGCCAGAGTCTGAAGATTTTCAGACTTGTAAAAGATCCTTAAGCCTGAATGAAAAGGCTTCTAAGCAATATTTACCGAATTTTCCCGTCCTAGTACTACCTTGGTTTCCTAGATGTCAGTATGAGGCGGAACGCTGACCACGGACCACTCAAATGACATCTATACGAAAGCAAGTGTAGCTAAATTAGTATGGTTCAAATTCTTCCCTGTAGGGGGAGAGAGCCTAAATCTCTGTTAAGGGAAAACATGGGCTTACAAGAAGAAGAAGTAATACATTATATAAAAATTATATTGATATATAAAAGTAAGTCCACCGCTGTGGTCTCGAGGTAGTGTGCTGCCTTGTCACCCAGCGGGCCCGGGTTCGATCCCCGGTCGGGGCAGTTTTTCTGGGTGAGGTTTTTCTCGGGTTTTTTCCTCACTTGTAAAACAAATGTCAGGAAACCATTAAGGCCCAAACGGTCCCCGAAATCATATGGCCATCATTATCATTGTCATCATCATCCTTCACCGGTGTGGAAAGCAACGGGAAGCTACCACATCTACAATTCCCTAGTAAAGCTGCAATCATAGCATGAAAATGCTATTGATTGCAGTGAAGCACCTGCCTTCGGGCAGAATTATTATGGATGGATATAAAAGTAACTACTCATTAATGTTTTGTTATTTAAATGTTGTCGTTTGTCAATGTAACTACCAGAGATCAAGATATAATGCATATTGGATATGTGATTGCATGGAGAAATGATGAGATGAGTAGACAAAATTATAATTGCCATAGTGAGGTTCAGATGAGATCCCAGCACAACTGATAAAATCAGGGGGAGAAAAATTGGTGGACAAGATACGCCAGTTGCTTAATATGATTTGGGAAATAGAAGCTTTTCCAGATGAATGGAAAGAATCGATTATCATACAAATTTATAAGAAAGGAGATAAAACTGATTGCAACAACTATGGGGGCATCTCATTACTTTCAACTTCGTACAAAATCCTAACAAATATATTAGTAAGCAGACTTACTCCTTATATTGATGACATTCTAGGAAATCATCAATGTGGATTTAGAAGAAATAGGTCTACAACAGATCAGATTTTTAGCCTAAGACAGATTTTAGAAAAGAAATGGGAATATAATGGTACTGTACATCAACAATATGTAGACTTCAAAAAGGCATACGATTGAATTAAGAGGGAGAAGTTATATAGAGTTCGGAATTCCTAAAAAGTTAGTTATACGAATGTGTCTAAATGGCACAAAGTGTAGGGTGCGTGTAGGCAACAAGTTTTCGGATACTTTTTAAATCCAGAATAGGTTGAAACAAGGAGATGCACTGTCTCCTCTACTATTTAATTTGGTACTAGAGCGTGCCATCAAACCTTTAGAGGATATAAAACTACTATTCTACCAGTTATTTTGTAATGATGCGAAACATGGACTCTTACTTTAAGAGAGGAAAGCGGATTACAAGTATTTGACAAGAAGTTCTTACGAAAATGTTTGGACCAAAGAGAGATGAACAGACAGGTGAATAGAGAAGACTGCTTACAGTGATTTACATGGTCTTTATAGGAAGCCAAATATAATGAGAACAGTTAAGTCTCGTAGACTGCGATGGGCAGGACATGTGGAATGAAAGACGTGCAAGGAAGCTTCTTGTAGGAAAACCAGAGGGAAAACGCCCAGTTGGTAGACCAAGAATGAGGTGGGAGAATTACATTAACTATGATTTGAGGGAAGTAGATTATACAGGGAATGATTGGAAAACATTGGCTCAGGTTAGGGATGTATGGAGAGTTTATGTCCGCTCGGTCATGGACCTACGGGTTCGATAGTGCCAGTGAGTTAGTTAGTTAGTTTTAGTGTTTATTAAATTGTTTCCTTTAAAACAGTTTAGAAGCTAAACTATAACTCAAGTTCAATATTGAGAATTTAGGTTAATCGTGTTATATTGGAGAAGATATCTGGCTGTATTGTCTGCCTTTATCCTGATTTGTGTGATGTACAGTTCTACCCATCTATGTCCGAGATGGAATACAAACATCGACCAATCAGACAGAGAGAGATTTAGGTCAGTACATATCACCTTAGAAGACGTAAAGGAGCTAAGATCATCTAGATTGGCTAAAGCAATCTTGGGACAGAATTTAACAAAAGATTCTGTAGGTGTATAACACAATAAACTGAAGATAAGAATCGATAAAATTGTTTTTTTATATAAGTAATAACTCTGTTCTCTATATATTGCGGAAGTAATATAACCATGGCTGTGTTCTGTCAAACTGAGATTTTATGAGCCAATTCTAAACCGTTTTATAACATAAAATGTACACAGGAAGTTTCATTATAATGTTTCCTGTCTTTTTATTGGTGATGGCAGAGTTTCGTTAAGTTTCTTGGTAGTTTGCCTGCCACTAGTTAAAAAATATCAGTGAAATTTATGATTATAGTATAAATATCCTATAACTATTATATGGTCGCACGTAGAAACAGATAAATGGAATGGACGCTTAACAAGAAATAAGGGATATTTTAAAGAAATGGCGAAGTTTAAATGCCTAGGAACAGTAATTATCACAAAGAGTATCTACTGAGGGTCTGAAATCTGGAAATGCTAGTTATTACGCATTAAGCACTATCGTCATCTCAAATTCTCTAAAAAGAATAAAAATATATGGAACGCTTAATCTTCCAGTTTTATGGATGACAAAGTTGATCTCTTGCTTTGAGGGAGAACGAAATATTACGAATAATCGAAAATAATTGGTAATGAGTTGGTGTTTACTTGAAGAAAATCCATATTTATTAATTAAATAAAAGTAAAACGTAGTTTTATTTGATTTTCATATTTATTATATAATTCAGTGCCAGCTGTTTCGGTACACTGTACCTTCTTCAGACATGTTAACAAATTATTAATTCATAATTTGTTAACATGTCTGAAGAAGGTACAGTATACCGAAACCGCTGTCACTGAATTATGTAATAAATATGAAAACTACGTTTTATTTTTATTTAATTAATAGAAAATAATTGGATTCTAAACGAAAAAAAAAACAAATATAGACCAGGGTTGATAAACCGTGCTCACTAGATATGAAAATATGGTTACCCCTATGATCCGCAGGCACGTGATTTTGCAACGAAACAGCACAACACTGTATAAATATTTAAAACAATAAAATTTGTACCTGTTGTGGCAGTCGTCATCAAATTATATTTGTACAGTATAAGCTCCTTATTCGCGGGGGATATGTTCCGGAAATATGCCGCGTATACAGAAACCGTGAATATGGAATGGTAATGTGTTTGGGTACATAGGGGATACGTTCCAAGATTCCAAAATAATATGAAAATTATTAAAATAAAATCAATGAATGAGAGATTTTGAATATTTTTCTATTAATTATTACTGTAAGGTTTAGACAAGGGCTTAAATGAGTTAGTATTTTTATCCTGTTTTGCCGCTTTTAAAAGGTCTTTTAATTCAGATTGATATTCAGCTGTGAATTCAGCGATAGAATTCCATTTTTGTCTTCAGATTTCTTGATGAATCGTACAGTTGATTCATTCACATTGAAACAGCGTGATATATGATCCAAATGACTCGCCAACGTGTAAACGTCAAGCATTTCTATTTTTACTTTAAGCGACAACACTTACTTTTTTCCGCTTCGGAACTAATTTTCTTTTCCTTTTAGTCAACATTATAAATTAACAACAATGTAGAAGAGACACATGTTATTCAAGCAAAATTACTGCAACGAATGACAAATTGAAACAATAAAACACCGGTTGTGGTTAGGGGGGTATTTATGAAATACGACGGCGGCGGATTTTAACAACTAACTTTAGACGTAGTGGCAATATGGTTTGTTTAACTTTGGTATTAATTTTCCCATTTGGTTTTAATCGCTCTTCGTAAAAGGCACCTTGGCACGTGCCTGCAGTAAAAAAAAAAAAAAGTTGCCGATGTGTTTAATAAAGGATACTAATCCTTGAAATATACCCGACTGGATCCGCGAATAAATACATTTTTATCCGCGAATATAGGAACTATATCGCAATTTTTTAATCCGAGAATAATGAAAACGTGAATAAGGGAACCGTAAATAAGGAGCTTTTACTGTATAGAACATTCAGGTATGCCTTTTGGAACCGGTTCCATTTTCAAAGATGTTTATTTGGTTTTTTGAAAATGGAACCGGTTCTGAAAGTTTTAGCTGAATATTCTATACAAATATAATTTGTTGAGGACGACTGCCACAACAGGTTAGATATTTTATTGTTTCAAATATTTAACAATAAACTTAAAGGTGTAAAATGTTTCTTGAAAGTAGAACTGTATTACTTGACCGCGTTAAATTTTAACCGGTGAGGGGAAACAAAGGCGCTAGTGATGAAGATGGGGAAAGTGTTTCCTTCCACCGCTGGCACAAGCGAATGACTAGTCAAATGGTATAATCTGTGGCAAAATATAGTGGTAGGCCTACTTGAACTAGGAGATGAAGTTAATGAATAACTAGAACATTGAAAAACAAAGCCCATAAACAAACAAAATTAAAACTTTATAAAACAATGGCGGCCCCTGTCCTTCTGTCCTTTTGTATGGGAGCGAATCTTGGATTATCACTACTAAACAAGAAAGTAAAATCCAAACAGCAGAGATGAAATTTTTAAAAAGAGTAAAAGGACGCACTAGAATGGACCAGATAAGAAACGAGGATATCCGTGAAGAACTACAGATGTACTCCATAAAAGAAAATATATTTATCATAATTAATGCCACGAATGATTTCCAATTTATCTAGCGAATTTGGAAATCGAGAGTGGCATTTGTTAGGACTATTTAACAAATAAAATTAAGCTGTTTACTCACAAATCATTGCTTAACTATAGTTATTTTTAAATATTTATATTTTTAATGTAAACGGCGATGTTTGAAAACAAATCAGAAATGTGAGGTTATGTTCATTCGCTGCTACTTGATCATATTATTTATTGCCAAATAAGATCGCAATATTGTAAGAGTGCACCCAAGTGGAGAAATAATGAAACACGTCAAACTATATATCATAATCAACACTACGGGTTATTCATTTATTTTTTTAGTAAACAACTCCGTAATGATATATTGAATGTATTTGTTGGAGAAAATTAATGCTTTGACCTGTTCAGAACATTAAAAAGGAGGAGCTTTCTTTATCACAAAAGCAGGAGCTGATAAAGAGGAAACGAGAAAGGTGAAACACGACTGTCATTGGTTGTAAAACAACATTCATTGAAACGTAATTGGTCATTGACTAGCATTTGTGGCATGAGTTAAATAGTCAACAAGATTCAGTGTAAAAGAACATGTAGAAAGAATGGAAGAAAGTAGATTACCAAATAAAATCTTACATTATTTTCCGAGAGGAAGAAGAAATGTCGGACGTCCTCGGAAGAGATGGTCTTAGATCTATTAGTGAAGACGGAACAGGCAACTATTGCTAATCCAGGAAGTGCAGAACAAGAAGTACAAGTTAATGAAAGATGATCGGAGTTTGTATGCCACGGGTTCCTGGATAATGTGACATACAAAGAAATTAAATGAACACTGTGGTGATCTTGAAGAAGATTTCCGGGCTCTTGGCCGTTGTCTTGAGGCCAACAGCTCGGAGTTTCTTCGAGACCATCATACTATCTCCGGCGTGAAAGCGTAAGTCAATATATAATTTCCAGATACCGTCTGTCAGACTTGTTGTAGGAAAATAAATATTAGTGGAGCATTAGACCTAGGAGTTCATCTGAAACGAAAACTTAAAAATCGCTCTAGCGGTCACAATTTTCGATAATTCACAACGAAACTCTGTATAGGTTCCTAATCCTATTAAAGTGAACCGAGGTACAGTAGGTATTATTAAAAATCAGCGAAGACCGGCAGTTAAAAGTGAAGGTTTACCTGAAATTCAAAATTAAAAATTGACTATAACAACAGCCATGTTCGATTTTTCGCAGTGTATACCTTATAATTTAATTAATTCTTAATATTTTATTTAATTAGGCTTATCAGCGTACTTTAAACTAATGTAGGCTATCTGTAAAATGAGAGCTTAAACTACGATGAAGAAGAAGAAGAAATTTTCGTTTGATTATGTATATTTATTAGTGTTGTTAGTAGTCTATTAATTTCGCGCTTGTTGAGTTGCTAGCATTTCTGCATGAGTATAGATGCGTTTGTGTATATGCTTGGGTATGCGCATGTCCTTTTATCCATTTGCTTGTATGTGTGTGCATATGTGTATGTTGTCTGCTTGTATGTCCTTGCCTGCACTTGCATGAACACGTCTGTATGTTTGTTTAGAATCACTTAGAAAGGTTAGGATTGCACTGTTTCTACTAATAGAGTGGTTATTTTGAAACAAATGCCATTTTCAGAATGAGATAATTTAGCGCAGATAAGCTGACAATTGTGGTAGCACTGAATGACGGAGTAAACAAAAGAAAGGCAACAGCCATGTCCGCCACAAATGTCATCCGGACTGTGTGAATGCCCGGAACTCAGAGTACAAAAACCTCTGACACCGGATCTGATATCCAGAGCTTTTCATCTGTAGGTCATACCTACCTCTATATTGTCTAACAGCTTTATACATTGATGTTCAACTCTGCAAAGCAAACGGGAAAATAACTTACTTTGTGCATTACGTCCTGTCACTACCAACATACTAATGGAAATAATTTACTGCATCTCTAAAATGTCATCACATAGTTCTAATTATATTAGAGGAAGTAAAGAAATAGCAAATTGGACCAAATAAATATAGAATCAATTTTGTTTTATTTCAGGATTGTTTCTGATAATTAAACAGGTATCCTCAATCAATATATACAATTTTTTCTTCCAAACTTCCCGTCTTGCGTGTCTGTTTCTGTCATATTTCTCTTCTTCATGCTTGCTTGAATTCCCTCTATCCACGTTGGCTTTGGTTTACCACGTTTCCCTTTTCCAGGAGGTATCCATTTCAATACTACTTTGTTTGTTTCTGGGTCCCTTCTTCTCATTATATCTCCATACCATCTTATTTGGATATTTTCAATAGTCTATCTATATACCGCGTACCGCCGCGTGTATTAGGCTCCGCCCTAGTAGAAGTGTTTTAACGAAGCAAATATTGTTACCCTTATTTGATTCTTTTTTTCGTCTGCTAATCATTTATTTCCAGCATGATATATTACAATAACAGTTATATCACATGCTAAATAACAAAATTAACGAAAACAATATATTTCCAAGAAATATGTTATTATTTTGTTATTATTTATTATTTTGAAAACACTATCGCGAAAATAAACGTACAACGCACGTTTGTGAAGTGTTTTACAGAATCTCGAAAATTAAAAACCTCGCTATTGCTCGGTTTTTAAACATTTCCTCACTTCTGTAAAAAAAACACTTCCGAAACTCACATCGTAATATACTGTTGTTTTTCTTATAGCTAGTCTCGTTATATTCTTTTCCGATATTACTGAACTTATATACAGAACATTATAGTGACTGCTGTTCTGTATTATTTTTATACGTATAATTTGTGAGTAGAAGTGTATTTATTTAGTTATTTCATTTGTATGTATGGAGTTACTTCATTCTTCTATTTATTAATTAAATCATCAGTATAAATACAGATAGCGCAAGTCATAAACTGCATTCTTTTAGAAAGAAATAGTGTAAAGAAAAACTAAACAAGAGCAGAATTTCTAGATTTCTTTCATGAAGAGCATGTTTTATTGTGGGAAATAATGAAGTTCTTTCATATATTAAAGTCATTCAGAAACTGTAAAATATATAGGCTAATTCCAATTGATTTGTTTTTAGTATCAATGTTCAATTAACTAGAAACTATTGTCAGTGTATAAATAAATTACAATACGTTTCAAATGAAGTGAAAATACATACGAGTGTATATATGTATGTATTTTTCGTTCACAAAGAAAAACGTGAAACGCTTCTATAGTTGAAATGAAAATACCGTAGATGGTGTAAAAATATAGTGTTTCATGAGCTATGTTGCATGCAAGTTTTTTAACGTTTTCTGAATTAAACGAGGCGTATAGGAATCCACCCTCTTTCCACCCCCTTTTGCGCTATTTACATGGAAATGAGGCCAACGTGTTTGGTATAATATTTCATTAGGTCTGCACAACCTTTTAACCCTAAACCCACAAAAGAAAATTTGTTGCAAAGCAACTTATATCCGTGGAAATTCATACACAAGTTTTTTTTTATCCGTGCATAAAAATATGGTGGAAGAGTTTCAAATTACGTGGAAAAAAAATCGTATCTCTACTTTTACGTTCCCATGATTTCTTTGTGTCTGAAAAATATTTTTAAAACTCCAAATAAAAGAAGCAGATATTCAGGTTAATTTTCTCTTTTTTAAATGAGAAGGGAACACAGCTTTTATGCAGTTCTGCGTATTGCATTTTTATTATTATTGTACATTCTTTGCTCCATCTTGATTTATTCCTTTTAATTTTATTTCGCTCTTTTTGAGGACTATGTAATTTTATAGTATATTTAATAGGAGCCTGTTCCTGAAAAAAAAACAGCGATCGCACCAGACTAAAAACAATTAAAAAAATAAGCTTGCTGAACACTTTCTTAAACATTATAATATATATAATACGGTTCTAGATATATTCTTATTATTCTTCTATATTTGGTATATTAAATATAATGCCAATAATTTAATCATGTTCTAGATTTGTCTTATATCAATCAGGATTAAATATTATTTCATGAGGTAAATATACCACAGTAAAAACAAAAAAGAGCATTTATAATGCAATTATAAAAAAACAAAATAACACCTCTTTTCTTCATGGCATTTGAAACATAAGGCAGAAATTAATTTCTACGATAACCGTTTAGGATTCCAAGGGGAGAGGAAATAATAGATACTTTTAAAAAATAAAGGTGATGTACAAATATCTGTAGTAGGAACTATCAAAACAAAGATTTAAGCTCCATATATAAAGAAAACGAGTGTCTCTTTTGTTAGAGTACAATGAAATTAAGTTGGTTTAGACTTAATGGAAGACACATTAATGAAGACGATGAATGAAATTCGAAAGAAGGAAGAGAGAAAGTTGAAAATTAACGTATATAAAACAACTAAACAGAACAATGGAAGACATAGCCTTGCAGAATGTAGCGTACAAAAATATAGAGGAATGGAGATTGATTATAGAACTTCGAGAGCATACGAATATGTTAAAGATAAATGAGGTAGTAAAGAAAGAAAGAACAAAATATAATAACAATAATAATAATAATAATAATAATAATAATAATAATAATAATAATAATGTTTATTTTTTTAATTCTCAGAAATAAGATTGAAGTATTTTGTAAGATTTAAGAAAACATTTCTACATAAATTATTGAAACTAAAGTTGTTAATATCCTAAGATATTCACTTAAAACTTCGTTAAGGGTAATTTACGTGTATATTTATTTCAATTTTACAAAATGTATTAATAATAATCGAGATAAAATTCATTGTCAAATTATACAATTGTAAAATTCATTTGTCAAATACACGTATATTTATTACCGTAAAGATTTCTAAATTCAAATCGTGAAAGATTGGCATGCTACGAGTTAATTAGTAACTGCAGAAAATTGTATAAACTTGGGTAAATTTCTGCACAAAACGCGGAAAATAGAACAACACTCATTCATGAATAAATAAATAAATATGTTATCAAAATGTAATATCATTAATTCTTAATAATTCTACATAACCTAATTAACGTATAATATTATTGTATTAGTATGTAATTGTAATATTATTGTGTTTTCTTTCTCTTTTGTTTTACGTTATATTATTACCAAACATCAACTTATTGTAACGGACTGTTAACAGCACGTACGGCTTGCTGCCGTGCAACTCGTATTTTTAAATGACTTTGTATATATCTTGGTTTTACTCTAATAAAGGCCTACTACGAGTACTACTAAAATATTTTCTGATATGTCACCTTCTTCAGAAAAATAAATTATTGTTACAGGCAGTTATTATATATTTGAATATGTACTACTACAAAATGTTTGGAGCAGAATTATGAATTCGAGTTAAAATGTTTGACATATAGTGTAGGGAAATTATCGGACAGCAAGTAAATTTTGAAAATGCTATTCTCATAAACACAGACAATTGATATCCAATTAGGAAGGAATACAAACATACAAAACATTGGTTTATCCGTATGCATTTATGGAAAATAACGCATGACCATATCTAATTACAAATCAATTGCCTAACTAGCGCCGGCAACCCAATGCACATAACACTAAGTTTTACATAAACTAATTACCAAATTATTAACCCACAACAATCTGCTGGAAGCATACGCTGTGACCAATCATATTATCAAGTAGGTATTTTATAACTAAGTGCATGTCAATGTCAAACTTAACAATAATAATTGTTAGTCTATAAAAGTTAGAATAAAAGTGTCGCTAAAGGCTGTCCGCTCTTAAAGTGATCCTCGTCAAAACAAAACCATGTGACCTGCTCGCTTTTCATTGGTTATGGACACCGATGTACGATGCAGAAACAATAAGTACGCGAAAAATTACTTCCCTTCATTAAATTAAAAAATATATATATGTCCTCTGAATATACTTGTTATTCTTCGTAAATGAAAATAATAATATTCAAAACATAGAAAATATTATAAAATTTTGAGAATAAAGTTCTTAGGAAAATTTTTGGAACAAAGAGAGATGAATAGATAGGTTAATGGAGAAGACTATGTAACAATGAACCAGGTGGTATTTATAGGAAGCCAAATATAATAACAGTTAAGTCTCGTAGACGCGATGGGCAGGACATGTGGCTCGAATGGAAAATGAAAAACGTGCATGGAAACTTCATGTAGGAAAACCAGAGTGAAAACGCTCAGTTGGTAGACCAAGAATGAGATGGGAGAATAACATTAACTACGATTTGAGGGAAAAAGATTATACTGGGAATGATTGTAAAACGTTAGCTCAGGATAGAGATGTATGGAGAGCTTATGTCCGCGCGGCCGTGAACCTACGGGTTGGATAATGCCAGTGAGTTAGTTATACCTAATCAATAATTACAACTTAAAGTAGTTTGTTACATATGGGTGATGCATTTGAGTCATGCGTCAGTCGATTCTCATGAAAGAAAATGGCTGAAAGTGCCCAGTCTTCTGTTGCTGTGTCGTCATCTCCATGTCAAAAGTGACAGTAATTGTGGCGCGAATAGTGGAAGGACACAATTGACGTTTGTTGATGTTAGGATCACTGTAGAAACGGATAAGGTAAATTATAGTGAGTTGGAAAACATAAAACTAGGCATAAAGCATACAGTCCGCAAAACATGAAAAGTGGAGACGATACGCGTAACGAATTTAACACCTTTACCCAAAGTATTTATGTTCCTTTCTCTAGTCACGAATGTTGCGGATTGAAACCCGAACAAGGTTGATGGATTTTTAGGATGGCAAAATCCAGAGAAATATCCTCCGGGAGAGACTTTAAACTGTGGCTCCCGAGTCTAAAGATTTTCCGGCTCGTAAAAGAACCTTAAGCCTGAACTAGTGCTTCTCAGCAAAATTTGACAGGACTTCCCCTTCTATGTAATATCTTAGTTGCGTAATAGTTGTTCACTGAGTCCATGTACTGACCACATGGTACTCACTGACATCCATAGGGTAATGAGCACTACTAAATTAAACTTTTATAGGAAAAAAACAATCTGTGGTTTAATTTAAGATAGCATCAGTCGGCATAAGTGTACTGAGGATGGGGTTGCAAAGTCCCTGAAATCATGATTATGTAGAAGATTAATTACACTGAGAACAAAAAAAAACTTTTTTTTTGTCTCAGAAAGAAAAATATGTGATTCTGATAGTATTTTTTCTTCTGAATTCAAATATGATATCGGTGTTTCTCCATCACGCAAGGTTTCCGAGAGACAGGAATTTATAATTTCAAACACTTTAATATTTTCTACGTTCGTAACTACACAATCTTCGAACATTCGGACTCACCTAGAAAATTATTAATGACGATTGTCTGCAATATTTCGCCTGTGGAGCATCCCTCTTGATGGTCCAACAATAATCGGCCAGCATATTAGGATTCCATTTCCCTTGATATATATTTTCCATTGCTGAAATCTCCTGAGTTCGCTCATTTGGTTTTATTTTACAATGGAAAAATGACGAAAAAACGTCTATTAAAAAAACAAGTATTTAAATCCATCATCATCATCATCATCACTCCAGGGATTAGGCAATTGCCCGTTCCGACTTCATATTGCATCAGCCCAACGTCTTCTAGGTCTTCCAACATCACGCCTTCCTCTTGCTTGATAGTTCCTGGCTAACAATGGATATCTCTCCTTACTCATTCCATCCATGTGATCAATCCATTTCTGTCTGTAATTCGTGACTTTATCCAATAAAGGCTGTACTTTCAATTCTTCTCTTATATCCTCATTTCTTATTCTATCAAGTCTTGTACAACCTTTTACTTGTCTTAGGAACCGCATCTCTGCCGTCTGTATTCTATCCTTCTGTCTTTTCACTGGAGCCCAAGTTTCACATCCATACAATATTGTGGGAACCGCCATAACATTATACATTTTTATCTTGGTTTCTTTTCTAATTTTATTTTTGAATGTTCTCTGTATTGTTCCACACACCGTCTGAAATTTATTTATTTTGGAGTCAATATCTCTTTCCACATTGTAACCAACATCACAGCCCAAATATTTGAAACTAGACACTTGTTCTATATTTTGATTTTCTAAAATAATTTTGGTTCTCACTGGATCTCTTCCTCTAAAAGCCATGGTCTTCGTTTTCCTTACAGAAATCTTTAGATCGTATAATTTACATATTTCATTTAATGCATGCATTGATTTCTGTAAGTCGTCTTCATTTTTCTGTATTATGATTACATCGTCAGCAAATAGAAGATTATTTATGCACACTTTATTATCCATTCTTATTCCTGGATTTACTAAAACTTTCCATTTATTAAAAATATCGTCTATATATATATTAAACAAAATGGGTGATAAACTACATCCTTGTCGTAATCCAGTATTTGTTTTGATTGCATCTGTTCTTTTGAATCCGGTATCTATAATTATATTTGTGTCTTCATATAATGTCTTTATTGTTTCAACAAGGCACAGCGGGTATCCTTTCATTCGTAATATTTCCCATAATTTTTGTCTGTTTACTCGATCGAAGGCCTTATCCAAATCTATAAATCCTATGTGAGTTTCTAAGTTATGCTCTCTTCTCTTTTCTATGAGTTGTTTCAGTGTAAAGACATTGTCTATACATGACCTTCCCTTTCTGAATCCACTTTGATTTTCACTTATTATTACTTCTGTTATGTTTCTCAATCTATTATTTATTATTTTCGTATATATCTTGTAGCCAGTATTTATTAAGCTAATCCCTCTGTAATTCTCGCAATTTCTCCGGTCTCCTCTTTTGAATATATTCTTCACAATTGCTGTTTTCCAAGTGGTTGGAATCCCATAGGTCTGCCAACATATATTAATTAGATGAAGTATTCGTAGTTTACACAATATTCCACTATATTTGATTAATTCCATATTTATATTATCTAATCCTGTTGCTTTCCTATTCTTAGTGGTTTTCAAAGCCATTTCTAATTCATTTATGTCTATTACATCAATATTTTCCACTTTTATTTCTTCCTCATTGTTCTCTTTTCCTTCAATTTCCTCCTTTTTCCAAAGTTTTTCATAATGTTGGATCCATTCTTGTTCTGGGATTATATTCAAGCTGGCAGAATCTTTCTCAGTCTGATTTAGATGTTTCACTAATTTATAACCTATTTCTTGTCTTCCATACATCATGTTCTACTGAGCTTATAAATTTATCCCATGACTCCTGATGGGCTTTACTTATAATGCTTTTAGCAATTCTCCTTTTCGTTTTATATTCTTCATAAGATTCTTCTGTTTTCAGTCGTAAGTATGTATGATATGCTTTTTGTTTTTCATTCACTGCATTTTGTATATTCGCATTCCAAGTTCTCAAGCCCTTCCTATTTCTTATTCTATTTTTCTTTCCTAATATCTCATTTGCTGTTTTATGTATTACATTTTATATATTTTCCCATTCAATATTTATATCTTCTGACGTCGCTATCTCTGATATATATTTATTCATTCTGCTTTCATAATGTTGTCTAATACTTTGATCTTGTAATAAATATACTTTATATACTTCTTCTTGGTTTCTTTTGTTCTTTATGTTATTTTTCCGCCATTTAGCTATTATGTTTATTTTGCTTATCACGAGATAGTGATCAGAGTATATATCGCTGCCTCTATGTACTCTCACATCTTTTACCAAGGCTCCTAGCTTGTTGTTTACGATTAAATAGTCAATTATTGATCTTGAGTTATATCCACTTCTTGTATATTTATGTATATCCTTTTTTCGGAAATAGGTATTCATTATTTTTAATTGATTATAGGCTGAAAACTGTTTCAAATCCTGTCCATTATCATTTATTGTTATTTCTCCATTATTTCCTATTACGTTAGGTATAGGGACATTGCCTACTGGCATTTAAGTCTCCACTTATTATTAAATGATGATCTTTTGTATATTTATCAACTAATGTTTGTAATGTTTTATAAAATGTTTTTGTTTCTTCTTTCTTACCTTCCTCTGGGGCATACACAGCAATTATCATCATATATCCTCTTTCAATTTTAAATCTGGCTATCAGGATTCTTTCATTTATAAACTCATAGCTATTCAATTTGTTCTTCCATTTTTCATCTATTAAAATTGCTACTCCACACTGCGCTCTTGTTGTCTGTTCTACTTCGCTATACAACATAGTATAGTGATTTAAGTCCTTTGTTCCTTTTAATTTCTTTTTTTGTTTCTGTTATTGTTGCTATATTTATTTCTTTTTTCTTTAATTCTCTTTCTAATTCTTCTTATTTTGTATTTATTCCCCTTACGTTCCAATTTCCTAATTTCAAAATGTCCTTTATTCCAAATCGTATCCTTTTATCTTGCTTGGGTCGGTTCCTTTTATGACAATCCGGCTGATTTCCATGAAGCTTCTCAGTAAGATAAATGTCTCCTGGGAGCGTTACGAGCGCTTCGCAGGACAAGGATGGTGGAAGGGCTGCTTCCTCTGAGCCTCCAAACATGCTCCTCTGGGTATCCACCCCCCAAGAGAGGGCTGCTTCTTCCGCTCTTCAGGCCCTACAAGTTTAGCTGTGCTATTCCTTGTCGCCCTGTTGACCGTTGAAGACTTGACAAAGATGTGGCCGCCCAATATGGATACAGACGCCATTCCTTCGTTGTGAGCTATACTTAGTTCCCCTCGCCTCTTACCCACCAGCAAGATTAACCTAAGTCAATCTTCCCCAGTAGAGTCGTCTGGTTCATCGGGTACTAAGCCCCCCCACCACGTCAAGGTGATAGCTCCTGGGGGGATTTAAATCCATTAATTGAAATTGAAATAAAAAAATTGTGGGTGATGGAAAAATTCCGAATACCTTTTTTAAAACACGATAAAAACTGCATTAAGTACAACTATTGGTACTCATGAGACAAAAATCATGTTGACCAGTGTTATCAGGGGAGGTATGAAACATTTTAATTTATCTTATGTTATTAAATTAACTTGATCTAGGAACTCGCACTTAGGGAGCACCCATGTCTCCACGAGGGATGAATATGGTATATATATGCATAAGAAAGACAAGGGTGTAGTTTATCACCTATCCTTTTTAATTTATATATTAATGACATCATCCAAAATTGGAAAAGTAATGTTAAAGTAGGTATAAGAATGGACCGTTTTAAAATATTAAGCGTTTTAATGTATGCTGACGATGTGATTATTATTCAAGAAAATGAAAATAATTTGCAGTACTTTTTACATCAATTAAATCAGTTATGCCAAGAATATAATTTTAAAATATCAAAAGAAAAAACGAAAATAATGTCATTTTGGGGAAATGAACATATAAGATCAAAAATCATAATAGACAACAAACCTAGTATATGGAATAAGTAACAAATTTTAATTATTTGGGTTGTAATTTTACTATAAACACAAAACTAAAAGAGACGTAAATACGAAACTGTCAAGATTTCAAATGATGTCTGGAACTATACATAGAACATTTAAGAACAAAACAAGAAGAGATACAAGATTGAAGTTTTATAAATACTTTATAGGAGTGAAACTTGAGTAACGACCAAAAAAATTACAAAGAATACAAAGCGTAGAAATGAACTCCCTTAGAAGAACAAAAGGCTGCACAAGAATGGATCGGATAAAGAATGAGGATATAAGAACAGAGCTAAATATACATCCATTGAATTATAAAATCAAAGAATATAGAGAAAATGGTATTACAAATACAACCGGGCCAAATACAACAGGGCCGGACTACAGATATCATAAAAATAAAGACAAAAGATGGACATTTAATAATATACCCATATTAATATAGTTAATAATTCTTGTTAAGAAAAACTTGTAGTTTAGAAATTTGTAATCAATTGTTAAACATTTCATAATAACCAAACATCGTTATCAAGGTTCAAAGTAGGGATGGTGATTCCTTTTCAAAACCAAGTTGCATCATCCTGACCTTGGATGTGTAATTGTTACTAGAGATGACATCATAATAGCTAGGACTGGTATGATAGTATTATCTTATGATTCGATATGTATGAATAAGAGTGTCTGGATTGGACAAGAGAGGAGCGGGACTGATTGCGGTCCCCTCAGGAGGGCCCAGCGGGCCGGTGGCGTCTACATGGGTAACGTATTTTCATCTGTCATTTCTTTGGTAATTTTAAGACTTAGAATCAATATGGGACCAAATGGTCCTAGTAAATTAAAATAACTAACAAAGTTGAACATTTTAAAATATTTGATCTCTCTCTTTTAGCATTTTAATATCTGAATATTTTTGACGTTGGACAATGTGGCGATTTCAGCTGACTTTAGTAACAGTGTTTTAGTTGTTTGATTTTATTTTCTTTATGTTTGGTATTTATTTTAATAAATAATGCTATTTTTCGTTTACTGTGGTTTCATATGTTTAATTGTAGAACTCCTCCTCCAAAACCAAGGCCAACCGCTCGGGCCTAAGTCAACTTAAACAATAGGGAATTTAACGCTACCAATACGCAGGGGCTTAACAGACGCTCTCGCGTAACATTCTAGAATTGGTAGCGTTAAGTTCCCTATTGTTTAAGTTGACTTAGGCCCGAGCGGTTGGCCTTGGTTTTGGAGGAGGGTTCTACAATTAAACATATGAAACCACAGTAAACGAAAAATAGCATTATTTATTAAAATAAATACCAAACATAAAGAAAATAAAATCAAACAACTAAAACACTGTTACTAAAGTCAGCTGAAATCGCCACATTGTCCAACGTCAAAAATATTCAGATATTAAAATGCTAAAAGAGAGAGATCAAATATTTTAAAATGTTCAACTTTGTTAGTTATTTTAATTTACTAGGACCATTTGGTCCCATATTGATTCTAAGTCTTAAAATTACCAAAGAAATGACAGATGAAAATACGTTACCCATGTAGACGCCACCGGCCCGCTGGGCCCTCCTGAGGGGACCGCAATCAGTCCCGCTCCTCTCTTGTCCAATCCAGACACTCTTATTTATACATATCGAATCATAAGATAATACTATCATACCAGTCCTAGCTATTATGATGTCATCTCTAGTAACAATTACACATCCAAGGTCAGGATGATGCAACTTGGTTTTGAAAAGGAATCACCATCCCTACTTTGAACCTTGATAACGATGTTTGGTTATTATGAAATGTTTAACAATTGATTACAAATTTATAAACTACAAGTTTTTCTTAACAAGAATTATTAACTATATTAATATGGGTATATTATTAAATGTCCATCTTTTGTCTTTATTTTTATGATATCTGTAGTCCGGCCCTGTTGTATTTGGCCCGGTTGTATTTGTAATAAATGGTTTACGCCTATATAAAGAATGAATGTAACAAGATTACCAAAAGCAGCATTTAACTACAAGCCAAGATATTCAAGGAAGGAAGACCAGTGAAAAGATGGACAGAAAACTGTGAGGCGGAACAGACAATTTGCCTAGCCCTTGAAGTGAAGAAGAAGAAGAAACCAGACAACGTGAACTAGATCATCTTTAATAGAAAGAAACTGAAATACTCGTGGCATAGACTTAACGTCATGGGTCGTAGTTCCAATCACATCGATCCAATTACTGCAATTCCAGATAATACGAGTATATACAATATTGCATTTCTCTGTCTGAATAAAACACTTGTTTGTAGGTAGTTTTACGTGCCCCACATCATCTGGAGTGAGATGAACTTTTAACAGGCCTAGACTTGTTTATCCATACAAAGACATGAAATTCCTCTCCGGATGAGGAATCAGGTATGTCGTGGAATGTACAGTACAATCCAAAAAGATTTAAGTGACGATGTACCATTGCTTAACCGGAGAGGCCACCCATGTCATTTCATAATAAAAGATCGAAGGTGTTCTAGAGTTAAAATCTTCTCTGGAAGCTCGAAAAGCATCGATGTGTAAATTTATCTTGCTAAAGTAGAACTTAAAATAGCTTAAAATAGTCAGATATATAGATAGAGACAGGTAGAAAATAAAATCAATAAAACTAAATATAGCCTATTGTTAAACATAGAAAGACATTATATAATGAGAGAGAGGAAGCGGAAAGACCTGAAGGGCCTACCTAGATGAATGGTCAGCTTAATGCCGGGGCATCTCCTGAACAACAAGAAATTAAAAGAAGAAGATACTCTCCTATCACTCGTCTAGAGAGACCAAGTCCTTGTATAGTCATATTAGGTTAGCCGATACAGAGTTTAAAATCCTCTCTGAAAAGTCCGGAAGTCTGGGAACGTAAAAGGTCCGTAACTAGAGGTGTTGTGTAGAAGCTCTTTACACCAATGCTATTTTTAAAATACTGTGTTCATATTAAATACAATAACAAATTTGCGTGGGTATCAGCCATACTGGCATTGGGCAACGAACCAGCTGATGAAGCAGCTAAATCAGCCACCGATAGATATCAAAACAAAATACATCGCTTTTGATGTTAAAATATTTCTATAAAAAGCTTAAAATCTTACAATTCGTACCTGATATTTCAGTCGTTTTCAACTAAATCAAATTTCATTTTGAAAACTTCAGTTATTGCACAACGTAGAAAAATATTTCAGTAAGTAAAATAGATTTAATCTATATTTCAAAATATTTTACATGCTGGAAGCTTTTAAACTAAAATTTTATTCAGTTGAGGACGACTGAAATATCTGGTACGAATTCCAACCTTTTGTATAATAAAATCAACGTTGTTTTATCGTCAATTTTAAAATTATTCATATTGTCTCGCGCTAGCGGAGGGTTGTTCTCACCTTGTTTTCCTGTAATAAATACAAGAGATGTTGACGTAAAGTTTCATAATAACTTTATTTTATTCACATAAAGTTTTATTGACACTTTACATAAAAATTGTTGAAATAATTAATATTGTTTTACAGTTTATTAATCGCATAATCACTAACGATATCAGTTGTCACAGTTTCTTCTCATCTCACTTGACTGTTCGCTGTCCAAACATACCTGGCACATTCCCGACCCTGGCAAAAGTTAATATAAGCCGGGTAATGAAATTTCTCAGCTTCCATTTGAGACTTTTCTAGAATGGAAGCTTCGGGAGTCGAAACTTGTGGATAGGAGGGATAGATGCCTTCTGGAATGGAAGGCTAGAAGCATATAGAAATTCTTTCGAGGGCCTTCCAACACCCGAGTCGTCAACTCGCGATTTTACCATCCAGTAAAAAATCTGAAATCCTTACTTACGCCTTCGCCCACGCAATTCAAAATGCTACTATATAATGCATCACAATATCCACGAAACAAGAGTTGTCGAATTCTGGCATGCATCAAGACATTTCAAATAAGCAAAACTACACAAAATTAAAAATGTAAAGTAAAGTACTCCCACTACAGGCCTCGGGAGGCCCTTGGGGTAGTAGGAGGTTAAGGCTCCCACTTTTCCTAGACAATCGGCAATTGATGTCAACCGGGTTGTCAGCCTTGCGTGACGGCCGCCTTTACCCCAGAAGAAATGTCTGGTACTCATTTCAGTTAGAGGCTGAGTCGACCCCAGGACCATAGTGCCGCCAGAAGGTTTTGGTCAGTTTAAAAATCCTGGCCCCACCGGGACTTGAACCCTCGACCTTCCGACTTGTAGAGCAGTGCCCCAAATTAAAAATGACCGACTTGAAAAACACTCCCCAAAAAGGGTAAATAATGAGAAAATACTACAACGCGGTTTAGAATTTGACAAGATTATTTACATCCTTATTTCTGCCACGCCTATATTCCTAACCGCATTGCTCCTCTATGTTTGACTTTCTTAAGGTAGCCAATTGCCTCGTCATCTAATTAGTGACGCGCATGAATGGACTAACAAGATTCCCTCTGTCCCTATCTATATCTAACGAGCATTGGTATTCATACCCGATTACAGTAAAACATGTTTTGCTACACTACAATTCTTTGGACTATCTGCGTCGAAGATATCGATTATCTGATAGCTAAAAAGACATGCTCGGAGAGGATATCAATATTCTTAAAATTTTACTGTATATCCATCCATCCATCCATCCATAGTAATTCTGCCCAAGGGCAGGTAGTTCACTGCAATCATAGCATTTTCATGCTATGCTTTGCAGCTTTACTAGGGAACTGTAGGTGTGGTAGCTTCACGTTGCTTTCCACATCGGTGAAGGATGGTGATGATGATGATAATGATAAGGATGATGATGGGCAGATGATTTCGGGGACCGTTTGGGCCTGAAAGTTTTCCTGACATTTTTGTCTTACAGGTGAGGAAAAACCCCGATAAAAACCTCACCCAGAAAAACTGCCCCGACAGGGAATGGAACCCGGGCCCGCTGCGTGACAAGGCAGCACGCTACCTCGAGACCACAGCGGTGGACTTACTGTATATAGAGCTGGTATCTATAAAGATAACATTTAATATTTTACACAGGTTATAGATCATTATATATATTATCAATTAGCCTGGTAGCTTATAATAATATCTGAAGCAAGAAAACCATGTTATAACTAAAACTAAATATATAAATACATTATTAAATTAAATTGTAGAGTTAAATACAAATGAGAGAAACTTTGAAGAGGTATTAAAATACCTAGGGAAAATAATTACAAACAGGAATTAAGTTCAGAAAGAAATTAAACATAGACTAAATATAGAAACGTAATGCATTATTCACTTCAGGGAATCTTGTCATTCCAGGTACTCTCAAAGAAATTAAGCATAAACTCAATTCTGGAAACGCAAGCTATTATTCACTACTGGGAATCTTGTCATTCCAAGTACACTCAAAGGGCGTTAAACTATTAATATATACTTATTTAATACAGGCTTTCCACTTTAAAGCAATTCGTCCTTAATTCCTGTTTTCTAGAAATTGCTATCTTCCCATTGTCCTTCTTCCATAACCTTCTTCATCATGGCATCACGTATTCCCTCATACCATTTTCTTCTCCTTCTCCCCCTCTTCCTTCTGCAACATACCATCCAATCTAACACCCTTTTAGGCCACTATATATGTCCATACCACTGTAAAGCTCTCTTTGATATCCTATCGATTACAGTCTCTTCTGCCGATAAATATATAAATCAGTTGATTTTCAAGTTACAATATATTAATAAAAATTGGTCTGTTGCCTTATGATTTTTTTCCTGGTGAAGTTAAGGCAATGTAGCCTTATATTCCACCCACTAGGACAAACATATGTTACAACTAGTAAAATACAGCGATCGCAATAATAATAGATACGAAACGACAGGTAGGGAAAAAATAAAGAGTTTTTGAAAATAAAGTTCTTATGACAATTTTTGAACCAGAGAGTGACATAAGAATACGTAACAGTGAGCAACACCATCTTTATGGGATACCAGGAGTAATAAGAACAGTAAAGTTTCAAAGACCGTGATGAGCAGGGAATGTGACAGAATGGGGAATGGAAGAGGGGTCTGGAAGCTTCGTTTAGGAAATCCAAAAGGAAAGCGCCCAATAGGTAGGTCAAGAATGAGGTGGGAGAATAACAGTAACCATGATTTGTCAGAGGTAAATTATACACGGGATGACTGCAACAGTTTAGCTCGGGATAGAGATGTATGGATAGCAAATGTTTCATCAGGAATGAATAGTTGATCTTTGTTCGATAGTGTCAGCGAGTTAGTTACTTAGTTAGGATGGGTGCTAACAGACTTAAATGTTTAGGCGTCTAGTAAATTAAGAAAGAGAGATAGATAGATAGATAGATAGATAGATAGATAGATAGATAGATAGATAGATAGATAGATAGATAGATAGATAGATAGATAGATAGATAGATAGATAGAGAGAGGGAGAGAGAGATAGCAAAGAACAACTATTCCTATAATATCTGCATTTTCTTAATTATTATTGGACCAATATATAAAACTTGATTATAATCCCAAATAATACCCATTAAAATTTCGAAGCTTCTATGCGCAACAATTAATAAGGCCTACAAATCCATTAAGATTAATAATTCACAAAAACTTGCTTATTAGAGACATGGTAGGCCTATGTTCGGGATATTGGAGCGTCTGAAAATAATACTGAAGTAAAAAAAAAAGAGTAAATGAAACCAGAATTCTAAAGATTGAGATATTGCCACTAAATATGTATACTATACCAAGTTCTTCTTTCAGGTAATAATCAATTGAGCCTTTTAAAGCTAAAGTGGTGTAACTCCACTTTTTAAAAAATCTGCGTTAATGCTAGAAATTAATTATGGATATGTGAAACTACCTGCAGGAATAGTGGTGTAATTCCTAGATCCCCAAACTGCTCCACAAATGACATCAAAAGTTTATGCAGTCAGCAGTATTATCTATTTGTTGATAGCCAAAGTGGTGTAACTCCAGTTACTGTTTTTGTTCTAGTGTCATGAAAGTGAATTGCTACTAATTATACGTATATTCCACAAACACACAAAATGTAGAGCACCAACTGCAAATTATAAAGCAATGCATGCACAGGATGAAACCGTAACTGGAAAATGGCATTAAATTTATTGAGGCTAGTTTTGAATGAAGACAACAACTTTGAAACCATTGATCAAAGTTTATGATCAGTGGCTATTCCAATCTTCCGAACGACTTAAACGTTGGCTCAATTGAATTGTACAGTAAGACTCAATAGATGTTTTGCCCTTCTGACTGATTTCGAGTTATCGCGAAATCAAGGAAAAATAATCCTTTCATCTTACTGTGATGTCTGGCAAAGATATTTTGGCTACAGGAAATATTTAAAAAAAAACATTACTAAGAGAAAGCTTGATGAAGAAAAAATCCAGTTTCATGGCTAAGGACGCAATGGATTAGATATCGGAAATCCGATCCATTTACTATCTTTTGCAAGGAGAACATGTCTGATGAGCTTCCATTTTCAAGTTAAACATCAAACCACCAGGAAAACATGGATGACCATTATCATCACTGACAAACGTACCTTTGTCTCAACTCTACAATAGTCCAAGGACTGTCAGAAAAAAATATATAATTGCAGGACCTTTTTTGACCTATATTACTCCTATCCATCATGCATACTATTTAACCCTTCCCACTTCTAACTCTGTTGAAGATAATGAACCACTGCTTGCTGATGGTAGTCTACTAGGGATGTTGAATAGCAGAAACTTTTGTGGCTGATATCAAACTAGATGACATTGATATATATATCATTTTTAACGTAATATACTTCTTTTAATTTTTTTTTTGTTCAATGCCATCACATTGTCATTTTCGACATTCTGGTATTCTCTCTTGGCATGGCATAATTGTAACTCACTTCTGAGGTTGGGACGCCTGCAAGGCGGAGTTACGCTACCCCAATGATATGATAGGTGATGAGGATGGTAATGATGAGCCTGGAGAGTTATTAACCCTAAACTTAATGAACATGTTAATGATGATAATGATGGCCAGATGTTGTTCGGGGACCGTTTGGGCCTTAAAGATTCCTGACATTCGTCTTTCAGGTGAGGAAAAAAACCCGAAAAAAACCATCACCCAGGAAACTTGTCCCAACCGGGGATCGAACCCGGGCCAGCTGCGTGACAAGGCATCACCGTACTTCGAGACCACAACGGTGGACCTACTAAATAAAATGAAAATATTATTTTTGTTGAATTATGCAAGCTCTTTCATGAAATATACTCTCAATATGTATAAAGCCGAAGTGGCGTAAGTTAGGCCTACTTAAGTGCTTATAAATTACTTATAAAGTGGGGATAAGGAAAAAAAACACACACACACATACACATGAGCTAAAATAATCGATTATGAACACATGGGATGAGAAAATTATTGTTTGATAGTATTATGGAATTATTCAACTACTATTCTACTAAAAGTATTTATATCTCAAAACAATGTTTAATGGAATTACACCACTTTGGCTTTAAAAGGCTCAATTATTTCTATTCTAATATTTATTATTATCTCAATAAATGCATTTAAGCACCTTTTACGTAATAGTGCGTTTTGTCGTACTTACCAGCAACAGCGACCATTATTGAAAGTTCAACTTCTTACATTTCGGAGTTGCCAACCTAAATAACTATACTGTAATATTAAATTTACACCCACGTGCGGAAAGTAAAACCACTTCCTTCTATGTATACTACATGTATATAAAGAAAACATCCAAAAGAGAGTGTTAATATGCATTATACGATACAAATCAATCGCATTTTTAATTAACTGAACTTTATTTCAAACAGTATAAAATAATAAATACGTACTGCGGTCATGTTATCAATAATTGCTCTCAAGGCCTCCTGTTGTTTCAGCCAATAAACATTAGCCACACTGTTAACGTTAGTCAATTGTTTGTTATGAACGCAAACTTTTCCAACAAAGACATTATTATTTTGCCATTATTTATTATTTTGAAAACGTCATCGCGAAAAAAATAATGTACTACGCACGTTTTTTCAAGTGTTTTACAGAATCTCGGAAATTAAAAACCATTTCCCAACCTCGCATCGTAATATACTTTTCCAGTTGTCTAGTATTTTAGAAAAGAAATATAATGGTACTGTATATCAACTATATGTAGACTTCAAAAAAGCATATGATTCAATTAAGAGGGAGAAGTTATATAGTATCCTGCTGGAGTTCGGAATTCCTAAAAAGTTAGTTAGACTTATACGAATGTGTCTAAATGGCTCAACGAGTAGGGTGCGTGTAGGCAAACAGTTTTCAGACACTTTTGAAATCCAGAATGGGTTGAAGCAAGGAGATGCTCTATCTCCTCTACTATTTAATTTTGTACTAGAGCATGTCATTAAATCTTTAGAGAATGAGGAAGGCTTACAACTGAATGGTATTAATAAGCTGTTAGTTTATGCTGATGATGTAGTACTACTGGCCGATAGCGAGGAGATACTAAAGGCCAACACGCACACACTATTGAGTAACACTAAGAAATTAGGACCGGAAGTAAATATCAGTAAAACTAAATATATGGTCACACGTAGAAATACATTATATAATGCAAATGGACAGCTAATGACAAATGAGGGAAATTTTGAGGAATTGGCTGAATTCAAATACCTAGGAACAATAATCACAAATAGGAATGAGATGCACAAAGAAATTAAACATAGGCTCAATTCTGGAAATGCGTGCTATTATGCATTGCAGAGACTTTTGATGTCCCAACTCCTTTCAAAAAACGTTAAGCTGAAAATATATAAAACTATTATTCTACCAGTTATATTATATGGGTGCGAAACATGGACTCTTACTTTAAGGGAGGAAAGGAGATTACGAGTATTTTAGAATAAAGTTCTTAGGAAAATTTTTGGACCAAAGAGAGATGAACAGACAGGTGAATGGAGAAGACTACATAACAATGAACTACATGGTCTTTATGGGAAGCCAGATATAATAAGAACAGTTAAGTCCCGTAGACTGCGATGGGCAGGACATGTTACGCGTATGGGGAATGAAAGACGTGCATGGAAACTTCTTGTAGGAAAGCCAGAAGGAAAACGCCCAGTTGGTAGACCAAGAATGAGGTGGGAGAAGAACATTAACTATGATTTGAGGGAAGTAGATTATACAGGGAATGATTGGAAAGCATTAGCTCAGGATAGGGATGTATGGAGAGCTTATGTCCGTGCGGCCATGAACCTACGGTGAGTAAGTAAGTAAGTAAGTAAGTTGTCTAGTAATATTTATACTTACCTGTGCATTTCATATCCGAGGATTCAAATTCGGTCTGCGTCGATAGAGTTTTGGTGATTGGAAAAAGCGGGATGTTAGTCATGGATTCCACTTTGTTTATTGAAATAGTCACGATCTTAATTTAATATAATTTCATTACAAAGTAAAAAAAATGAATAATTTAAGTCATTTAATGGAACTTTCATAGAAGGTAAAACATTCTCTCTGGAATGAGATACATATGAATAAATTTTGTAACACATTTCTCCCCTTTCACGGATCGGAAGGTGAGATGTTAAAAATATCGTCGAATTCAAAATACAACAAATTCGATCTACTACTACTGTAATATTTCGACTCCTACTATTTCTACTATAGGGATGTGGGACGTCCTAGAAGACACTTTTGAAATTCATATTAAAGCACCGTTGAGGTTATGTAATAAGATGTTAATTATATAATTTTTATCTGGTAAGTCAGTCCTCAACTAAATTATTAAACTTCTTCAAGTTATTCTAATATGGAGGCCTTTCGAAAACAATGTTTCATCTTCTGCGTTTTAACTGGAACTGATGATGTTATGTAGGTTGTATAACGGATTTATGTCTGCGGTTATGTTCTCATTGAATAGGTCTTTATTCCTTGCTTCTTTTAAAATCTCTATGTCTTCAAGGATGCTGATCCTGTTGTTATTATACTCTCTGTGTAGTATTGACATAGAGTTATTGATATTTTTCAAATCGATGACCTGTTTCTAGTATATGTTTGGCAAAACTTGATTTTTCTTCATTATTAATAATTTTTTTAATATTCCGAATATCGTGTGTTAAAATGTCTTATTGTTTTGCCTATGTAGAATTTTTCACAACTATTGCATTTTAGTTTATAGATGCTGTTAAAAATTCGACATAGGCAAAACAATAAGAATTAACACACGCTATTCGGAACATTTCAAAAATTGTATTAATAATGAAGAAAAATCAAGTTTTTTCCAAACATATGCTAGAAACAGGTCAACGATTTGAAAAAATCGATAAATCTATGTCAATACTACGAAGAGAGTATAATAAAAACCGGATCAGCATCATTGAAGACATAGAGATTCAAAAGAAGCGAGGAATAAAGACCTACTCAATGAGAACATAACCACAGATATAAATCCGTTATACAACCTATATAACACCATCAGTTCCACTTAAAACGCAGAACATGAAACATTGTTTTCGAAAGACCTCCATATTAGAATAACTTGAAGAAGTTCAATAGTTTTGTTGACGACGATTGACTTACCTGGTAAAACTTATATAATCAACATCCTAGAAGACGATGGGAAGATGAATTTTGAGAGCGGAACAGGCCGACGGCCTGCCATGAAGATGATGATATATCTACTAGCACTACTATTTGTTTATTATGCCTCAACATAAGATATGTCATCACTTCACACTTCATATTATCTGCATTACCCGCATCTGGGATTCCCTACCATAGGAAAGCAGAGACCTGTCGAACGTTAGAATCATTTCATTAAATTTATTGAATTTTATAATCTTCACTTAAAGGGTGCGGTGATGCCGGGTATTTTGAGAGAGAGAGATAATTCCAAGAACGAACAATGGTTACTATGAAAGAAGTAGAACAAAAATATGTTATCGTATGAACTAGTGTCAAAATTGAGGTAAGTAGATGAGGACTATGTCTTAATTTTTTTGTGATTATTAACTTGTATGTATCACATGATCTGTATTTGGTATATTTTTTGTGCTGATTTAGTAAAAGAGATTGCCATATGGGCTTAACTCCGCCAGAACAATTAAAAAGAGTATTGTTATTATTATTATTATTATTATTATTATTATTATTATTATTATTATTATTATTACTATTACATTTAAGGTGATACGTAAGTTTTCTCTATAATCTTTGTGTTATAGTAAATTTACTCACTTACATATACATTTAATTATTTGGGTTATAATTTAACATTTCAAGATGAAGCTAATATATAAAAGAAAACCACAAATTTCACAAAAACAACGGGGATAATTAACAGTATAATGAAACCATCTTTGGTATAGAAGAACACAAGGTTACGACTTTATAAGAATCTTACAAGACAAGTATTAAGATATGGTAGTGGAGCATGGACATTACGAAGAAGAGATGAAATCCGAATAACAGCAAATGAGATGCGATTTATGCGCCGTACAGCAGGCCATACAAAGTGGGATCATAAAAGAAATGTGGAAATTATGGAAGAGTTGGATGTAGAACCCATTCTCCACCATACAAAAACTACCAGAACAACTGGATAGCTCATCTTCAACGAATTCCGTCTCATAGAATTCCAAAAGCCATGCTTCGTTACTGTCCCCAAAGCAAAAGATCGCTGGGACGTCCAAAAAATCGCTGGATGGAAAACTCCTCTTTGAGACCGTAACAGGCCACACGGCCTAATACTTGCATAGATGATGATGATGTTGATGATGTCATACATTTTTGAAGGAATTTAATATATGAAGCGTTAAAACAGTCTGCCACGCAAAAATTGTATAATCTAAGCAATTTGAATTTATAGTCCGATTTTCCTCGTTTACGTAATATTTAATTAATTTTTAATAAAATCGGATCAGTCGAGTTACGTTGTGAGAAAACACACATGGCTGCTAGAGTCAATTTGAAATTTCTGCTTCCTGATAAACCTCCGCTCGTAACGTCGGATTTAGCTTATTTTTGGAAAATACTATGTTCGATTTATTTCGGTGTCATATATCGAGGTTCGTTGCGAAGAAAAGAAAATTGCGGCCGCTAGAGTAGTTTTATATTTTTGCTGTCTAGTAAGTGGATTCGTTGGAGATTTCTTGAAAATATTCTAAATATTTTCATAAGCACAAAGTAGATTAAATTATTTTGAAATTCTCTAAATTAAGAGTAAAATGATTCTGCTCTGTCAAAAAATACATTCTACCTCAACTGTTTTTTTTTTCTTTGAAGAAAGTATACTTTCTCTTCTCCGCCGTGTTGAGTTACATTCATAATATTGGTTTAGGTATTAGAAATTCCATTTTGGTGTGAAGATATATCGCCTGAGATTTCTCAAGGGGAAGTACAGGTGTAAATATATACTTCAATCTTAATATAGGAAGTTCACTTCAAGTGACAGAGATGATATCTCTATACACCTGCCAGGGAATTCTGGTGTAATGAAGCAACATGGAAAATGTTGCACCTAAGACGTAAATCACATGTGATAAATGTAATTTTATTTAACCTCCTTACACCTGATTTGGCCCCAAATAAGCCATTGGACTGTTTACACAATCATCCGACATCATAGGAATTTTTAGAAATAGTACGGTATCGCGCTGTAACCGAGCGATTTAAGACATGGTGCCTTGGTGCGGAGTTATCATACTTGCGTTGGTTCGAGTCCCCAAGATGGAAGAAATTTTCTATCGGAACTTCGGCCAGCATAGAGCATCGTCCAAAACTATTGAGTAACTCTAAGGATTTGGGACTGGAAGTAAATATCAATAAAGCTAAATATATGGTCACACGTATAAATATATTATATAATAGAAATGGGCAGCTAATGACAAATGAGGGAAATTTTGAGGAAGTGGCTGAATTCAAATACCTAGGAACAATAAACACAAATAGGATTGAGATGCACAAATAAATTAGACATAGGCTCAATTCTGGAAGTGCAAGCTATTGTGCATTACAGGGATTCTTGACGTCCCAACAATATTCAAAAAACGTTAAACTGAAAATATGTAAAACTGTTATTCTACCATTTATATTATATGAATGCGAAACATGGACTCTTACTTTGAGGGAGGAAAGGAGATTACGAGTACTTGAGAATAAAGTTCTTAGGAAAACTTTTGGACCAAAAAGAGATGAACAGACAGCTGAATGGAGAAGATTACATAACAGTGAACTATTTGGTCTTTATAGGAAGCCAGATATAATAAGAACAGTTCAATCTCGTAGACTGCGATGTGCAGGACATGTGGCACGAATGGGGAATGAAATACATGAATGGAAGCTTCTTGTAGGAAAACCAGAGTGAAAACATCCAGTTGGTAGACCAAGAATGAGGTGGGAGAATAACATTAACTATTATTTGAGGGAAGTAGATCATACAGGGAATGATTGGAAAGCATTATCTCAGGATAGAGATGTATGGAGAGCTTATGTCCACGCGGCCATGATCACTAGGGGTTTGATAGTGACAGTGAGTTAGTTAGATATAGTCAGATATCTAACATCGTCAAGATAATATAATTTAATGATTTTTTGTGTTTCTGTATTTCTGGTTTCATAGTGACGTATTCAATCTTAACGGCAACCAATCTCCGAATGTTCGCCCCTTACCCTGCTCTATTCTATTCCATAGTGTTCTGCCCTAGGACACCAGGGCCCAGGTTCGATTTCCGGTCGGGCCAGGCTCCTGGGTGAAGTTTTTTTGGGGTTTTTTTCTCACCTGCAAGACAAATATCAGGAAGCTTAGTGCCCAACGGTCCCCGAAAATCATCCGGCCATCATCATCATCATCATCATAATCTTTATCATCATCATTCTTTACCGGTGTGGAAAGCAACGGAGAGCTACCAAACCTATAATTCCCTAGTAAAGCTGCAAAGCATAGCATGAAAATGTTATGATCGCAGTGAAAAACCTGCCCTCGGGCAGAATTACTATGGATGGATATTAGTATTCATTCCACCGCTGTCGTCTAGTAGTAAAATGTTGTTCCTCAGACGCAGCAGGTTCAGGTTAGATCCCGGTCGAGATAAGTTTCCTGGATCAAGTTTTTTTTCAAGATGCTTCTCGCACGTATAAGACAAATGTCTGACGTTTAAAGGCCCAATAACACTGGTCGACAAACATGAACCTGTTTTCTTTCACAAGAATAAAAATATGTGATTTTTAGAACTATTTTTCATCCTGAATTTAAATATCATTTCAGTTTTTTCCTATCAGGCAAGAGTTTTCTGTGATATTCATTTACATTTTTTTATAATTTATAATAAATCCATCTAACTCTAACTCATTCTGACTTACCTAGAAAGTGGTAGATAGTGATTTTCGGGCATATTTTTCATCTGGAACATCTCTCTTCTTCGTCCTACGGTATTCAGCCAGCATATTAGAACTACATTTGCCTTGGTACCTCTTTTTCATTCTGGAAATTTGCTGATGAAAACGCTCACCGTGCTCATGAGAGACAGCCCTTAAATACATACAAGGTAAAGATTCATATGACAGGTCAAAGAGAAAACTGTGCCTGATGGAAAAATTCTGACTACCTATGTGAATTCAGGATGATAAAGTGCACTAGATTCACTAATCAAACTTCTTTTGAAGAAAACCTTGTCGAGCAGTGTAATTAATGAACACGTCTGTTCATTGCAGTCATCCATATCAAATTTGTCTCGTTTGGTATGAATGTAGGCCTATGAGTGAATGGTGCGTGTTGTCTTTAAATATATGTGTTGTCTTGGAGGTGACCCTGGTATTGAGCTGATCAGTCATCACTGTACTTGTGTGGTAAAAAGTATGTGTGTGATCCAGGGTTCTCAATCTTCTCCGGACAAATCTTGTCCCTGTAAGGCCCAGGTAGCTTGGGGCATGTAAAATCAGTACTTAAAAGGGAGAGGTTAAACCAAGGTAGAGATAGAAAGAATGGCTATTCTTTACAACATGTGACGCGACATTTTTAATTCCTTCATAAATTCCTGTCAATATTTATTCTTAGGGTTTAATTTTCCTAATTATTTCCCACAATTCACAATGATTTTTACATCTTTCTCTAACGATTATTTCAATTAATTTTTCTATGATATTTAACTACATGCGTAGCATGAAGACGTGGCAGTCATATAGATTTTAACGAATATTCTGAGTAAAAACAAAGTCGTGTTCTATTGCAGCCAACATAGAGTATGTATACTTAACTATACACATATCTTTAGAAATTTCAGAATTTACAATTTATTTTTGGGCGCAACATTCTTTCACAGTGTGCTTAAATTGTGTTAGATTAGCTTTTAGATTGGTCTTTCACAGGTTAGAGTACTTAAATTGCGTTAGGTAGTTTTTACGTTCGTTAAATATCGTGTATATGCTGGCTGCATCCCGTGATCCCACAGTGTAAACTGCTTCGCTTTTGTTGGCGCATGCGCATGGTATATGATTGGAAGTTAGAAAAAATTTTCGCGTTATATCTAATAAAGAATCCTCGAAAGAACTTATTCAGTAAATTAGTGAGTGCCTCTATTATAATTGTTAGTAATTACACTGATCTATAATTATTTCTTCGCCGGGACTAAATATATCAAATCTAACTATATTTTCCAATCTGGCTTCATATATGTTTCCAGAATTGTTCCATCAGGCAGGTTTGTATGTGTTTAAAATTATAAAATAATTAGTATGTACAAAACACGAAGTGATAAATATATGCCTAATTCAGGCTTGCCTAAAACGTGTGCTATTAAAGAGAACCTTCTTAAGAACAAGTTTTATATGCACGAGAGATAAATACATATTTTCTAAATCCACTAATGGGGAAATGTATACATTTGTAATCCCAGGAATGAGAAATTCACATTTAGGCTATTGTTTCCTCGTGTAGTGAGACGTCTTATCCCTATTGTCTCAATAATACAAGACACAGCTGAATTTAATGTATCACATCTGCAAACCTAACAATAAAGCTACGACTTCGAATATACGCAGATATCCCAGTTATATTTTGTATATATTATTTGTATAACATCAATTTCATATTTTCGTATCTTCTTTCTTGTCAGTGGAATATGTTGGATCCTTCCACCACCCCTGGGGATACCTCGGGATGACTCCCCTACTCCCCAGAGTAACTGCCTTGTTCTCCCTAGTCTACTGCAAAACCACTTAGGAAGTTCATTGATTTAAAACCAACACCCCGGGTGAAGGTGTAGTTTCCATTCCGGTAGAATGGTTTGAGCTAAGTAGTACGTCAGGTCGCTCGCCCCTGACGATCCCACAGTTGGTTCATGGGTTCTATGAACCTGGCCGGGAGGACTGCTTTGCTTGGGAGTATCCCAGATCCACCGACCACCCCCCAGTTCTACCTCCAGGGACACATCCTGAAGCAGTTGTGCGACTATAGTACATCCAGGTGCTCATCTCCTGGCGACCCCACAGTTTCTCCACGAGCCCGTAGGCTTTACTGGGTGTCGGATCACATTCTCCCATCTGGGCTGATCCGGGCCTTGCCCTGGTCTACCTCCCAGGGACGTGTCCTGCCGCCTTTGTGGGCCAGCTTGGAGCTCGCAAGCTGCTGCATGTAAGCACATAGAACGACAGGGCGCTCATCTCCTGCCGATCCCACTAATGGTTCACGAGTCCATCGGACTTAGCCGAGAGGACTAACTGGCAGAACCACCGACCTTTCCTCCTGTGCACCACCCCAGGGACGCGTTCTGTTGTTGAAGTGGGTCCAGCAGAGCATTAGTACATCAGGTCGCTCAACACCTGACGACCTCACAGATTGTCCTCGAGTCAGTATGTTCGGTCCCGGAGTTGTCGTAAATCCCCTAGACCCCAAAAAGGACTCCTCCTGCTCCGCCGCTGATTGACGTGGTCTGTAATTTCTTGGCAAAGTCGCCGTGGTATTTTCTATATTATCCCGTTCGCAAGACTAGTACTTGTCGTGCCGCTGCTGTTAGACCAGCTCAATGAGCAATGTAGGCATCCAGGGTGCTAATCGCCGCTGGCGCCCCCACAAGTGGAATGCGCGACAAGTATGAATGGTAATTCATTCCCCATTTATGCAGATGTTCTGTACCGAAATCAAGATTTCGGTACAGGTATTACGTCATACTGCGCAACCTATACGTCATCGCGTCTCCATTTCGTGTGTGATCTTTGTGAACAGTGCCAAATCCTCCCCTACCTACCCCTTCCTTTCCTAGTACGCGCCGTGTGCTATCGCGCATACTCCCCTCTCCTAGTGAACTCTCATAAAGAGCTGTGTTTTCTAACATCAGATCATCATCTGTTCAGTTGTCGTCGGAGTCTGGTCAATATAGTTCAGAAGAGCTAGCTTGCTTTATTAGTCCTTTAGGCCAGGGTGGGGCCGCCAGGACCGTGTACGCCAACCCTAGGATGGACTAGTGTGTATGTAACTATGTATGTATGTTTCTTAATATTATTTTTTTGTATAGATGATCAATGATAGCATTATTTTCTTTGTCAAATTAATTATTTATTCATTTATTTTCAATGTTATAACTATCTTTTTGAGTCGCCTTAAAACTTTAGTTGTCTATTTTAAGTACTTGGCCTATTTATTTAGTAGCTAGCCTATGTCAGATATGAAGGTAAAATTCCAAAGCTTACGCAAGCGTGTGTGAGTTCCGCTTTCCTTAAAGCTTCCACAATTTTAGCTTGTAGCTCACTACACATTACATGTTTGATAATTTATTAAGGAAAGTTGAATTAATCTTTGCCTTTTATGGGCCCGGGCAAAGATATCTTAATTTGACCAGTCTATGTTTTATATTCATAATATTTATCAACAATAATTTTTGATCCAGCACCAACACGCGGAGAAAACTTTGGTAGCAGTTCGCGTGGTTAAGGGTTCAAGTCTCGGTGCAGTACAATCTTCATACTAACTTTCGATGAGATTATGAATAATCGCCATTCATTTGACTGATATTGATGTCGAAGAACATACTTTATTGAAGAAATTTTATAAAAAATGTGCATGATTTTTTTATTAGAGAAGTAATCTATTGAAATCATTATGGTGACTGCTATAAACACAAATCCTTGTACCTTTTTGGAGCGTATTCTAATCTTCGAGCCGGAAACTTACAAACTCAGTAGACTGTTTAGATACGTTTAAGTCGCATTTAAGATCATAAGAGTTAAAAATGTAGGGTGACTTTTGTTGTTTCCTTGGTCTTCAATATGAAATGATTCGGAGTCGGAGTTATCATTTATGGCTCGTTTCTATTCTGACAAGTTCCAGGCACATGACGCGCAACATGTACCCGGGACATGAAGCACGTCATTGTTTCTACTGTTTCCAATTTCCTACGGCATCTGCAACATTAGTATAGAGGTTTGGAGTGCAAGACTGCAGTTTCTGTTTATGCTGTGAATCAGATAACAGTACTACCCAGATGTCAGATATTTGAGCGATATGGACAACTCATCTACTTCAGCTGTTGTGGTAATGGCAGGCGCATACTATGAACTTCTAAAAACAAGCGAAAACGACCGAAATGGTGAATTAGAAGTGTTCTATCAAAAAGACATTCGGAACTCGTTCATGAGAGACTTGCGTCTCTAAAGTGGTTAAGAGAATTTTGTTAGAATGAGAGCAAGTGATTTTGAATTTTTACTAACCCTTATTGGGCCGGAGATTACAAAATCCATGAAATGTCGAGAACCAATTTCTCCTGGTGAAATGTTACCGACAACCTTATTCTTGGTCTACCAACTCATACTCGCAGCGCAGGGTCTGGAAGACAGCGAATATAGACTGTACTGTACATGCGTATGTCCTTGGGACATGTTGCAGTCTGTTTCCATTTTCTAGGGCACAAGTTGCGGCACATGTTCAGCGCCGCAGTCGCTTGGCACATTTTTGTCCCCTGCACTAGTGACGCAACATGATGCATACTGTTTTCATTTCAACAAATTCCAGGCACATGTGACGGCACATGACGCTCAACATGTTGCGGGAGAAATTTGTAGTAATGGAAACGAGCCTTTAAGGTCATCTGAAATATGGACACCTTTGTACTGATTACTGTATTAATTGCTAATTACAATTTTGTTACTATCATTTTAAGTGTCACATTTCCAACAAAACTCATCCATTCTCTTATATCTTCTGCCTTCTTCTTCTAACCTTTTACTCGCATTACCCTGAGGTTTTATTCTACATCATCCATCTGATGAAAGTCTTACAACTTTGCGTTTGCCATCAATTTTAATGATCATTACTTTATGGCATAAATCTGATTCATTTTCTTTGAGCAGGTAACCCATACAACTTATTCTTAAGGTTTTATTCACCTTAACTATATCAATGCCATCATATACACTGATTATTTCAGAATTATATTTGATACCCTAAATAACGGTCCAAAAATCATCCTTACATTAACTTTGTTTTCTTACATCTTACTCAGTATCCAGGTTTCAATCCCATAAGTACCTAATTATAGACGTAAGAATTGTTTCAATGTTTTTTTGTTTTTGTTTCAAACATGAGATATGGAGAGCCCAGTTATTGGTTTTTAAGCCAAAATATCCTTTGTTAACTAGCATTGGCCTTTGTTAATTTCTATGCCCACAATATATCCTTCAGTAATAATTGTGCATAAGTACCTAAATTCTTTCTCATTTCAGAAGTATTATCTAGATTAAATTAATTTTTACCACTTAAATTTGTAACCTAACTCTTAAAATTGTAACAGTAGATATAGTGGGCAAATACATTTTTTAAGTAGATAGAAATAAGATTCAACAGATCACTACATGAAAACGGGGACCCGATTAAACGTGTTAGGAACTACTGCAGTGGATTTTTTTAACAATACGATACAAAAAATTGTGCTAAATATAGGTTGCTAAATATAAATTTGTGATTGTATAATATGGCCAAGTTATAAAGCATGTAGTATGAAAATTATAAACAGATTGCAAGTGGCCTGCCTTAGGCGGTAAACTGAACTGATAGAGAAATGTAGAGTTGTAGAGAGGGGGACGTAATTAGAGAAGGTAATGAAATTTAAACATGATCAAGTAAAGCATTTCAAGTGCAACTGTCACTGCAAGTAATACACTGCATTTGCTAGAAACAATCTGTGCTAAACATACCTAGAAGCTTCTTGTGTTACAATTAGTACTACATATCTAGATATAATTAGACATACAGGTTAATCCAAAAGCACTGTAAGCCTTATGTGCAGTACACGTGCGAGGTGAAAATATATAATATTATTATTCAGCAGGTTGCACAGATATATATGAAGGATTACTATGGTCATATATATATGTCCCGGGTAGGATTCCCGGTTGGGCAGGCTCCCGGGTGAGGTTTTTTTCGGGGGTTTTCCTCACCTGCAAGACAAATATCTGGAAGCTTTGGGCCCAACAGTCCCCGAAGATCATCCGGTCATCATCATTATCATCATCAACCTTCACCGGTGTGGAAAGCAACGGTAAACTACCACACCTTTAATTCCCTAGTAAAACTGCAAAGCATAGAATGAAAATGCTATGATTGGAGTGAAAGACCTGCCTTCTGGCGTAATTACTATGGATGGATGGATATATATATATAACTTCCATTCCTGTTACATAAAGTAATGTGTTCTTAAATAGAGCTGCATATGAACTGTGAAAGAACCATTTCTCCAAGTATGTGTGAACCACAATGGTAAAACTAAATCCAGAAGATAAATGCTAGTTTATCTTAAAGATATGAAATGATGATTCACTTATAAACACAATTCAGATATTCATCCTAGTTTTCTATTTCTCCCGAACTATCCACTCTAATATTTAATACTCCTTATCTACATATTTCTTATTTTCATTCCATGTGGTCTGCCTCATTCTGTCTCTCTCTTTCGTCATTATTTTCAAAATCTACGGCATTCTATCGATTATATATTCTCATTACATGTCCATACCTTGATAAGTGTATTATTTCTATTGCGTTTTAAGTTCCCATTTTGTCTTTTATTATGATATATCACAAATTTGTTTTTTCTATATTTTACATCAGGAATTTACGTCAATTTACGTCAATTTACTGTCAGTTTACGTGACTTCAGTTTATTTTTATGTTTTTCTTTTAGTGTCCGGATTTCAGCCCTATATAGCTAAATTATTTTTAAGATTACTTCAATAACTAACATAGAATTTGCTCCATAGAATTTGATTTAGAATATTAATGGCTTTATTGTCTGAATGATTCTCCTTTCAATATCCAAATCTAGTGATCCATTCCTTTTAATTGTTTATCCTAGATACAAACATTATACTTTTTAATTTTCTTCTCTTCTTCTTCCTTTCCAGGATTAGATCAATGTAACCTGTTCCGGTCTCAAGTCCATCGTTTCTTTGGCCGTCCCAAAGATCTTTTTCCATGTGATTTGTAGGTGTTGATCGTTTTGGGTAATCTTGTATTGCCCATTCTGTCTAAATGTTCTTTCCATTGGTATTTGTGCTCTTCTAGATTATCGAGTATTGAAAATACCTCCAGTTCATTTCTTATTGATTCATTGTGTAATCTATTCATGCGTGTACACCCTTTTACGGATCTTAAAAATTTAATTTCAGTGGCTTGAATGTGTGAGATATCTTTTTTTGTAAGTACCCAAGATTCACGTCCATATTAAAGAACAGGAAGAGCCATAATACTCTTTTAATTTTCGTACAGTTTATTTCCAAATAATTAGAAATGTATATCATCATCATCATCATCATCATCATCATCATCATCCGGTATCATGGCAGCTGCCGCCGTCTTCCGGAAACCAAACGCCATTCTTCTCTGTTCAACCATTGATCTTCTTCCGATCCTCTGATCTCCCTAGCTGATTGTACCCCTTCTATCCAAGTTTTCTTCGGTCTTCCTCTCTTCCTCCTTTCTATGGAATCCTTTCCATAACAATTTTAGGCAATTGTGCTCTGAAATTCTTTTGACATTGCCATACCACTTTTCTTTTCTTTTTTATGATGTCTATGATGCCCGGCTCCTTTTGTACGCTCATAATTTCCCTTATTTCTATTCATTCTAGATTTTCCAGCTGATCTTCTTAATGGAAATGTATCCATCCATAGTAATTCTGTCCGAGGGCAGGTCTTTGACTGCAACCATAGCATTTTCGTGCTATACTTTGTAATTTACTAGGGAATCGTGGGTGAGATAGCTTCCCTTTGCTTTCCACATCGGTGAAGTATGATGATAACGATAAGGATGATGATGATGATGATAATTGTGGTGATGATGATGATGATGACCATATGATTTCGGGGACCGTTTGGGCCTTAAAGTTTTCCTGACATTTGTCTTACAGGTGAAGGAAAACCGCGATAAAGACCTCATCCAGAAAAACTGTCCCGCCCGGGGATCGAACCCGGACCTGATGCGTGACAAGGCAACACGCTACCTCGAGACCACAGCGGTGGAATAGAAATGCATATATATATATATATATGTCCACCGCTGTGGTCTCGAGGTAGCGTGCTGCCTTGTCGCGCAGCGGGCTCGGGTTCGATCCTCGGTCGGGACAGTTTTTCTGGGTTAGATTTTTATCGGGGTTTTTCCTCACCTGTAAGACAAATGTCAGGAAAACTTTAAGGCCCAAACGGTCCCCGAAATCATATGGCCATCATCATCTTCATCCTTATTATCATCATCATCCTTATGATTATCCTTCACCGGGGTGGAAAGCAACGGGAAGCTACCACATCTTCAATTCCCTAGTAAAGCTGCAAGCATAGCATGAAAATCGCAGTGAAGGACCTGCCTTCGGGCAGAATTACTATGGATACATATATATATATATATATCCATCCAGAATTACTATATATATATATATCCATCCAGAATTACTATATATATATATATATATATATATATTAGATAATGATGAATCAAAGCTTTTATTCACGCTGAGAAGTAACTGATTGCAATAAATGCAAATAAAAACTATGAAAGACAAAAACATGTTTATTGTGTTTATTTTGTATTGACTCGTGGTGTATTTTTTATACAAACACCAAATACACATTAATTTTGACTTTATGGCTCCCAAATATTTATTGAGAATTCAAGTAAAATATTCGTAATAATAATAATAATCCCACATTTTAAAATCATCCTGCAATAAAATACTGCTTTTATTAAATTCATATCTATAGATAAATTGAGAGATATAAATTCTGTAACAGGATAATTCTAACATCGGACATATGTAAATATTGCCTCCGTAATTAAAAAGTCTACATAAAATGTGTGATTTTACCAGGACAAAATTTAAAAAGAGGAAAAAAATTGAGAACTTCAGAGTTGAAAAAAAAACCACAGCGAAATGATGCAGCTAACATAACAGCAATGTAAATAACTCCCGACAGTAAACAAATAATACATCGCTAGATTACGTACACAATACATTGTGATGGTGCATTGTACGAACTGTTACAGCAGGGGCTGCTGTTTTTCCACCCGAATAAAATAACAGTTGGTGGTATGCGGTTTCCAGTTAAATAGATTTTCATTTGCCTGTGAAACTGGAACGTTGGCATTATTATATATGGCGGCAAGGGAAAGATTTAATAAACTACGTCATCAAATGGGTGTAATTCAGGAAGTACGGCATCTGCTGTGTACACTGATTACAATTAGTTTCCTATAGAGCAGACATCCGAAAAACTACCTGCAATCTGGCACGTGAATGTATTTTTATTTTAAAGTACTCAGGTAATAATGTACGGGAATGAAAAATAATGATCATCATTGTGTTTCGTATTTAGTGATCTCAAACACATCTGCAATATCGGATGGAACAGAACTAACTTTCACAGCTTTTACAGCATCTCACTCAGTGATTTGATATAAGGAATCCATGGTCTTCGGTGACATATTACAGAGAATGGTTGTGTGGTTCATTTGTTAGACATGTGGTATGTCCTTTAGGTCGTAAGATGTTTAGATCAATTGCCTGAGACTATCGAACCCTGGGGTAAATGGCTGCTAAAGGTACATAATTCCACTACAAGTCCTAGGAGCCCTTTGGACTACCAGGAGGTTAAGATTCTCAGTTTTATTGACAATCGTCACGATATGTCAGCCGGGTTGTCATACTGAAGTAATGACCGTATTCAACTCCCGAACATAGTCTTATATAATGTTTATTAATTTTCATTAGAGGCTAAATTGATCCCAGAACCATGGTGTCGCCAGAAGGTTTAGGCCAGTTTAAAAAATCTTATCTCGTCGCGAATCAAACCCTCCACCTGACGGGTAGTAGCGAATTGCCTTAAATAAGCATCCTACGTCAGGTCTGATATATTACACAGAAAAAAATCAAATAACACTGGTCTACATAACTTTTATATCATGAGTACCAATAGTTGTACTTATTATAGTTTTTATCGTGTTTTCAAATATGTATGTGGAATTTCTCCATCATCCACAGTATTTTATTTCAATTTAAATTAATGTATTTAAATAATTATTTTAAAAAAAAATTTCGTCAATTGTAAAATAAAACGGGAAACACTTTGATCAGGAGACTTCAGTTATGGAAAATAGATATCAAGACAAATGGAATCATAATATGCTGGCCGATTATTGTTGGATCATCACGAGGGATGCTCCACAGGCGAAATATAGTAGAAAATCGTCATTTCTTACTTTCCGAATGTTCGAATATTGTGTAGTTACGAATGTAGAAAATATTAAAGTGTTAGAAATTATAAATGCTTGTCTCTCGGAAAACTTGCGTGATGGAGAAAAACCGATATCATATGTGAATTCAGGAGAAAAAATACTATCTGAATCACATATTTTTACTTTCTGAGACAAAAAGAAAGTTTCATTTTTGTTGCTCAGTGTAATTATCTCATGACGTAGGTGCTGTTTAAATAGTAAAATAAAAAAAAAAACAAAGAAAACTGTTGTTCTGTTGTAAAGTACGAGTTTCCTCTTCGGTGCAATTCTACACTGTTTATTTTCAAGTAGCTGTACGAAATGTGCACTGTCATGATCATGATAAACTTCAGCGAGACATCATGCACTGTCGTATCGATCTAGCATTCCAAGCGATTAACGCATGTCTAGAGTGACTACGAGATCAATGTAAACCAGGTCCATTTGCGTGTTCAAAGAACATATTAGATGTCTAACATATCACTATGTAATGCAGTATGCCACCATAGACCACTTCAGTCAGCCATTGTCCCACATAAACCTGACAGTTTATAGCTCTGTTCCACCTTGCGTAACTTAGTAGTATCTGTGGCCGTTGCTTCGTACCGAACGATATATTTTACATACACTTTTTATCATTATTACTTCTTACGGGCATGAACGTAGTTATCATAATACTGTGAATTTTAGAACTTACTTTTTTAGTAAATGTGTAACAGTATTCTGAATTACAAAATGTATGTCTTATATTATAAAACAGCTGAAACTTTGAAACGAATGTATACTAATATACTAGATTTGTCCACCTCTGTGGTCTCGAGGTAGCGTGCTGCCTTGTCACGCAGCGGGCCCGGGCTCGATTCCCGGTCGGGACAGGCTCCTGCGTGAGGTTTGTTCGGGGTTTTTCCTCACCTGTAAGACAAATATCAGGAAGCTTAGGGCCCAACGGTCCCTGAAAATCATCCGTCCATCATCATTATCCATCACCGGTGTGCAAAGCAACGGGAAGCTAACACACCTATAATTCCATAGTAAAGCTGCAAAGCATAATATGAAAATGCTATGATTGCTGTGAAAGACCTGCCCTCGGGAGGAATTACTAGGGATGGATGCTAGATTTAAAAGAAGAGGTGCTTTTTTAGGGATTCTTGATAAATGAGGGTATTATTTGTGTGCCCTTTGCTACCAAATTAAGTTCTTTTGTAGGGATACGTGTACATTATTTTACTTAAATGTGTGAAATTTATAATTTGAATATTTAAGAGAATTTAAAGCTTGAAATAAGAGATCTCTAACTATTAATTATTGGCCCATTGACACTCAGTTTTGAAAATCTGTACTTATAATAACCTATGATGATAAAGAGTATTTTTAAACTATTATCATATATAACTCGTATACATTTGCAATAAGGATTAATTAAAATTTAAATACTTACTTGTAAGTATGCAGATGATTTAGTTATCTTTGCCATAGCAGATGAATATTTACACAGAGGAGCCTTGAAATTAAAATAAATCACTGAAAATATAACATGAAAGTTTCCATAGGCAAAACAAACTCCACTGGCTTGTGTGAAAAGATATTAAAGTGATTAAATATAATTAAAAATAATATTATTATAAAAGTTGTTACTTGTTGGGATATTTAATCTATAATTTGAATAATGACATAGACATAAAATTATAAATTATAACAAAATTATTGAAGTTGTTATATGTCGTTTCGAAACAATTGTCAATAAATACAAAATTGTGGTCACATAATATAACAACAAAATCAACTTTAAAATACAGCAGTGGATTCTAGATATTATACTCTAAGCATAAATCCCAATTATAAGGAATTCAAATGAGTTCTTACATCAACTTTAAGATATAAGAGCAATAGTAAGCGTCACAAATATTATACACTCTAATTCAACCCAGGAAGTTACTACAGACCTTACGGACTAAGCCACTGTCCACCTACGTACAGGGGGTAGATGTTGCCAAACTCATTACGGTATTTGTTTGTTCAGGGAGGGATGGAGGGGCAAGGTTAGTAGTACTTTTTCCAAATCTACTACTATACATTTAAAAAAGTAGTTTTTTTAGGCCATGCAGACTAGTTTCATAGTAAATATGAGAGTTGAAACTTTCACACAGGATAATACAGGCCCGTACGAGCTCAGTGACAAGTGGTAACTGTTTTTTTTATTTAAGAGGGGGTGGCTTGGGCGGCTACAACTTACAACTCTGAACCTGCTGCATTGCATACTTCATATTTATTTAAGGATTTTATTCAAGAAAATACCGTTAAAATGGCAACCCAGTTCCCTATTCCAAACACACAGTAAATTCCTAGATTGGATCCGACTGTAGAAAACATTCAGACTTATCAGAATAATTGTCAAAGATAATTTTTAATGGATGGACCTAACCATCTACCAAAAAGAGAAAATTTTATTTTACGGCCTTAAAGGGTTGAAAAGCAGAGGAAGACCAAACAATGGTGGTCCCAGTAACAGGTTCAGAAAGGAATCTAATCCAAATATGTTCATGGTGATGATGATGATGATGATGATGATGAATTACTTGTAAGTTTTGTAACAAACAATGCGAACTATTTGAAGTGTCACTTGAATTTCATTCTCTAATTACACTGGTCAACATGATTTTTGTCTCATGAGTACCAATAGTTGTACTTAATGTAGTTTTTATCGTGTTTTCAAATATGTATTCGGAATTTCTCCATCACCCACATTTTTTATTTCAATTTCAATTAATCGATTTTTAAATAATTAATTTTTAATAAACCTAGATTTCTTCCCGGAAAATCTTGGCGCATGAGCCATGAGCACGTGGAACACTCCCATCAAAAGATTTCAGCTATGGAAAAGAGGTATCAAGGCAAATGGAATCCTAATATTATTGTTGGAGCATCAAGAGGGATGCTCTACAGCCGAAATTTAGCAGAAAATCGTCATTTCGTACTTTCTAGGTGAGTCCAAATGTTCGAATATTGTATAGTTTCGAATGTAGAAAATATTAAAGTGTTTGAAATTATAAATGCCTGTCTCTCGGAAACCTTGCGTGATGAAGAAACGCCGATATCATTTGAATTCAGGAGAAAAAATACAATGAGAATCTCATATTTTTCTTTCTGAAACAAAATAAAAGTTTCTTTTTTGTTGCTCAGTGTTGTTATGTACTCTAATTAAAAATAGCTACCGTAATAATTGTCTAAATTTGTTCACGGGCTTGCTCCTAAACAGCTCCTTTTTCAACGAAAAACGCGCTTAAAAATATCAGTTCCAAATCGTTATCGTAGTTTGAGGTTATTCTTAATTTCATTGAAATCGATTATTATATTTTCAATGTTAGCTGTTCATTCTCAAGAAAATTCTAAATTCCTTGTGACGAAACGACAGATCTAACCATCATCTTTGTAGGTAATTATATGTTCTACACACCCCAAAATTCCTGGACCGGCTTTGAGACCACACAACGATTTAAGACAAGATATAGCATTCATATTAAACAAGACGATTTGATATATATTTTTATGATATCACTATCATCATCAGATATTTCCACTTTTGTATGAGCCGTTTGACAACTTAGTTTTCTCCTGAAAGCTCTATTCAAAGTACATCCACTTCCTGAATTTAGTTCCCAATTACATTCCTTAAGGTGTGCCCATCTAGCTCTAGGTCTTCCCAGATTTATTAAATTTTTAATTTTAATTCCTTTCCTTGTTTCCTCCCCCATTATTTTTGTATTGTTCCAAACATTGTTCCCATTTACAATCCGTAATATCTAACCATCTAGCAATGGGTTTTCCCAGATTCCTTCTGTCTTTCATTTGCATTCCCATGTGTTATTCCGTCCTCCATCCTGCTAAAGTGTTCCAACCATTATTATCCCATGTTCCATATTGCTTCTATCAGTTTTTGTATTCCCATTATGATACACTATATAATATCTGCCGAGAAAGACAAAAAATATAATAAAATATAAAATAAATAAATCCTCGTATGTTCAAATGTCTCTCTCTGTATGTCTCTCTCTCTCTCCCTCTCTCTCTCTCTCCCTCTCTCTCTCTTTTTTCTCTCTCTCCTCTCTCTCTCTCTCTCTCTCCCTCTCTCTCTCTCTCTCCTCTCTCTCTCTCTCTCTCTCTCTCACTCATTGTGTAAACTGTTGAGATAAAAACCTATTTCTCTCCCGGTAGTATCGGATGAGTTGCAAGTTGTTTAGAAATTCCAGTAGCAGACTTGCGTCCCACCCTCGACTACCAAAACCATAGAATTACTTGGAAGCAACTTTTCCGCGCGCAGTTTTGAATGCCAATAAGGCAAGGGTGGCGATGTCCATGATTGGATTTTACGGGTAATATTACCCCGGCTAATGAAGTCACCAACTCTATCTAACTTTTTGTTTGAGCGTCATCATGCTATGAAATGCAATGACCCTCTCCATGGTTTCGTCTTTTAAGCGGATATAAATTTTAAATGGGGCAGAATATAGGTTAAATTAAACCTTCACTCTCTATTTTTCCTTGTGGAAAAAAAAAGAAGAAAAAAAACGGAATCAATAATTTATGTCGAGTATAGTTTGTTCTTTATACCAAACGAAAAATAATTAATTGTCTTATTAAGAATCATCATCAGAATAAACAAATCATAAACCTAACATCATCATCATCATCATCATCCGGTATCATGGCAGCTGCCGCCATCTTCCGGAAACCAAATGCCATTCCTCTCTGTCCATCCATTGACCTTCCTCCAATCCCCTGATATTCATAGCTGCTTGTACCCCTTCTATCTAAGTTTTCTTCGGTCTTCCTCTCTTCCACCTTTCTATTGGGATCCATTCCATAACAATTTTAGTCAATCTTTGCTCTGGCATTCTTTTTACATGGCCATACCACTGCAATCTTTTTCTTTTCTATAATGTCTAGGATGTCCGGCTCCTCTTGTACACCCATAATTTCCCTTATTTCTTTATTTCGTATTCTATCCATTCTAAATTTTCCAGCTGATCTTCATAAAACATCCATTTCTGTACTTAAATGTCTTTTCATTTCCCTGGTAGGAATTTGCCAGACTTCAGCATCATATGTCTAAATGCTCTGAATTATGGTTTGATATATTTGTAATTTTCTATTTTTTCTAATGTTTTTGCTCCACCAAACGAGTTTAAAGCATTTATTGCTTGTTTTGTTTGTGCGATTCTATGTTTAATTTCCACTGTGTTATCGCCTGAATGGTCTAATTGTTTTCCTAAATAAGTGCATTCAATACTAGGTTTTAGTTCTTCTCCATTTTTGAAATTTATATTTTCCATTTCTTCTCCTATACACAGATACTTAGTTTTCTCATTGTTTATATAAAATCCCTATTTTTCATAGTCTGATTTTAGTTTTTAGCCGTATAAATGATATTAAGAACTATTATTAAAACTAAATAGGCCTATATGGCCATAGTATAGGGCTTTTAATACATTTTATCTAGGAATGTAAGAAGTGGTATATTTTAAATATCTGTGAACAAATACGGAAGAGGCGCAGAAAGAAATTAAACGTAGGAAGAACTCTGGAAAAGCTTTTAAATGCATTACCAGGGACTCTTATCATACCAGACTCTCAAAAATATTAAATTAGAAGTACAATATAAAAGTCGAGCAGAGTGATCTATTGTTTGTGTCCTTGCCTCTAGTCGCCAAGGTGGCGGGTTCAAACCTGGCGGGGTCAATGGATTTTTTTTGAGAGAAAACTTTAAGGGACAAATCTTTCGGGAGAGTCATTGGTCCGATTTTGAAGATTTTCGGGCTCATAAAAGAATTGTATGTTTAAATTAGTTTCTGAGTAAAATTTAACTGCCTTCCCAAAATCAAGTAATTGCCTACTAGATATCTCATTGAGGCGATATGCTGACAGCATACCATTCGCTGAAATTTGTAGGAAGATAAGGGTATATAAATTAGCTTGGTGAGAAACTCTCGTCCCGCGCCGTAGCCGAGCGGTTAAGGTAGGAAGCCTTGGCGCAGAGCTACGGGACTTGTGCTGGTTCGAGTCTCCATGGGGGAAGACATTTTCTCATGGTATTTCGGCCAGTATGGGACCGGTGCCCACCCAGCATCGTGAGACAATTGGGTAGCTACAATACGTAGCGGCTCCAGGTTGAGGAACCAGCTATAACGGCTGAGGGACTCGACATGCTAACCACTACACTGGCTGTTGATCATCTACCTCTGTGATTGACACATGTGGATGTGAAGGGCCAGCAGCCGGCTGGTAAAAGGCAACCGCTGAAAAGTGGAAAGACCCTGAATCGGAATCGGAGAAACTCTCGCTAGGGAAACAACCGAGTCTCCAAGAGGGACGTACAGGGAATATGCGTATAATAGCCTACATACAATATAAAACTAGGAATCTAACTAACTCACTGGCACTATCGAACCCGTAGGTTGATGGCCGCGCGGACATAAACTCTCCATATATCCATATCCTGAGCCAATGTTTTCAAATCATCCCCTGTATAATCTACTTCCCTCAAATCATAGTTAATGTTATTCTCCCACCTCATTCTTGGTCTACCAACTGGGCGTTTTCCCTCTGGTTTTCCTACAAGAAGCTTCCATGCACGTCTTTCATTCCCCATTCGTGCCACATGTCCTGCCCATCGCAGTCTACGAGACTTAACTGTTCTCATTATATCTGGCTTCCTATAAAGACCATGTAATAAAACTAGGATCGCCCAGCTATATTATATGGATGCGAAATGATGTTTCTTACTTCATGCAAAGATCAAATACTACGAGTATTTGAGAATAAAGCTCATAAGAACATTTTTGAACCAAAAAAAAAGAGAGAGAGAAAGATATACGTGAATAGATCTAACTACGTAACAGTGAACTCTTTGATCCTTACGTAAAATCGAATTTGTGTGGAACAGCTAAGCCTCGTGGACTCCGATGGGCAAGAAAGTAAAATACCCAGTACGTAAGCAAAGAGTGTGGCGGAAGAATAACATTAACCATGATTTAAGGACATTAATGTTATACAGGAAATTATTAGATGATAGTACCTCAGGATCGATATGTAATGAAGGTTTATGATCGGGCAGCCGGGTTCGATTGAGAAAGTGAGTTACAAATAATCCGATAGATAATAGATAGATCATCGGTTGATTAATGTCTTTGACATGGTCAGATTCCTAATAGCCAATTTTGTCGGTTCATCCAATCTCCTGGTTGTAGATGTTTCTCCTTCATGTATAAATATATTCCCAGACTCCAGGAGGTTTTACGTCTTCCTCTGCCTCGTCTTTCCTCTGGTCTTCATTCCTAAACACATTTTGGTAGCCAATCCTTTTCCATTCGCTGGACATGTCCGTACTATCTTAATTACCGAATTCAAATATAGTCTAAAACATTGTCTTCAATTTTTCTCTTCTCCCTTATAACTGAGTTTCTAATTTTTTCTCTTCTTGAAATTCTTGCTGCCCTTCGTATAAAATTCATTTCCATTGCCAAAAGATATTTATTTATTTTTGTTGTTAATGACCAAAGTTCTGTTCCCATATATATATATATATATATATATATATAAAGTATTTTTACTTATGGAGCAGAACTTTGGCCATTAACAACAAAAACAAATATATATTCATTTTATTTTTATTACTTACATTTTTCCCCATAATATTCCAATGAGGCAAGCAATTATGTGATGAAATAATGGTCTTGGCTAATAAAAATTATCATAATCGTTAATATCAGCAATCTCGCAGTCTTAATTACATATGTCAGTAGTGCAATTGTGTATAGCTTAAATATTGCCTATAATTGGGACCAAATTTTAAAAATATTTCGTCCTCACATATTCTACAATTGTATAATCTAAACCACGATTTCTTAATCTAGATAAAATATATTAAGGAATTCGGGGAAGAGCTGAGTCCTGTTTTCCAATATCTGAGAATTCATCTCTCTTTGAATGTATGTTAGAGTCCTAACATTATCCGTATTTGTTACAGGAAAATGATAAAGGTAAGCTCTGTGAACCAACTATAACATGTTGCAGAAACATGTGAGGTATGGGATATTTGCATAGAGAGATTGTTGTCCTCAAAAATTTACTATTCTCGACTTAGCTTTTTCTTTCTCCGAATTTTTCATAAATGAATAATGTACTTTTATTTGCCATTTTTTAATCACTTTAACAGTATTGATTATATCGCATTATGTTATGACTTTTTGTGTACTATGGCGTCCATTGACACTTCGGTGACAATTTCGATCCTAATATGTATTATTTATTTATTTATTTATTTATATTGCCTGATGGAATTAGAACGATGTGGCCATCTCTTCCACTCAATCATGGGAAATGTATGTCACATTAAAATAAAACAAGGACAATATTATTTCATATTTAAAATTACCATATTAAATTGGAGTATAATAACTTATTATTAATTTTAAAAAATGATAACTCTTTGGAGTAGAGTATCAAGAATAGTTTAAGAGAAACCAAACGTCTCTGTAAAATTATAACATTAGATACAAATGGAAATTTTGTCAAAATTTCAATAATGAGACTACTACTACTACTGCTACTACTACTACTACTACTACTACTGCTACTACTACCACTACCACTACTACTACTACTATTAATAATAATAATAATAATAATAATAATAATAGTAATGTTAATAATATAAATACTAGTAATAGAAATAAAGACAAGGTAAATTGTCGAGTAATAGTCAATGATAATTGCAATTTATAACTTTCTCTTTTCCTTGGTTTATTTTACTTCCCTGTTTGTAGATAAATTTGAGTACCCTATGGCAGTCGGGTCTTACTAGTATGCTAATCTGCATAACATAAATACTTTTTAGACCATACAAGGAACAGAGTCGTACTGAATGAGTGATAACCAAGGCTAGGATTTTTATGTAATAAAAGATAAGATTGCAATGCAGATAGTATATATTATTCAACTGTTTGTGTATGAAACCAAGATAAAAGACAGAAGTCCTAATTCTCACTACACTTTTCAACTGTTTGTATGTCAAATCAAAATAAAAGACAGTCATAAGTCTAACTTCTCATTATACTGTGTTGCAATCTTAACTACAATACATAGAAATCCTAGCCCTAGTGATAAGTTGGGCTGTAATTTTTATGTACTAAATGTTAAGATTGCAACATAATACAATGAGAAGTTAGACTTATGACTCTCTTTTGTTTTTTTATTTTACACACAAACAGTTGAAAAGTATAATGAGAAATTAGACTTCTGACTGTCTTTTGTTTTTTTCACACACAAAAATTTAATAATATAATGAGAAGTTGGACTTCTGACTGTCTTTTGTTTTGGTTTCACACACAAACAGTTGAATAATGTATACTTATCTGCATTGCAATCTTATATTTTATTACATAAATAGCTAAGCTATAGGTTAGGGCAATAATAATAATCTTCTTCCACTTCACGGGCTAGGCAAATTGCCTGTTCCGCCTCACAGTTGTTCTGTCCATCTTTTCACTGGCCTTCCTACATTTCTTGAACCTCTTGGCTTGTAGTTGAATGCTGCTCCCGGTAATCTTGATACATTCATTCTTTCCACATGTGTAAACCATTTCTCTCCATATTCTCTGATTTTCTCATCCAATGGATATATATTTAACTCTGTTCGTATATCTTCATTCCTTATCCGATCCAATCTTGTGCAGCCTTATGTTCTTCTAAGGAAGTTCATTTCTGCGCTTTGTATTCTACTTTGCAATTTTTTGGTCATTACCCAAGTTTCGCTCCCATAAAGTAATGCAGGAACTGACAATGTTTTATAAAACTTCAATCTAGTATATGTTCTTGTTTTATTCTTTACTATTTTATGTATAGTTCCGCATATCATTTGAAATTTCGACATAATAATAATAATAATAATAATAGTAATAATAATAATAATAATAATAATAGTAATAATAATAATAATAAATCAAGATAAGAGATACAGAAAACACAGCTTTTATCTAATACATATGAAAAATGTGAGGAAATATAAAGAAAGATAAACAATATACTAACCAATTAGCTATATATATATATATATATATATACATATATATATATATAACTTAAAATGCTGTAAAATATGAATACAGTATTAAAAAATCATCATCATCATCCATGCAAGTATTAGGCCGTGTGGCCTGTTACGGTCTCAAAGAGGATTTTTACATCCAGCGCTTTTTGGACATCCCAGCGATCTTTTGCCCTGGGGGCAGTAACGAAGCATGGCTTTTGGAATTCTAAGAGACGGCATTCGTTGAGGATCTAGTTGTTCTGGTAGTTTTGTATACGGTGAAGAATGGGTTCTACATCCAACTCTTCCATAATTTGCTAATTTCTTTTATGGTCCCACTTTGTATAGCATGCTGTACGGCGCTTCTGATTTGATGTTATTTGGCTTTCATCTCTTCTTCGTATTGTACATGCTTCATTAAAACAATAAAATTATATAAATAGCATCTGGTATAGAAAATTTTAACTTTTCCCTTAAAGGTTATATTAAAATATGTAAATAAGCCTAATTCAACCATGCATCAAATACCAATTTTTCGCAATATGAGAATTAAAAACACTTTGTTACTCTCGGTCCTATCAAATGTATTTATTATTAACTGTAAGTTAATATCTTGACGACCCTACTCCTATCGAAAAACGTTAAACGGAAATTATACAAAAATTATACAAAACTATTATTCTACCAGTTACATTATATGGATGCTAAACGTGGACATTCTCATAGACTGCGATGGGCAGGACGTGTGGCACGAATGGGGAATGAAAGACGTGCATGGAAGCTTCTTGTAGGAAAATCAGAGGGAAAACGCCGAGTTGGTAGACCAAGAATGAGGTGGGAGAATAACATTAAATATGATTTGAGGAAGTATATTATACAGGGAATGATTGGGAAACATTAGCTCAGGATAGGGATCTATGGAGAGCTTATGTCCGCGCGGCCATGCATCTACGGGTTCGATTGTGCCAATGAGTTAGTTAGTTAGTTTTTAGTTAATATTACCCACAACAGTGACATTGATTTAATTAGTTAGTTTTTTAAGTTAATATATTACCCACAACACACTTAATCATTAATATATTGACCACTGTTCTTAATTAATCATCTTGTTATAATATTAATCCATTTTTTATATATTCTATCTTTAAATAAAAACAGAATTACATTAGAAAAAATAATCTATTAAATTGGTAACTGTAAAAACACAAACGGTTTGCAGTTTTAAAATCAGCATATCAGAATTATTAAACGAGACATATTTTTACAGGAAATCTCTGAATTATTTATATATGTTTATTGATTACTAAAATAACACTATTAATGAAGCGTATAAGTTAGTTTGTTATTAAAATACTGATCAAGTTAGTTTTCAATTATATTATACAGAGTGGGGCATAAGTCTCCATACGGATGATGTTGCCTTTTTATGTTAATTTAGATTCAATTATACATATTTATATTATCCTATGCATGCGTGTGCCGGAGAACACATCGAACATATTCTTTGAAAGTAGACCTTATTCAAGTATGTTACCTGTATGGAGATTTATTTTATTTATTTATTTATTTAGCCTGGTGGAGTTAAGGCCACATGGCCTTCTCTTCCATTCACCAGGACAAAAATATATTACATCAGAATATAACAAACATAATTAACTCTAATATTAAATACTACATGAAGATTTGACCAATAAGATAATATCTATTATATTACGATTTATAATAAAACCAGTTAATGATAGTTCAGATTAAGACTAAAACTATTAATAATAGACCTATGTATTCTAGCAAGATAAATTAAATTGTTGATAGACCGTCCCTGTCTAATGTAGGGACCTATATAAAAAAACAAAAAAAAAACAAAGAGAAATATTGAGATACAGAAAACTAATTTTACGGTTATACAATATTAAAACAAATGAAAACATTTGTTAATCTTAATATTATTTTCGTAAATAATTAAATTTATTAATTGTTAAAGGAATACTATAAATGATATATATAAATCAGTTTGTTATTAAATAGTTCTTCAGTTTATTAATTAAAAATAAAACGTAGTTTTATTTGATTTTCATATTTATTAGATAATTCAGTGACAGCTGTTTCGGTATACTGTACCTTCTTCAGACATGTTAACAAGTTATGAATTGTGTTCCAACTGATCTAAACAACAATACAACAATATTTATTTACATTTTTTTTTCTTCAGTTTGTTTTGAAGGATGTTATAGTTCGACAGTCTTTGACATAGGGCAGAGGGGAATTCCATATGCAGGCAAGCGAAATGCTGTGATTTGAACACAGTAGGCACAGAATGCTAACTGCTGTTAATGGTGATACGTTAAGCATAACTTGTGTGAGTTCGGAGTGGAGTTGCGTAAACACAGGTGATACGGATGACACGCATCAAATGGAATCAACCTACTGCAGTAAACTTGGAAGGAAGGACATTGGTTGTAATTGGCGTAGGATCATAAAGAGGGATTTGTGAACGAATGATCCAGCGATATTGTTATAGCTCGCAAGGATTATAGTACATGTATACTTACCATAAAACCTGTCACGACGTCATGACACGTTCAATAACCCTAATATCTGTAGCGCATGTGTTCTCTTTGGTCATCATTCGCAAAATTACGTTGTGTTATTGACTAGTGCATTTTGATCACAAGAGATGAATTTCTCTTATACGTAACGCAAATCAGAAATGCTCATTTGCCTTGTTTAGTTTCGTCTTCGTAAAATATACATCTTGAACCAAGACCTTTGCTGTTTAAATAATAATAATAATAATAATAATAATAATAATAATAATAATAATGATGATGATGATCATGATGATGATGATGATGATGATGATGATGATGATGATGGTGGTGATGATGGTGGTGGTGATGATGATGATGATGATGATGATGATAATGATGATAATGATGATAATAATAATAATAATGATGATAATAATAATAATAATAATAATATAAAATAAAAAATAAATAAAAATGGAAGTTATGAAGAGGAAATAAGACATAGAAATAATAAAGACAAATTTGCAATTTCTTGCCTCAATTGAATATTGTGTGATACAAATATAAGCAATACAGATACAATTAATATATTTCATACAATTGTTAAAATCATCATTACTTATGGAGCAGGACTTTGGCCATTAACAACAAAACCATTGGCAACATTGGCAACGATAATTGATTTTATACGAATAGTAGCAAGAATTTTAAGAAGAGAAAAAATTAGGAACTCAGTTATAAGGGAGAAAATGAAGATTGAAGACAATATTTTAGATTATATTAAAACAGCAATTAAGATGGTATACGGGCATGTCAAGCGAATGGAAGAGCATCGGCTACCAAAATGTGATTTGGAATGGAAACCTGACGAAAGACGAGGCAGAGGAAGACCTAAAACCCACTGGAGTCAGGGAATATATTTATACATGAAGGAGAAACACCTACAACCAGGAGATTGGATGGACCGACAAAATTGGCTATTAGAAATCGGACGATGTTAAAGACATTAATCAACCGATGATCTATCTATGTAATAATAATAATAAGGAAGATATCGCACAATGTGCATGTTTTTTTTTTCACTTTATGTTTTATAGAGATCTGTAACTGAGTTTACTTTTTTTCGAAAATAAATCTGAAATACATTTTGCAAAACATCAAGTACATATATGGACTGCCTTAATACTTATTTAATGATACACTTTAACAAATTAGTCATTGGCATTGGAGTTATTTCGGAATGTTTGTTGCTATTATACAATTGTTCTTAGTTTTATGTTTTCAATCAATATATCTCTTATATCAGTACCTCCTTCTGAAAGGAATAGGGCAATGAAAAAGAATTTCCATTGAACCCAATTTCTTACCAACTCTTTCATTTCATGTTTTCCCTTCTTTAGCAATTTCTTCAGTAACTGTCTTCCACGTGTTTCTTGTTCTTCCTCTTCCTGTATTATCCTTGATTTTCCAATCCAAGACTATTCTTTGCACTGATATAAATTATATTTGTGGGAAACCAATGTAGAAATATAGTCAAATAATTTCTCCGCGATGTGTACCAGCGGACGTGGTTCAGTGACATTTAAGGTCAGCTGACAGTTGGGAGACAGGATAGGGGAGCACGTAGGTGGGGACGCGGGAAAATTCTTCTCTAGATGTGAGAATGTGATTGACACTGTCGGTGAGATGAGGGGAAGAAAGAGATGAAGTGTATCTGGACGATTTTTGGTATTAGCGCAGCGGACATTTTATTTGTCTTTACCTCTAACAAGTACATTAAGTCTCGTTGATTGCGATAGGTAGGGCATGCGGCATGATTGGAATCACCTTGTAAGAAAAGTAGAGCAAAAGAATCCAGTAGATTGAACAAGAATGAGGCGTGAGAATAATAGCAACCATGATTTAAAGAAGATAATTATATAGGAGCTGGTTGAAAATATTAGCTAAGATAGGGATGTATGGGGGAGCTTTTATCTGCACGGCCACGAATCTATGTGTTGAAGTATACATTCCCAGTGAGTTAGTTAGTTAATCTGGTCAATTTATTCTTGTGCTTATTCTTAAATATATGTAGACAAATGTTTGGAGCTTGTTTTAAATAATCCCATTTGTTTTTAACATTTTACAACTATTTAATAGGTCTGATTAAAAAATGTAAGAAAATAAATACGGATATAAGGAAACCATTCTATCTCCCTCTCTCTCTCCCTTTTCCTCATTCTCTCACTCCCTCTTCCCATGTCTTAATTCAACTCCTCCCTTTATAGGTACTTTAATGTACCTCACACCACGCCTTAATGTCCAACCCTTATAGGAATACGACCTGTCGGGAGAGATTTTTCAATATATCATCATCAGTATCATCATGAACAAATCTATTTAGGCCATGGCCGGTGACGGTAAATCTAACGAACATGGTCTTGATTTTTCCACCAATTTTACGGTCTTCCTTGGTCCCTACGTCCAGTTGGAGTATATTGGAATGCCAATTTTGGAAGTCTATTTCTTTAAATTTTTCTCAGATTATTTTTCCATTTTTTTTATATTTTTCTATATCCTCATTTAAACTTGGTACTCCATGTTTTATCTGGTAAAATGTATCGTATGTGTCTATGTGTGTAAATAGTGTCGAAACGGTAATTTTCGGGAACATTAATTTAATTAAGGGCATTTAAGCGATGTAATTTAAACCTAGATGAAATCTCTAGCACTCATAAGGAGGTAAAATGGTGAGAAGATTTGAAAAAAATAAATGTCCAAAGTAACAGTTTAATAAAATGTTATAAAGCAGTGACAGCCCCCTTACTATTGTATGGTAGTGAATTTTTGGTTTTAACTAAAAGATAAGAAAATATCATAGAAGCAGCTGAACTGAGATTTCTGAGAAGTGTGGCTGGCAGCAAGCTTCTAGATAAAAGAAGAATTGAAGATATTAGAAATCAGCTGAATATTTTTAAACTTTTAGATAAAATAAAAGAATGTAAAGAAAACTGGAAAGAACATGTTCAAAGAATGAAAGATGATCGGATACCAAAAATTATACTTAATTGCAAACCAAGAGGAGACAGGAATATTGGTGACCGAAAAGAGATGGATTCAACTTTTTGAATAAGAATCTATGAAACCGGAACAAGCCACATGGGCTTAATCCGTGATCGTTGTTGTTGATGATGATGATGATGATGATGATAAGGTAACAGATTAATTTCAAATGCACACCTGTTGTGGTCGTTAAGATGATTGGAGAGATGAAGATATGTATAAATAAATCTGCGGGCTACACCGGGTAATAAGCCAGTGTTTTAATAAAATTAATTCTGGCTGATCTGGGTCAGTTCGTCTAAGCTGCTTGAATTATGTAAATTGCTTGTTTAGGGAAAAACATCAGTGTGCTTCAAATAATGTCATGAAATTGTACGTCGTTTGTATTTTTCAACATAAGTTCCTTTTTTTTTTTTTTTTTTTTCGCTGTGCTGTCATTATCAGAATGCGCAGTTCTCTGCATCATGATTGGTGTTCTTCTATTTAATGAGAAAATCAGATTCAGTTTGTCGATTTTGAATTAATCCGAATTGGATTGAGTGACAATCAATATTTACACGAAAAAAAATGTGTAGAGCCAAAACAGATTGGTTCAGGATAACAATTTGACAACACTGTAATTTGTTTCTAGCTTGACTTCACAATGTATCTGTAACAGAATAAAATTGCTTCAATTTCCACGTTTTGGACTTTCAGAGATTATACATAACAATAATAATAATAATAATAATAATAATAGTAATAATAATAGTAATAATAATAGTAATAATAATAGTAATAATAATAATAAGAGTAGTAATAATAATATTAATAATAAAAGTAATAATAATAATAATAATAATAATAATAATAATAATAATAATAATAATAATAGTAACGAATCCTTTTATCATGAAAAGCTGTAATGAAAAATTTTGAATACATTTAACTTTTAGAGTTATACGCCATATTTTCTTTCTGACTACTAGATGTAATAAGAATATATTAGTCGCAGAGACTGCGTTGGGCAAGACATGTGGCACGAATGGGAAATATAAGAGGAGCATGGAAACTTACTGTAGGAAAATCAACGTTAAAGTGTACAGTAGGAAGTCCAAGAACGATTTGAGAAAGTAAATAATACAAGGAATTACTGGAAAATATAGTCAAGATAGAGATGCATGTAGAGGATATGGGAAAATTTGGAAAAACTTTAGTAATTGACATCCAGCTACTCAATGAATTCTTCTGTAGTTCCTCGGAATCGTAGTGCACATAACCTCCACCAGGTGGCAGGATATAAACTAAAAACTAAACTCCTCGGTGCGACAGCCCTAGAAGGCCCTTGGGCTACCAGCCGTAAAATCGGTATGACCAATCTTTGCAATAAATTCCCAAACATGTTTATAAGAAATGGACGTAAACCAACTTCCCTCATTCTAACCTAACAAAATAAATTGCGTACATATCATTTAAAACTGTTTATTCTCCCAGTTATTTTATAGTGATGCGAAACATGGACTCTAACTTTAAGGGAGAAACAAAATTACGAGTATTTGAGCATAAAGATCTTAGGAAGCGTTTTGGGCCAAAAAGAGATGAACAGACAGGTGAATAGAGAAAACTACTACATAATGAGCTATATTATTGGTATAAGAAGAACACATACGTCTTGTAAACTGCGATGGGCAGGACATGTGGCACGTATGGGGATGAAAGAGGCGCATGGAAGTTTCATGTAGGAAAACCAGAGGGAAAACGCCCAGTTGGTAGACCAGGAATGAGGTGGGAGAATAACATTACCTATGATTTGAGAGAAGTAGATTATACAGGGGATGATTGGAAAACATTATCTTAGGACAGGGATGTATGGAGAGCTTATGTCTGTGCGGCTGTGAACCTAAGGGTTCCATACTCTCAGTTAATTATTTTAAATAACATACATTATTCATTTTTCATATGTTGAGTTATAGCTTGAAGTCTTTTTATCTGAAATTCACATTTTATACAATTAAAATAGTAGACCTAATTTATTTATTTTTCAAATGTTGAATTTAGCTTGAAGTCATTATATCAATAATTTACATTTTTTATATGATAAAATAGTAGGTCTGTTTTATTTATTTTGCATATGCTGTTTTAACCTGAAGTTGTTTCTGAAATTTACCTTTTACGTGAAAAAAAAACAATAGTTTTATTTATTTTTAATTTATTACATGTGATTTAAATAATTGAATTTGTTGAGTTTAGCGTTTGTTTGTTTCATGTTTATATTGACTATTTAACTCATGCCCCAAATGGAAGTCAACGACCAATCACTTTTCAATGAATTTTGTTTTACAACCAATAACAATAGTGTTTACCTCGCTATTTATCGATTTCTCTTTATTAGCTCCTGCTTTTGTGATAAGGAAAGCTCCTCCTTATTTAATTTCCTGAACAGGTCAGAGCATTATTTCGCAGTAACTGACTCTCCAACATATACATTTAATGTAGCAAATAATGATACAAATTCCTTCCAACTACACACTTGATAATTTTGTATTCAATAATTGTGTTTTTAAATAATTATTTTACTGAGTTATTTACTAAAAAATAAATACTTTATTTATGGCAGGGGAAAACGGGAGAAATCCCGAGAAAAACCTGCTCAGACTCCATGAACAGACGCGAATTCGATACCGCATGGGTGAGAGGCGAGGGTCTCTAACCGCATGCGGTCACCGAGCCGCTATTTATAAGCCATTTTTTTTATATGCTATATATATATATATATATTTATATATTAAATCGTGGATTGATGGTGTTTTGAGCAGCATGAGTGAAAAATGATAGGGCGATGGAGATAGGAATGACAGAGAGATATGGAGGAGAATTACAGTAGATTAATCGGGTGACTATTAGAAGACAGGTTCAGTTAAAATCCGTAAAAAAAATATAAATATTTTTATGAGAACAGCCTCAAAAGCTTAATTTCTTCCGAATTCGCTAAAAAGATTGATTTAGATGTCCTTGGTGTTCTATTGGGAACATTGTAGCACAGAATGTCTTATCAATACAACTAGTCCAGTGTCTCAGCCTCAGTTATAAAATATCTACACATTTGTTTACTCGTAACAACCTGTCTACTCAGCAAAGTTGTGTACAGTTACATTTATCAAACGAACTAGTATGCGATACATTGACATGAAACAAAAAACCGAAGCGGTAGTGACGTCATAGCGATCTTAGTAGAAACTGGCCGTTCGATTGACCTGACATCTATGTTTAGTTTGTGTCCGCGCGGTTAAAAGTCTAGTTAAGTGTTTAGTTCCGGCTTCATTACGTATTTTTATCAATGTTATTTGTGTGCGGAAGTGTTCATGTGAAGGTAATAAAATTACACGTGTAAATTTAAAAGTGAAAATGATAAGTGTGTGATTTCAATCAAATAGCTCGCAGAATATGACAAGATTTCACCAGTCGTTCGGTTGTTAATGGTGAGTTGATATATACAAGAGTAAAACAAGAACATATTTGTAATTAACATATTTATAGACGCTTTAACATATAAGGTTCTATCGCATATATTTTTTATGATATAAAATGCTGAAATATGATTAAATGAGTTCATGGTTTATTCCATAGAACTATGTGTAATACTTTACAAGTGTTTTCACTGGTAGCCATATTAGAATTGTGTTCCATACAGATCAAAGATTTTTCGTTCATTTGGTACATTGTTACTCTATACATAAAAGGGTGAAAGTGATTTTTTGTTCTGTTCCACAGAGGTGTTAATATTGGAGTAATTATTGAGGAACAAAAAGACATTTGAAGATTTTCTGTGAGAACAATATTGGCCATATGGAAATAATGTAACTGAGACACTTATATTTACATTTTAGGGAATTCTGCAGAAAGTTATATATATTTTTCACACCCTTTTGACGATAGATAGGCGTCATAAAAGGCTACAGTTTAAGCCCCAAATAAAGTATTTGTTTCACAAACCAATGGCGGTACCGGTACTTTTATACGGTTGTGAGTCCTGGGTAACAAATAAGAGGAGTTCGAGTAAAATACAAAGTGCAGAAATTACCTTTCTTAGAAGGACCAAAAGATGCACAAAATTGGACCACATAAGAAATGAGGAAATATGAAAAGAATTATAAATATAATCGATACATGATATAATTCAACAACACCGCGTCAGCTGGGAAGCGCATGTTCAGAGAATGCTAGAAACAAAATTGCCCAAGATAGCATATCTTTATAAACCAAAAGGATTAAGGGATGTAGGAAGACCTAGGAAGAGATGGAAATAATCATTGTGGATTCTGAACAGGCGAATCGCCTAAACCTCGAAGTGAAGAAGAAGATGATGATGATGAGAGTCTGTGCAACGATTAATAGCCTAGTAATATAATGGTGAAAAATACATATTTCGTCGTTTTAATTTTTTTGCGAAAATTTGAGAACCGATTTTTTCTGTTTATCACCAATGGGGTATTATCTGAGAAATTATAATTATACATTGTAAAGAATACAACAAATTCATTAAAGTAATTCTTTCTTGAAGGAAGAACTTCACATTACACGCCTTCATATGACTTTGACCGTGGCACTAACTAACTCACTGGCACTATGGAATCCGTAGGTTCATGGCCGCGCGGACATAAGCTCTCCATATATCCCCATCCTAAGCCAATGTTTTCCAATCATATCCTGTATAATCTACTTCCCTCAAATCATAGTTAATAGTACTCTCCCACCTTATTCTTGGTGTACCAACTAGGCGTTTTACCTCTGGTTTTCCAACAAGAAGCTTCCATGCACGTATTTCATTCCCCATTCGTGCCACATGTCCTGCCCATCTGTCTACAAGACTTAACTGTTCTTATTATATCTGGCTTCCTATAAAGACCATGTAATTCACTGGTATGCAGTCTTCTCCATTCACCTGTCTGTTCATCTCCCTTTGGTCCAAAAATTTTCCTAAGAACTTCATCATCAACAATCACGCATTAAGCCCATGTGGCTTGTTCCGGTCTCATAGATTCTCATTCAAAAGTTGGATCCATCTCTTCTTCGGTCTACCAACATTCCTGCGTTCTTTTGGTTTGTATTTAAGTATAATTTTGGGAATGCGATCATCTTCCATTCTTTGAACATGTTCTTTCAATTTTTTTCTAGATTCTTTTATTCAATCTAAGAGTTTAAAGATATTTAGCTCATTTCTAATATCTTCACTTCTTCTCCTATCTAGAAGTTTGCAACCAGCCACACGTCTTAGAAATCTCATTTTAGCTGCTTCTATGATCTTCTCTTCTAGTTAAAACCCAAAATTCACTACCATACAATAGTAAGGAACTGCCACTGCTCTATAAAATTTTAGTTTAGTTCCTTTTTTGTGTTTTTAAATATTCTTATAATTGTGCCACATATATAATTAAATTTATTAAGTTTGTTAAACAGATCTTCATTTTTTAAATAGGAGATTTCATAATCCAGGTATTTAAAATGGTTCACTTGTTCAATGGGTTTCCCCTCCATCCAACCACCCCTGCCAGATTTCAGCTCTCGAGCATTGTAATCACAAGTTCAAATGGATCGATTCTAGTTTTACGAGCCATATATATTACTCAATTTAAAATTCTCCGTGATAACTAAATTAATCATCATCGCCATCACTCCAAGGTTTAGGCAATTGCTCGTCTCGACTTCATAATGCATCAGCCCAAGTTTTCTAGGTCTTCCGACATCACGTCTTCCTCTTGCGTGATAATTTCTTACTGACAATGGATATCTCTCCTTACTCATTTCATTCATGTGATCAAACCACGTTTTTTTTGTAATTCGTGACTTTATCCAATAAAGGCTGCACTTTATCAAGTTTTATACATCTCTGCCGTCTGTATTTTATCAATATAGATATCAGCCAGACTATCATAAACATACACTAATGGTTTAGAAAGTAATCATATACATTTCTGAAAACTATTAAAAAATCATGACTATCTACAAAAAAAGTCAATCTTACTTCATAGGAAATAATGTGTGCAATGGCACGCAATTTCCTAAGATTCTGGAAGAATTTTTGGAATTTTCTATACTTTTGTTTAAATTTCTTGTGAAGTGCTAAAACCATTAAATAGTCAAATTTCACGAACGTTCGGCAAAGAAACAAACCAGGAATATCTTCTTTTATGACGTAGCAATGATTTTACAGGACTCGATTGTGTAGTAGTGACGGGCTATGAGAAATACTATTTATTGTAACTAATGTAATTGAGTTCAGGGTGATGCAGAATATGCATGACCAATACAATACAATTGAGCCCTAAGGATAAATGTAGGCTACTCTGAATAACGGTTTGCAGCAAAATGCACTTCTATAAATAACAGCGTAGCCTGGAGGTGAATATCATGTTGCATATAAACAGATACAATTATGTGTATCTACATATCCTGTTACTATTTATTAATTATGATAAAGTGGGGTTGAATTCTGATGCAATAACCATACATAATTAACAGCAGTTCTTCAACGTTCCCTTAATTCGCTCCTACATTCATGCACACTGTGGTAAAAGACAATCTGAACGATTTTCACAAATTAATGATTAATTATATTAGTCTGTTTAAGATAGCAACTGACCGTCTCATGGAGATATTTGAGCATGAATAGAAAAAAAAATATTTAAATTGGCAGAGTTAAAAACATGAGACATTTCCTTCCACTCAACCAGTTAAAAAAATATTTTTTTTTTTTGCAAATGCCCCAGGTTGTCTTTCGATATCCCTGGTGTTCTCTCCTGGCATGGCGTACTTGTAACTCACTTCTGAGGTTGGAGCGCCTGGAAGGCGGAATTACGTTGCCCCGATGATATGATTGGTGGTGATGATGAAGATAGTGGTTCGCCAGGAGAGTCCCTAATCCTAAGCTTAATCTAAGATGAATATGAATGATGATGATTGCGATGGCCATATGATTTCGGTGACCGTTTGGGCCTTAAAGTTTTTCTGACATTTGTCTTACAGGTGAGGAAAAACCTCACCCAGAAAAAACTGTCCCGATCGGGGATCGAACCCAGGCCCGCCGCGTGACAAGGCAGCACGCTACCTCGAGACCACAGCGGTGGACCCAGCTAAAAATATTTAACACAGAAAATATCTACACGAGATCATAACATTAATTTGTCTTACAGGTGAGGAAAAACCTCACCCAGAAAAAACTGTCCCGATCGGGGATCGAACCCAGGCCCGCCGCGTGACAAGGCAGCACGCTACCTCGAGACCACAGCGGTGGACCCAGCTAAAAATATTAAACATAGAAAATATCTACACGAGATCATAACATTAAGGAAATAAATTAAGCTAAATTAATTTGAAAATAAAAACCTGAGGCGCATTACCAAAGTGCGGTGGACCAGTGGTTATGTTCCTTGCCTCTAGTTCCGAGGGTCGCGGGTTCAAACCCGGCCGGGGTCGTTGGATTTTTTAAGGGAGAAAATCCAAGGAGCAAGTCCTCCGGGAGGGACTTTAAGTTGTTGGTCATGAGTCTAAAGATTTTCAGGCTTGTAAAAGGTCCTTAAGCTTGGATAAAGAGGCATCTAAGCAACATTTACCGACATCAACTCCTAGTAATACCCTTCTTACATGCTAGATGTCTCGTTGGGTCGGTGTGTTGACCGCACGCCATCCATGACATGTAAGAGGAAATAAGGTAAATAAACATTAACCTGATCTAGTAACTCTTTACAAAGAAGAAGCTATGGCTCAACAATGCGTTACGCCATTATAGATAGATAGATAAACATGTTTAGGAAATTGAATTGAAATAGAACGGATTAATTATTTTAATTATGATAGATATGTTATTAGGAACCTTCATCCCGCGCTATAGCCAAGTGGTTAAAGCAAGTTGGAGTCTCCATGGGAGAAGAAATTTTCTCACGGAATTTTCGGCCAGTGTTGAACCGGTACCCAAGCAGCATCGTGAGGAATTTGGACACCTACAATAAGTAGCGACTCCAGGTTGAGAAAATAAGCTATAACGGCTGGGGGACCAAACATGCTGACCACATGTCACCCATACATAGGCTGGATCATCGTCTACCTCTGTGATTACCACATGTGGATGTGAGGCTAAAAGCCGTCTGGTAGGTTAAGGGCCTTCTAGGCCTGTCACACCATGGATTTTTTAGGAACCTCCTGGGAAAATAGACATTAGGAAATCTTAGACATGGGTGAGAGGATAATATTTGAATCGATCTCAGGGAACTTAGTATCCAAGAAATGAACTGGATCCATTGGATGAGAATAGAGATGATTGAGACGTTGAATCTATCGGTTCAACAAGGGTTCAGTAAACAATGATCATTACGTTTTACAGCCATAACTTAATAGCGCAAACATTTGGCTTTACGTTATTTATTAGCTTGATGCGTCCTGTACACATTATACACATTTCTAGGTTACTTCGCCTAGTTCCTGTACGTAAGTGGTGTGCAAGTTGAGACATATTCAATACTTCCTATGGCTACAATGGAGGTAAACCAAAATTCCTTTAAAAGATAATCACTTTTATGAAACTTGGCTTCATTGGTTCGGTCCTAAAAGCAAATACTGAAGCTCTGTGTGGAATACTCCTTCATGATAACCCCCAAAATGCAATAGTTGCTTCTTCTGCTGGCAAAGATAATATGGTGATCTCTTTTCCTTTTATTAATGAAATAATTTAGCAGCAAGTCGTTCTGCACACATACCAGTAACTGAGCAATAATAAAGAGTTGTCCGATAACTCTGCAGGGCGGCATCGGGCGCAAAATGTCACTTTTCCTTAAAAGGTGAATGCTGCACCTCGATCATATGAGGCTGCAAATCACAAAATATGTTTTTGCTGAATACCTTGCAAAAATCAAAGATAAGTTCAACCTTCTTCTTCCCTGTGTAATTGTATGTGTGTTCCCTAACGTAAAGAAACACATTCGTGCGAGGAATTTTCCCCATCAGAAAAGTTAGTGAAAGCTGTGGAAGCGAATTTGAAAGATCTGAGGCCAGAAAAGAGTTTCCAGCATAACTAAGCAGACTGACAGAAACGCTGGGACAAGTACATTGCATCCGAAGGAAATTGATTTGAGAAGGGTCGCTAAAATTCCGAGTAAATATAGGCCAATGTTTCCAAAAATAAGTTAATAATAATTGTTTATTAAACAGTCCTCATAAAAGCCATTCATATTTATAAATGTTGACTTTATGTGTTTGACTTGTTACATTCTTCATGCGCCTGCAGTGCTAGTTCAGTTTGTAGAGCATGCTTGTCTTCCGATTGGAATGTCCGGAAATTTTAATAGTACAATTTTTAATATTGATGCTGGAGGAGGGAGTTGTGGCGTTCAATCTCTAATGTTGATTATGAAACACATCCTCGATTAAATTTAAAATCCATAGACTACATAGGCCTATATTGCAGAAAGACGAAATGAGAAGACTACATAACACAGAGCTTACTTACTTACTCACTGGCACTATCGAACCCGTAGGTTCATGGCCGCGCGGAAATAAGCTCTCCATACATCCCTATCCTGAGCTAATGCTTTCCAATCATTCCCTGTATAATCTACTTCCCTCAAATCTGTTCTCCCACCTCATTCTTGGTCTACCAACTGGGTGTTTTCCTTCTGGCTTTCCTACAAGAAGTTTCCATGCACGTCTTACATTCCCCATACGCGCAACATGTCCTGCCCATCGCAGTCTACGAGACTTAACTGTTCTTATTATATCTGGCTTCCTATAAAGACCATGTAGTTCATTGTTATGTAGTCTTCCCCATTCACCTGTCTGTTCATCTCTCTTTGGTCCAAAAATTTTCCTAAGAACTTTATTCTCAAATACTCGTAATCTCCTTTCCTCCCTTAAAGTAAGAGTCCATGTTTCACACCCATATAATATAACTGGTAGAATAATAGTTTTATATATTTTCAGCTTAACGTTTTTTGAAAGGAGTTGGGACATCAGAGAGCTACGTGACTTTTATAGGATATCAGATATCATAACAGTTAAGTCTCGTAGACTGCGATGGGCAGGAGATGTGGCACAAATGAGAATAAGAGAGAATCATGGAAAAAACTAGAGGAGAAAGCTCCCAGTTGGTAGACCAAGAATGAGGTGGGGGATAACATTAACAATGATTTGAGGAATGTAGATTTTAAGCGGATTATTTGAAAAAATCTGCTCAGGATAGGGATTTGTGGAGAGCTTATGTCCGCTTAGCCATGAACCTATGGATTTGATAGTGTCAGCTAATTAGTTAGATCTATGTTGAGAATGCTTATGGGAATTATTGAATACGATTGTTCTATCGGTTGAGAAAGTAAATCCTGGTGACCACCTTGGTGCTTTTCTACATAAGTAGGCTATGTGCCGAAACCGATTTTCACCTTCAACTATCTCCATCACACCTGACTCAACACATTTGCAACATAAAAACAGTTAAAATTACACATTATCTCTTTATTGTCAACATCACTTTCGGCTCCAGCCCGTGCGACCCATATTTGTAGATAACATTGTAGGACCTATGTATTTTACTTTTAGTCTAATAAAGTCCTACTTCTAGTTCTAGTACAAAATATAAGTATACATCACCTACGTAACGTGATCTATCTGATAATTCATAAATTGAAAAAAAAAATCCACATTAAAATTATCCATTTGTTTAATGCGAAACCTGATGCACGAAACGTTAATGTAGGCCTACATCATCATCGTCATCAGCATTCATCAACTACAACAAGGATTAAGCCCAATGGCCTGTTCCGATCTCATTATAGGTCGAATTGGTCCTTCCATCTCTTCAATGGTCTTCCCAACAATCTTCTCCATTTTTATTTATAATTATACATTCTTCTTTGTATGCGCTGTTCATTCGTAATACATGCTCAAGGCAAACCTTTTGATAGTAGTTTATTCTTTCACAGAGATTAAATATATTAAGTTCTGTTCTTATATCTATGTAGGCCTAGAGTGTATTAAATTCGAACTCTCACACAAATGTTTCTTGCTACGATATATGTTGTTACGTCTCGATTCCATACCTAATCTTTCCCTCGAAAGCTGACACAAATATAAGACAGATTGTGGTGTATATAAACTAAACTTTGCAATGGAATAAAGTTTTCTTATATTTTCTAGAAAATATGTGTAGGATTGCTTATCGATGAAGAGTTTCTTCACTGCCAGCTCATCAATCAAATTCCTCTGACGTGCTTATAAACCAAAATCCATCATTTTTACCCACCGCTGCTACTTTCTTTGGAAGCAAATAATTGCTTAATCTCAGTTGAGTGAACTTGGAAGAATTTTTAACTTTATTATGTAGTGTTCAACTTTTGAGGCTGCACATTATTTCATATTTTATGAACTTCAGTCGTATTTTATAATATTTTTCCGTACACGTAAGTGCATTCTACATCTACGATTACTCTAAATAAGAGAGCGAGGATTGTCTCCTTCTACTGTCTTCAAATGGAACGTTAAAAATCTTAATGGATACTATCGGAGAGAGAACAGAGAGACTGAAAGCAGTTTGGAGAGACGATGTCACATGAGACAGGGAATTAGAAAAAACGATGTGTATGCTGTTAAAGATTTGTTAGAACTGGGAGTAAATAAATTATATGAATTTTCAATAATTAGCATATAAATTATTATCATCGTTTGGACTATCTTTATCTCATCACTCATTCCCGAAAGATGCTATAGATTATGAAATGTATACTACTTCTCCATCGCAGTTTAACCTCTCACTTCATAGATATGCTTACGTACTCCACACGCCCGGACCTTAAAGTAACTTAACCTATAGAAGAGAGATTTTAAACTTTGAATCACACACCTAAATTTTTTATCACACAAGGATATGGAAGGCCGCCCCAAATGAGTAATCAGCTCAATCCAGGATCTCCTCCGAGACAACATAAAATTAAGACGAAACACACCGTTCACATACACGATTTCATAATAAACATGGCGAATACGATGATTATTATTATAATGAGTGTGATGTTTGGACCTTGACGTTTCCGGACATATGTCTTATAGGTGAGGAGAAACTCCCGAATAAATCTTTAACTCAAAAATACTGTCCCTATCGAGGATCACACCCGAGCCAGCTGCGTACAAGGCAGCGACGTTGAGACCACAACAGTGGATGAAATGTATACTTACACATTATAAATTAAACATATTATACTTACCACTTAAGATGTCAATTAACCAAACGATAACGATTTATAAGGAATGGCTCTATAGCCCAAAACGGGAATCTGCACTCATATCCTCATGTTTTATTCCTAATTAAATATGTTTGTTCTGGTATGAAACTCTTTCCTCTCTACTCTAATTTTCTGACGTTCCTCTTTTTGACATCCATTTCAAGATCATGAATCTTCTCTCTCAAATACTCCCACAGAAATGAAATATCTCCGATTTGTACCGGATTATAAAATATTAGATCACAAGAATATTGTAGTTAGGACCTATCAGATAATTAATATTGAACACTTCAAATGTAGAGCACACACTGGAAAGATCGTATCCAATGAATGTCATTCTTAAGGATAGAAAAAGCTTCTCTACACCTGTAATTGAAAAGGGAAATGCAGACAGATTAAAAACAAAAAAAAACGTGAAGTGCACAACTACTTTGAAAAGGAAAGGACCAAAAGGTGCAATCCTTTGATGTCGATATTGAACGCTGTACTAGGTCTAAACAATATCTCATAAAGCTATTCTTTGCAGACTACAAGAGATCAAGGCTCCCACCTCTCTAGACAATCGACACGATATATCAGTCTGATTATCAGCCCGTCGTAGGGCTACTTTTTCCCTGAGAACATGCTAACATACTCATTTTAGTTAAGAGTCTGAGTCAAATAAGTTAAAATGCGCCTTCTTAGGTCAGATCCGTCGTCTTCAACTTATAAAATATGTATTATTTTTATCTGAAGGAGAACATCGTGAGTCACGACAACACCACATTAGGACCGACACCATCAACCACCACAACAAATAACGTAACGAGGAAAGGCCTGCTGCAGATGGAACGGATGTTCTGAAAGACCTTCAGACAACAAGAATACATATTTTATAAGCTGAGGATGACGGATCTGACCTATGAAGGTACATTTTAACTTATTTTATGACTATCCACCTCAACGGTTTTAACAATGTTATTAGTATATATAACATTCTCATAATAGGAGATTTAAATGCCAGAGTGGGCAATGCTCAAGTCAACAATAATATTGGAACATTTGGCGAACCAACCAGCAATAGGAATGGGACAAGATTAACAGATTTTGCTATCTACAATGAACTGAAAATAACGAATACCTTTTACAATCATAGAAACATACATAAATATACCTGGCATCGTCAGGACTCAAAATCAATCATTGATTATTTCATTGCAAATAATAAGATTTTTAAATTGTTTCTCGATGTCAGAGCCTACAGAGGATATGATATTGGTTCAGATCACTACCTAGTAGAAGCAAGAATAAGATTTCCACCAAGATGGTTAAAAAAGAAGAAACAACAACAGAGCATAGAACAAAAGTACAAGGTAAATTATTTTATGATGACAGCATTAAATGGTTATATTCGAGAAGAATTCAGCAATATATGGCTACAACTCCAGAAAGTAATGATGTCGAAGAAGAATGGAAAAACATTAAATGATAATTCAAATGCAGCTAATGAAACTTTAGGAAAAGTAAATATACAACAAAGAAGAAATAGAACTCTAAAAATCTGGGATGATCAAATAAAACAATTGATTGAGGAAAAAAATGCAGCTTATAAAAAATATTTGAACACAAAGAAAGTAGAAAATGAAATAGAATTCAAACGCTGTAGAGCTATTGTTAAGAGGGAAATAAGAAAGAGACATAGGAAAACATGGTTAAATTTTGTTACACATTTAGAATCAGATTTACATAAGCTCCAACCTAATGCCTTCAAAATATTAAAACATTTGAATAAAGATATTAAAGAATCTACCAAAATTAATTGCGGAGTAACAAAAGAAGATTTTTTCAATTATTATAAAAGTCTTTGGACTGACAATAGCTATGAAGATAAATTTTCCGAATAATAATGAGACAGATTCCATAATATCATTGGAAGAATTGAACAATAGTTTAAAGAAATTAAAAATGGGAAGGCAACTGGCACAGATGGTTTGAATTCTGAATTGTACAAATATGCAGGCAAACAGTTCCATGAAAGACTGTTGTCCTTCTTTAATAATGTATTCAAAAATGCAGATATACCACAAGAATGGAAGACAAGCATTGTTATACCCCTGTTCAAGAAAGGAGACAAGAGAAAAATGGACAACTATAGGGGAATCAGTTTGTTAAACACATGCTACAAAATTTATGCAGACATTTTAAATGGAAAATTGAAAAGTTTCAGTGAAAAATTCCTTATGGAATGTCAAAATGGATTTAGGAAAGGACGATCTTGTATTGATTCAGCATTTTCTGTTAAACTATTGCTTGAAAAAAGAAGAGAATTCAACTTAGAAACACATTTTGCTTTCATAGATTTTGAAAAAGCATTCGACACAGTCAAGAGATCAAAACTCTTAAATATATTGCAAGACAGAAATATACCAAATTTACTTTACTTCGGCAGAACATACAAAATATTTACAAAGACAACACCATAAAGATTAAATTAAATAACAGATTTTCTGAAGAAGGAATTATAAATCGTGGTGTGAGACAAGGCTGCCCCTATCCCCAACACTCTTTGCAATTTATATCAATGAAGTAATATGTTGCTGGAACAAAACATATAAATTTGGAATAAGAATATCAGAAAATAGAAAATTAAACACCCTATTGTTTGCAGATGACCAAATAATAATAGCAAATTCCGAAGATAATCTACAGAAAGGTCTGTATGAACTTAACAAAATTACAGAAGAATATGGATTAAAGATATCTACAGAAAAAACAAAAATTATGGCATTTCAAGGTGTAGAACCTGTCAGAAGTAAAATTGTACTGGACAATAAAATTTTGGAGCAGGTGAATAATTTTACATATCTAGGATGCAATATCTCATATGAAGAAGAAAGGATGTAAATGCAAAAATATCTAAATTTTTAAGAATTTTAGGGTTAATAAATTCTATCTTCAAGCCACAGTTAGTCCAAAAGCATTCAAGACTGAAAGTGTATAAAACACTGGCTCTTCCAACTCTTTTGTATGGTAGCGAAGTATGGACGTTGAAACAGAAGGATATACAGAGACTTAGATCTGCTGAAATGAGATATCTTCGGAGGACTGCAGGATACACACTACTAGATCACAAAAAAAATGAAGACATCTTAGAAGAATTACACATGGAATCTTTAGAAAACAAAATTTCTGATTATAAGTCAAGATGGATACAACATGTTCATCGAATGGAAGATCACAGAATACCCAAACTAATGTTAAGATATCAACCTGCAGGAAGAAGAAGACCAGGACGTCCACTCAAAAGACTTCTGGATGGTGTTTCTCTTGAGGCCGAAACAGGTCAACAAATGGCCTAAATTCGTGAATGTACTATGATGATGATGATGATGATTAGTATATATCTGAGTCAGCCCTTGACAATGATATCCCCAGAAGTTTTAGGGCAGTTTTGGAATTCCGGACTTCATTGGGAATCGAATCCGCGCATTATCGTATCCATCTGTATGTTACGTTGTGCTAATACATTATCAGATTCATGTTAAAATCTAAGTTTCTGAATACCTGAGTAACGGTACGCGATTATTCCTGAGAATCAATTAATGATGTAATAACACAGAGCTATCTCAGTTTAGTGCAGTATATATATCACTCTATCAAGTTTAAAAGTTTCTGAGTAAAATTAAACATGAAATAGGGAGAATCTCATCTTAATAGTGTAGAAGCAAGTAGAAAGCGAATCTACAATCATAGAAATGGAAAACTAATCTTTGACAGTGTGACTATGGTGACAGATACAAGACAGGGCGTAGTGTGAGGCAAAAGGGAGGGGGAGTTTCTAAGATGGAAAGTAATCACTGAAATGAAGGAAACGCCTGAAATAATGAAGTGATGAGAATATCTAGCAAGTCTCCGAGATAGCTTTCTCCCAACACTCTCCCGAAATGCAGATTGTTTTCATCAATTTTATATTAAATTTATATCAGTGTCTCCGATACAGTAGCTCAATATCGTGTATCTCTGCACAGTGTGTCTGGAAATTCTATTTAAAAAATTCATAGGAACTCGTGTCTGTAAACATGCTATTTCTATGCTAAAGGAAAAAAAAATCGAATTATACTCGGATATTTAAAGTTTTCCTTTTCTGCTGAATAGAGGAACTACGCCTATCTATTTAATTTGTTCGGGTCAACAGCTGTGGTGTCGTGGTAGCGTGCTGCTTTGTTACGCAGCGGGCGCGGGTACGATCCCCGGTCGGAGCAACTTTCCTGGGTGATGGTTTTTTTTTTTTAGTTTTTCCTCACCTGTAAGACAAATGTCAGGAAACGTTTAGGCCCAAACGGTCCCCGAACATCATCTGGCCATCATTATCATTAACATATTCATTATGTTTAGGATTAAGGCCACTCATGGCGCATCATCACCCATCATATATCATCGGGGCAGCGTAACTCCGCCTTCCAGGCGCTCCAACCTTAGAAGTGGGTTGCAATAATGACATACCAGGAGAGAATGTCCGATTTTCAAAATGACAACATGGTAGCATCGAATAAAATATATTTGTTCGGTCATTCATCAACGTGTTAAAGTTGTTTAAATTATTTATCGGTCATGATATACAGTAATATTCAAGTAAGACTTTATAATAATCACAAGGCTAGCTGATTATTCGGCATTATGTGGGTACTTATTTGTTCCAATTTTCTTCTCGCCAATCAGCTAAGCGAGCCCGAAAACTATGGAATCGACACTAATGTCGATAATTTTGAACAATGATCTCCTTGTCACCCATGGGGTCTGAATTTGGATTTAGACGGTACTGGGAATGTCACCATTCATTTCAGCATTCCAGTTAACTATGCTATGATTCGACACTAATATCAGTAATTTTTTTTACAATATTCCCCCATTCTCAATTCCGTAGGGATGCTAGGATTCAAGCATGGGCTTGCTTCTTATCAGAACTGTCATTAATCAGCTTAATCGCTATGGATTAGACACTAATGTAGATAGTTTTCTATTATATATATGTATATAAATTAATAGTATTAAATTGGTGATACAATGTAGAGCTGATAATGATAATACTTACTTGATCATTTTTTCTTAACCTCTCCCCTTTAGATACTTGTATTCATTTCCCATTCCACGGACATTAAAGTGTCAGACTATTGAAAGAGGATCATATAGGCCTGTAAACTTTTTTTTACCACGAAAGGACACAGAGGACATCATCGAATGAGGGATCTGATTAATGACACAAAAAATACAAAATATATTTAAAAGTAACAAAATATAATCCTGGAACGAAGATATTATCTAATATATAAAAAGTTTGTTTGTTTGTACTTTATGCGCGGTCATACCGTTGATCTGATTGTGATGGGTTTTTTGCAAAATGTTCAGGAGATTCCCGGGATGAACATAGGCTATAAGAGAGTTGTGATACTCAACTCCTACACCCTTAAAAATCACCCTTTGTAGTCAAAAACGTGACAAAAAATTATTTTTGACGCTTAAATGGCTTACGCTGCCTAAACCATAACAAATACACAACATTAATTTATACAGAATTGAATATCTCAAAAGACGCTACAAAAAAAGTCCCGGACAGCATATGTTCATCTTTTACGGATAACTCACAATAGTCATTTTTGTCTTTCATTGATGCCAAGAAGATCGGGATAAGTAGATTCCCGGCAAGCAGAGCAGCAGCACAGATATCTCGAAATAACGAATTTCGTCTTTCAGCTCATTTATGCCAAAACATCAGGATACGTAGATTCCAGGGCAATGCCGGGTAATCAGTACGGGGTATCTAAAAATAACAATATAAATTTATAATTATTTTTTCTTATATTTATTCAACTAAATGTAAAACACATAATTTATATATATATATATATATATATATAATGTACAGTAGTATATTCCTCTAATGTATAATTTGTAGATCATATTTGTGCTAGTTTTTTTTTGTAAGCCCATGTTTTCCCCTTACAGAGATTTAGGCGCTCTCCCCCTACAGGGAATAATTTTAACCATACTGATTTAGTTACACTTGTTTTCTTATAGATGTCATTTTGAGTGGTCCGTGGTCAGCGTTCCGCCTCATACTGACATCCAGGAAACCAAGGTAGTACTAGGACGGGAAAATTCGGTAAATTTTGCTTAGAGGTCTTTTCATTCAGTCTTAAGGATTTTTTACGAGCCTGAAAATCTTCAGACTCGGGACCCACGGCTTAAAGTCCCTCCCGGAGGACTTGCTCCTTGGATTTTTACAAAAGCATAATTTGACTCTGACTGTACCGGAATATATAAAAAGTTTTTACATTTATTGTTCTTCTTCTTATTATTATTATTATTATTATTATTATAATTATATTATTATTATAACTAACTCACTGGCAGTATCGAATCCGTAAGTTCATGGCCACGCGAACATAAGCTCTCCATATATCCCTATCCTGAGCTAATGCTTTCCAATCATTTCCTGTATAATCTACTTCCTTATAGCATGGTTAATGTTATTCTCCCACCTAATTTTTGGTCTACCTACTGGCCGTTTTCTTTCTGGCTTTCCCACAGGAAGCTTCCACGCATCTCTTTCATTCCCCATTCATGCCACATGTCCTGTCCATCGCAGTCTACGAGACTTAACTGTACTTATTATATCTGGCTTCCCATAAAAACGAAGTAACTCAATTATTATTATTATTATTATTATTATTATTATTATTATTATTATATGTGGGATAAAAATATAAGTAATAAAAATAAAATTAATATGTATCATACAATTGTTAAAAGCATCATTACTTATGGAGCAGAACTTTGGCCATTAACAACAAAAAACAAATAAGTATATTTTGGCAACGGAAATTGATTTTATACGAAGGTCAGCAAGAATTTCAAGAAGAGAAAACATTAGTAACTCAGTTATAAGGGAGAAAATGAAGATCGAAGACACAATTTCGATTATATTAAAACTCAGCAATTAAGATGGTACGGACATGTGTAACGAATGGAAGATGATCGTCTGTCAAAATGTGTTTTGGAATGGAAACCTGAGGGAATACGTGGCAGAGGAAGACCTAAAAACTCCTGAAGTCAGGGAATATATTTATACATGAAGGAGAAACACATACAACCAGGAGATTGGATGGACCTATAAAATTGGCTATTTGGAATCGGGCGATGTCAAAGACATTAATCAACCGATGGTCTTTCTATCTATCTATTATTATTAGACTATAAGTGTAAATATATCACAAACTTATTGTGTGTTTTAATATCTATCTCTAGAATTTAATCTTTGTTCATTCTAATTTTTATTCTATTTTATGAAATAGAATCGTGATTGAGCAGATTTGTTATTAAACTTAGAATTTGATAGTCGATGTATGTTGACCGATTTCTGACTACCACAGCGATGTGGTAAATGATGAGGATCCCCTAAAGTTGAAAGAAAAATATGAGTTCCATTGTAATATTTTATCTATATAGTTTTTAGAATGTAATTGACTTTTTTGTAAATTATGCAAAGTAATGAAATGTATGAAACTAGCTGTTATTGCTGGTAACATTATTTTCAACACAAAATACCAACACAAATCTAATTACACAGACGTTTGAGTCGATCTATTAAATTATGTCCAACTGCTGCAGAAATGAATTTTTATGCACAATGTGCAATACATGCTGCTCAAACAGCAGTAAATTCCTGACATAAATATAAATTCAAGTAGAAATACTTTCTTATAAATTATCAATATTCACGGTATGTAATGCAATAAATATGAAAATTAAAAAGGAAATAAGAGATTGATAAGTTTTTTGTTATAAATTAGGATGTATTAATAATAAAAAGTAATCTCACTGCAGGCCTCAGGAGGCCCTTGGGGTAGTAGGAGGTTAAGGCTCCCACTTTTTCTGGACAATCGGCAGTTGGTGTCAGCCCTGCGTAACGGCCGCCTTTACCCCAGAACAAGCATCTGGTACTCATTTCCGTTAGAGGCTGAGTCGACCTCAGGGTAATAGTGCCACCAGAAGGTTTTCGTCAGTTTAAAAATCCTGACCATACCGGGACTTGAACCCTCGACCTTCCGACTTGTAGCGCAGTGCCTTAACCACTACGCTACGGCGTGCCCCCATGTATTAATAATAATTACATCCAATTATCTCTAGAAAAATTAACAACAGACATAGAAAAAAGAAGACTAAAACGGTTTGGACATTTAAAAAGAATGGAAAAGGAAAGGCTACCAGAAAGACTGTTAAATTTCAAGAAACAAGGAAAACGACCACAAGGTGGACCACGAGAAAGATGGATTAACCAAGAGAAGAAAAGCCTACAAGAGAGAAGATACGACTGGGTAAACTAAAAAGAAGGAAAGCATGGAAAGATAGAGATGGTTGGAGAAATATTTGGAATCGACCTTCCGAAAGGAGAACACGATAAGAGGATGATGATGACATCCAATTCTTTAAAATATATCTTATAACAGACTTTTCGGCCTATTGCGGTGATACTGCTGTCTTTTTCGTGATCTTCCTATATTTTTTTCTCCCTGAAGGATGATATTTCAAAGCCATTTGTGAATAAATTTAAATAAACAATTGAAAACTATATTGAATTATTAATAATAAACTAAGAGGAACGCCTCTCGAATCTATTTTTTATCGATATTAATGATTTAAAAATACAAATTTAAGGAGAATTTACAGAAAATCTTTCAGAGTACCGTTCTTAGTCCTGATATTAGGAAAGAGTGCGAAATTGAACCAGTAAATTTCGAGATTAATATATATCGAGTAAGAATGACCACTTCCACAAAATGTAAATTAGATTAGTGAAAAGAGTTCGATACTGGATACCTCAGCGAAAAGACTTTCAAAACAACCACATCAGCTAAACATTAGAAAGACACAGAAGAACCGAAGTGAATGAAGACGCAAAAATCTGTTTGTTTTAATAAGTGAATGAAGAGGAATAAGTAGAAGGATTTATTTCCATTCATTCTTCTATTCTCTGCCTGTAAGGCCCGAGTTGTGTGGAGCATGTAAAAATATCTAAAAGGAACAAACGCTAAATTAAGACAGATAGAGAGAGAGAGAGAGAAAGAGAAAGGAAGAGAGAGAGATGGTAGGATATGTGTGTGGGTAAGTTAATGCTGATGTTAATTGCCTCTGCAGTTACTTGTTAAATAATATCTTCTAATATTTTTCCAAGCTGTTTGTGTATATTTCTTTAAACCATAAAATTTTCAGAGTTCCCGTCTAATGATGTATAAATGGTTATTTTACTTTATTCTGCGCGGGAAACACTAACTGCTATTAAATGTTGTGTTGAATTTTATTGCTTGCTCACGCTAACAGAGTTGTTAAAAACTGTTTTAATAAAAATGCTCTTGCTCATGATCAAGCCATTATCTTTCAACTTCATTTAAACGTATTACATTGCCGTTTAATTGTGGCATCTAGTTCCTTAATTTTATTCCTAAGGAAATGTAATCTCATCAAAATAATAAACTTTAAATTAATTACAAAGCACATTTAGATAGCTGGATCCTCAAATTAAAAACAATAATTATGAACTCGAGCACTTGAATAGAATTTCTAGATATAAATATGATCTCCCATCTAACTGCCGGGGTCTCGAGTTCATGTCTCGGTCCCTCCATTTGGGTTTTGTGGCAGATGAAAGGGCGCGACGTCTTGCAAGGTTTTTATCGCGGTGTCTCCACACTCATCTCATTATTTTCCTTTCATTTTATGATGGTACGTATGTTTTTTTGTTGACCGAGGTCCTCATCATTCACAGATCTCCAATGAAAGGAGCTTCATCGCGTTTGATCTCTCGACCCGGCCTCGTATCGCACGCGAGTTGAGTTTTTTCATAAAAATAATATAAAATTGAAATAAATACATACCACTAGTTAAAATAAGCATAATTATAATAAACATTATAATTATTGTTAATATTTTCATTGTTAGAAACATTATGGTTAGGATAGTTGAATATGTAATTCTAATTCGTGCTGTCAGAAATATAAAATTCTTCCTAGCATGTGAAGTTTATACCAATTTATTCTTTAAGATTTATATTTTTAATATTATAGCCCGGAATCACTCAACATTATGACAATGATTATTTTAAGAATTATTTTTATACAAGCCAGACGGTCGGGGATTCGAGTCCCGATGGGTCAGGATTTTTAAATTTATCCAAACTTCGTTGCGGAACCACGACCAGAATCAGTCAAGGAACATGTACAAAAATACAGAAACAACTGCAAATCTCATGTACGAAGAATGAGCAGTAGAAGAATACCACGTCAGATCTTAAATTACCAGCTACCAGGCAAGAGATCTTTGGGCAGACCCTTCAAACTTTGGATTGAGACCGTAACAGACCACTAGGTCTATCACATGAAAGGAAGAAGAAGAAGAAGATCTAGAGTGACAATGATTAGTTGAATGCAGGCTTTCACGGCCTACTAAATAAAACCTAGGAGTACTCGCCATTGAAGATGCCCTCCGCAGTTGAGAGAGAAACGTGTAGTAGGAACAGTAGTATTGGACCACGGCCACATAGCCCGGAATCACTCAACATTATGACAATGATTATTTTAAGAATTATTTTTATAGAAGCCAGACGGTCGGGGATTCGAGTCCCGATGGGTCAGGATTTTTAAATTGATCCAAATTTCGTTGCGGAACCACGATCAAAATATACAGTTTTCTTCTTCTACACTTCCCTGTCTTGTGTGTCTGCTTCTGTAATATTTCTCTTTTTCATGTTGTCTTGAATTCCCTTTATCCACGTTGGCGTTGGTCTACCACGTTTCCCTTTTCCAGGAGGTACATATTTCAATACTTCTTTGTTTGTTTCTGTCTCCCTCTCATTACGTATATGCCCATACCATCTTGGTTGAATTTCTTCTACACTTCCCTGTCATGTGTGTCAGCTTCTGTAATATTTCTCTTTTTCATGTTGTCTTGAATTCCCTTTATCCACGTTGGCGTTGGTCTAGCACGTTTCCCTTTTCCAGGAGGTACCCATTTTAATACTTGTGTGTCCCTTCTCATTACGTATATGCCTATACCATCTTGGTTGAATTTTTTTAATCTCTTGAACAAATCTTTCTCTACATTTATAATTTCTCTTATTGTATTATTTTTTATTTTGTCTAATTTTGATATTCTGGCCGATCTTCTTAAAAAGTCAATTTCTATAACTTGTGAATATATATATATATATATATATATATATATTTTCCGCAACCATGACTTTTATTATTATTATTATTATTATCATTTTTGTTGTTATAATAATAATAATAATAATAATAATAATAATATTATTATTATTATTATTATTATCATTGTTTTTGTTATAACAATAATAATTTATTTTAGCTAGCAGAGTTAAGGGCATAAGGTCTTCTCTTCCACTCAACCAACGAACACTGTAGTAAAATTATACGACTATTGCATACTTATTACAATTTTAAAATATTATTAAAATATAGTCTAAACAAAAGACAGTGGGGATATGGTCTAATATTAGCTATTACTAACAAAACACAGAATAAAATAAATTTGAACGGCTTGGGGCAATAACATGATAAGCCACATATTGCTCTTGCTGAGATATGAGGATTTTAAGGCTTCAAACAATTATAAATACTAATTGTACAGTATTGTTGTTAATACTTCGTATGTCTATATGTTTTAACTCATCACTGGCGCACTTGCAAATGATTTTATGGATATGTTAATGCATTTATTTGCTATCATTGTGATAAATGACATTTCTTAACAAAATGTGACTTATCGTGTTACTGCCCTAAGCCCTACAATTAAAATAATATAAAATTAAATTAAGTACGTAAAGCTTCCTAGATGAATATTTAGGAAAAACATAAACATTTTATAAAGGTTTTGAGGAAATTGTTATTCCAGAATATTTTTTTATGGATGTCAAATCTCTAAAATGTTCTTCAAATGTAGTTTGGCATCGAACACTTTCTGAACTTCTGTAGATGCTGACAATTGAAGTAGGGCTCCTTCTGTTAATGATTCTGAAAAGGACATCAATCCTTCTTGCATTGTAGTAGAAAAAGGATAGTAATTGAGTAGACAGGCAGTGACATCTAGCTTGGAAATTGTAACGTCTTTAGATCGTAGTGAAGTGCTCGAGTTTTATTGCATTTGTAGTCTGGGAGGTCTCGTTCGGCTGATTTCTACGAAAGAGAAATTTACATTGCTAAAATCCCCTCTAGAATATGTTACAATTCCACCAGTCATAAAAAAGTTTCTTCAGTAAAGTCTACAAAGTGACAGAGTGAATCCCCATTACTTATACATGTTGCCTATGTTCAACTTAGATTGTCGGTAATTCAGAAGTCTACTTTATCGTGCTTGTCAAGTTTAATTTGGGAAAAACTTTTTAAGTTAACTTGTTTAATTAATTACAAAATTAAGGCACAAGACACTGAAATACAACAATTTTAATGGACAGGTAGGAAATGACGTGTAAAAATAATGTCTCGTTTCAAAAAGAAAGAATGAAAATATGACAGCGAAAGCGTGTAGTAGTCAGAATCTCAATATCCAAACTTCAGTCATAATGTTAGATTATGAATTGATGTTTTATTTTTTTAAGAAATAATTATATAATAATTTAGGATAATATAGAAAAAAGTTACTTATGCTCATAAAGAAGAGCTCTTAAATGTTCTTAAACTTGCTAGAACAATAAGTGCAAGTACCTGCTTAGCTTTGTTTTTTATTATATACAACTTTCCTCATTAGAGGATTGCCTCAAGGGCAAAGTGATGTAGACAATTAATTTTCGAAATTGATGAAATACATTTTGTAAATACATTTAAAAAAATCAAATGTAATTAAAGTATACATACTATAAAGTAGAAATTTTGTAATGATGGTTTCGTAAAATTGAAATTGATCCTCTAATGGCAGCGATGGCAATTTTAGAAAGATACACCCTGTCCAAATCTAAGGAATTCCAAAATTTAGCTAAGAATCCTGGTATAGTACCTCTTGCCCCAATCATCAATCCTGTGACAGTTATACTATCTAATTGGTATTTATCATAAGTACTGCCACGAGTGATTTCCAAATTATCGATAAATTCACGACTCACGAACTGAGGAGTGAATTTATCTAGAGAATTTGAAAATCAAGAGTGGCATTTATTAGGACTACTTAACGAATAAAATATAGCTGTTTACTCACAAATCATTATTTAACTATAGTTATTTTAAAATAATTATATATTTAATGTAAACGGCGATGTTTGAAAAAGATGAGAAACGATTGGTACGCTTCATTTGCTTCTTTTGTTCGATTACTGCAACCAGATCATAATATTATTTATTACTAAAAGATCGCAATGTTGTAAGAATGCACCCTAGTGGAGAAATGTATAACCAACGTTATAGGTATTAATTAATTTCTGATGTCCTATGAAGTAAATATGCCATTTATATTTTTCTGCAACGTCATTTCCTGGAAAATAATTCGGTGAAGAAAGTAAGTGGAAACAGTGTTTTTTTTTTGTGGTATGATCAATTGTTACAAATGTTTTATATTATCTCTCGTATGCGCTACATGTTGACATTCTTGCATTATATGTACAATCTGGTAGCGGTATTTCTTATAGAGTTAGTCACTGCAAAATAATGTTATGAACTATTCAGAATGTTAAAAAGGAGGTGCTTTTGTTTTATTATGATAAACTTTAGTTTGGTAAATTTTAGGCGAAACGCGACTGTGATTGGTTGTAAATAAAAAATCATTGAAATGTGATTGGTCATTGACTCCCATTTGGGGTATGAGTTAAATAGTCTTTGTAATAGTCAATTGTTGGCTCATATATGGCTTTCTTTTCACATGCAAGATGTGACGGTGGGAACTTAGAGATACATAATGCAAGTTTGAGAAACATCGTTTTTACATTTCCATATATTTTAATCTGTGCGTGGTGGAATATAACAATTATAAAATCAGGTAGTTTGTAAGTCAGTATTGTCAACTTGCGGCACCGCTACTTTCGGGTGCCCGTGAATTGTTTTCACTATTATTATGCTTAAGTTATTCACAATAAGAAATGCAATCTACAGTCCTTTGTCCGGGCTCATGAGAGGCAAAGATTGATCCATCTTTTGTATGCTGTTTACGCGCAACATATGCTAATTACCATAAAATATTGAATATCTTCAAGTAATTTAGAAAGTTGTATCTAAATCCTAACGATGTCTTAATCATGAGAGCAAGAAAGGGAAGGAAGCTAACCTGACCTGAGAAAGCTTGTAACGTAGGATCTAGTACTAAGTAGCAATATTATAGCAAGTTGAACAGCAAACATATTTTAATTAAAAGATCTTTAATGTATAAATCGTGAGTCAAATGTTGAATAAATAAAATAATTACAAATGAACTGAACATTAATAACACTGGTCAACATTACTTCTGTCTCATCGAGTACCAATAGTTGTACTTAATGCAGTTTTTATTGTGTTTTCAAATATGTATTCGGAATTTCTCCATCACCCACAGTTTTTTTATTTCAATTTCGATTAATGGATTTAAATAATAATTTTTTAATAAACGTTTTTTCGTCCATTTGTCCATTGTAAAATAAAACCAAATTAGCTAACTCAGGATATTTCAGCTATGGAAAAGATGTCAAGGCAAAAGGAATCCTATTATGCTGGCCGATTATTGTTGAACCATCAAGAGAGATGCTCCATAAGCGAAATATAACAGAAAATCGTCATTTCTTACTTTCTAGGTGAGTCCGAATGTTCGAATATTGTGTAGTTACGAATCTAGAAAATAATTAAAGTGTTTGAAATTATAAATTGCTGTCTCTCGGAAACCTTACATGATGGAGAAAAACCGATATCATATTTGAATTCAGGAGAACAAATGCTATCAGAATCACATATTTGTCTTTGTCACATATCATATTTGAATTCAGGAGAACAAATGCTATGAGAATCACATATTTGTCTTTCTGAGACAAAAAATAGTTTATTTTTTGTTACTCAGTGTAATGAACAACCATACGTACATTCATACAATAGTCTAACCGAGGGCTAGGGTCCACAGCCAGGATACCCTACCCTGGGTTTCAGGACTAACGAACCAAAGTAGAATCGCTCTGCTCGAGCTCCAAAAGACGACGATTCATATTCTTGCTTCGAACTTGAGAGTTCCGGGGAAGAATGGGAAATTGCATCGCGCAATGTGTGCGTCGCAGAGGACGGGGAAAGGCAGGAAGGGTAGAGAAATGGGGTAGGGGTGGCACTTTTCTAGAATGTAGACGCACAACGTGGAAGAGGTGACGTAGAGTTGCAGACAAAAATGTACTTTCGATACAATCTGATAATGTATTATTTTGTTGTGATTTACTCCTAGGTGGAAGGCAGTCCGGAGTCTTGGGGTCTTTTCCTATCTGAAATCGTTGTCTGTGTATATGGCGATTACACTGACGTTAAACAAATAATTTTATTTCTTGAATTAGAAAAATAATATTCAATAAAAAGTTTGTGAAGTGTGGCAATGTATGGAGCAGAGACACGGAAACGAAAATGCGATGAGAAGAGTAGAATTGAAGCGCTAGAAATATGTATATAGTGGAGAATTACACATGTAAAGTGTATGGACGTAATAAGGAACGAAATTGTACAAAGAAATATTAGTGAAGGGAGTATGACATTAGGAATGATAAAAAGTGAAAAATAAATTGTTCCAGTAATTGGCTATGAAGTAATGTTTAATAGCGCATTTGAAGAAATGGCTCGTATAAGACTTGAAAGCATAATAATAGTCCCTTCGATTGGTTGCCGGACTTTGGCTAGACCAGTGTTGACCTATGGTAGTGAATCATGGACACTAAAAAAACAACATGAAAGTAGAATAACGGCTTGTGAAATGAGATTCATGCGCAGAACAGCGGGTTACACCAGATGGGATCGGAAAAGGAACACCGATATCTTAAAAGAATTGAAGACTACGCCAATTTTTGAATATATTAAACAGTACCAACTAAATTGGAAACACCATCTTGAAAGAATGAGTTCAAATCGGATCCCCAAAGCTGTTTATAATTATATACCAAGAGGACGAAGATCACTGGGCCGTCCTATGAAACGCTGGAGGGAAAATTTTCAATAGGATCGTAACAGGCCTTGGCCTAATACTTGGAAGGAAGAAGAAGAAGAAATGGCGAAGGGAATAAATCCCAGTGGAGGAATGAAGTGGATAAAATTCCACTTAAAATGGATAGTAATATGCACACAAAGGGAAAGCACGGAGAATATTGAGATTGCAGTGAAGAATCTGCGCTTTGACTAAAAACAATTTACTAATGAATATACAGGATATAAACGAGAGAAGTGCCCAAAAATATGTTTAGATTAGATCACAAGTAATAAAAATCGAAGTCATCTATATTTTGTTTATATTTACTCAGGTTTTTGCAAGAAAATATGGTTTCAGTATTTTGTTTTTTGTAAAAGCTAATATATTTCTTAAATCAAATGTTATCATCACAGCTGTACTAATTTTTGTTTATTGTGTGCTTTTGACGTAATCATAAAGTCTCCCGCAATATAATCCACAACATTAATTAGGAGAGTCAGTGGATCATCAAACAACAAAATGGCAATACATCTTTCCACTGCTTTTCCAAATACAAGAACGAAACTGTAAAAACACAAGTAGGACGTATGTAGCGGGGATGAAATAAAACTGTAATTAGGATTTCGGTCGTTGTCAATTTTAAAATCATTTTGAGTTTGAAATAAAAAATGAAATGTGATATGAAGAGGATTACTTGACCCTTCTTGTTACATTTTTTTAGATATAAATAACCTCAATTCATGTCCGATTCAGGGCCGAGTCGACGGTGAAATGTGATGAAGTGCCTTACATTAAAGATCTATGAATTACCAGGATACTGGCCGACCACCATCCCAGTAACAGATGATTGAAATTAATGAAAGACTCTGGAATGAAATTTGTGGGAGGGAAAAACGGGAGATACCCCGGGAAAAACCTTCCTAAATTCCGTTTCGTCCACCACGAAACCCTCATAGAGTGACGGGAATGCGAACTCGATACTTCAGCGGTGAGAGGTGAGCGTCTAACCGTTTGCTCTTTACGGAAGATGCCTGCCGATAAATAAAAATTATATAAATGCGGCAACTTTTATGATTTATCCTCTGTATAAGGAAACCATACGAAATGGCGTTGGATTGGACATACTAAACGTAAACCTCAAACTGGAATAGAAAGATGCTCATTGGACTGGAATCCTCAGTGTTCAAGGAGGAGAGAAAGACCAAAAATAACTAGGAAGAGGACAATTGAAGGAGAAATACGTGAAATAGGAAAAACCGAAGAAGAGATGGATTCAACTTTTTTAATGATAATCTATGAGACCGGAACAAGCTACTTGGACTTAATCCGTGATTGTTGATGATGATGATGATGAGGAAAAACTTGGTTGGTGGTGACGAGGTTGACAGATGAAAGAGTTAATTGTAGAAATATCATTACGGGCCTATGCTCCAGCTAGGAGCGAAAGAAAACGATGATAATGATTACGATGATAAGAAGGAAAACATAGCCGAATTTATGTGCACTATTTTATGTACAATCTGTATAATAGATTGAGTTAATTAATATTTATATCGCTACCTACCTTTTTACAATTGCTGGCTCAGTTATGCATACGTAAATATTGAAATAATTGTATAGATTTTAATACTTTTAGAAAGCACAAACTAGAGTTGTGATGTATCTATATTCATTGCATTCAGCTTTACAGTAAAGAGGTTTATTTAAAAATAACAGTATGCAAACGCGATTATTGTATCCTCTTTACGTACTACAATTACACTTTTGAGAATAAAGAGCTTAAAATTAATAATTTTATTGGAAGCCGAATTATTTTTAACTGAGTGAAGGTTTCTGTCACATAGAGCACTGGCATCAGGAGCTGTCACACACTTTGTGATATAGTCCCTGTGTTTTAATTATTTTGTTTAAAATAATCGCAATTTCATTATCTATACTGTTTCATTTGTTACATCTCAAAGAGAATTCAATTATTATATTATCAAAACATATAGGCCTACTGTTATTCCGACTGAAATTCTAAATTATACGTCTACTATCATAAAAAATATATGATTTTTACTTCAAAGTATTTATTTTCTTAGTTCTTCTGATAGTTAATTTATGTAAACCCTATTGTTAAATTAAATTTGGATTCATTTGGATTTGAGTTTTGGTTACTTTTAAATTGCATGGCGCGACAGGCCTAGATAGGCCTTGGTTTTTGGCCTGACATCCAGCCAGTGTAGGGGTTATATGTGGTCAACATATCGGGTTGCCCCCTCGTTATATGCTTTCTTAACCTGGAGCCGCTACTTATTGTATCTATTCAGATTCCTCATGATGCTAGGTAGGTACCTGTCCCATACTGACAGAAATTCTATCAGATAATGTATTCTCCCATTGAGACCCGAACCAGTCGCTCGGCGCCCAGGCATGTTGCCTTAACCACGGCGCGGGATCTGGGTACATTTTTCCTTTCATATTATCTCATAGTATGTGTCATTCATGGAAGGAAATCATGAAGACATTAATACAAGCAAGAGGGCTAAGCATTGAAGATGCCCAAGATCGTAGGCTTTGGAAGTTTGGCACGGGAAGACAGCAGCAGCTGTAAAAACCCGAAGATAGAGAGATGTGTCATTCAAGTATTTTATGTATTTTACAGTATATCTGATCTCAAAATTAGAAAAAATAAATACAAATGAGATGAACATATTTATTTGCCCTTTATTGATACATTTGCAGAGATCTAAAATATACAAATTAATATGGTTGATTATATCATTTAGCGTCTGTACAAAGAAAAAATACAGGAAAGCGGTACATCTTAATACTATAATATGCACAGAAACTGCCAAAAGACGAATAAATCATGAAAAAAATAAAAGGAAACAAGGAAGGGCAATCAAAAAAATATATGAACATAAAATAGTATCTTCATAGGATGAGTAGACCCTACTTATTTCATTATATGGCTGAGTAAAAAGCGATTTTAAATTAAATGTGTATTTAATCATCATCATCATCCGGTATCATGGCAGCTGCCGCCTTCTTCCGGAAATGAAACGCCATTCCTGTCTATCCATCCATTGATCTTCCTCCAATCCTCTGATATTCATGGCTGCTTCTACCCCTTCTATCCAAGTTTTCTTCGGTCTTCCTCTCTTCTTCCTTTCTATTGGGATCCATTCCATAACAATTTTAGACAATCTTTGCTCTGGCATTCTTTTGACATGGCCATACCACTGTAATCTTTTATTTTCTATAATGTCTATGCTATCTGGCTCCTCTTGTACATCCATAATATCCCTTATTTCTTTATTTCGTATTCTATCCATTCTAGATTTTCCATTTGATCTCCTTGTGTATTTAATAATTATATAATTTGCATTTCGTTTTGTCAATTGATAGTCCCAGAATGTTGTTGACTCTTAATAAATTATTATAAATACCATAGTAGAGTAAAACTTGTTCAAAGCGGAATCGCATGGGACCAATTTTGTTCCCACATTAGACAACATTCCGCATTATAAAAAATATATTAACCAATCTTAGATTATAGAGCACCGTATATGTCTTTTTATGTACCTTGGATTAATTGTAGTTCCGCTGCCGTTGGAAAGTGAAGTATAGTATGTACGAACGACTTCAACGGTAACGCGCGAAAAAAAAAAACAGTCCCGTTTCGTCAGCGTTAAACATGTCTCTTGGGCGCGTATCCTAAAATTGAAGTATGCAGTTTCGGTTTCCGCTCCCTAACTGTACTCTCGTTCGCATCCTTTGATTCCCCGCAAATTTCATTCCACACTATATTGTGTCGTCTTTTAAAACTGTGCATAACCAACCTGAAGATGCCTTCAAATCGTTATTCTCTAGGGATATAGCAACAGCTAGAGCTTGACTTTGGAGCATCGGTCCGGAAATTTGAATTTTTTGCTCTTCATTTGACCATTTCCTTGCATCCATTCATTCGTTATTTTTTCTTTGTTTTAAAATCTTACAAACTTGGATTTTTCAACATTTAAATTTAGTCATTATTTCGCGTACTGAGTATTTGTTTTTCTTTATCTTTAATCACTTTCACTTTTTCATTTAATGACAATGATGCATACGATTTAGCCATCTTTATTCCGTAAATTCAGAACGCTACCTGTGAATGATACGTACACAATCAGTCTCAGGTCTTAAACTAATTTAAGATTTTACAGTGCACTGTTTATTTATAAGACAGATGTCACATGCCAAATATTTGTTAAACGAACCAGCATTTCACAAAATGGGTGTGCAGTGAGGCCGTGAAGAAAATTCCAGATACAGGTAAAAACTCTACTTCACCCGGCGGCAGGTATCATCACTTATTGTTAATTCGCCTAACGGGAATTCAATGAAGTTGAAAACTAATTTTATTCTCTTTCTCTTTCCATCTTATAATTTTTTTTTCATGAATTGTGTAGAAATATCTTTCGGTTTCCGCGTTGGATATATTCCGTCTTATACAAAGTAAATACATGTAAAATTACTATAATTTTTCCCGGGGCCAATAAATTTGTTCACATTGGACATATTTCCACATTATTCACGTTCCGGGCTAAACAGATTTTACTGTATCAAAATATCGGTAAATGACTTAAATGTAAACAAGAAGTGTTCATACATCAAAAGGGTGATTCACAATAAGAATTACAAACTTATAGGGGCTTCAGAGGGGACTTAGTAAATAAAGATTTGATAAGGAACCCGTGTCTGGAAACGTACCATTTCGATATAAAATAGGTTTGAATATCGGAACACAATGGGCTGAAATCGCGTGTCTTGTGTTTCAGACTTTTAGGAGTTATATTACAAGTGTGGTTCCATTTGGCGACCCTGTTGTTCGTTGCACAAAGTGTATCTGCGGCGCATGTTTTCATACGCACGCCCCACAAAATCTGGTGTGTGCTCATAACTTCTGCTGCCGCCAGAATTCGTGCAAGAAGATCATCCTCCAACTCGGCAGGTGTAGTACAACACCTAAAAGTCTGTAATACTTATTCTGAAATACAAGACACACGATATCAGCCCATTGTGTTTCGATCTTCAAACTTATTCTACATCAAAATGGTACGTTTCTGGACTTGGGTTCCTTATCAAAACTTTATCTTCTAAGTCCTCTACAACCTCTAGAAGTCTGTAATACTTATTGTGAATCACTCTATATATTTTTTTCACAAGGTTTTAATACAAATATAAAATTAATTTAAATATTTTATCACTTCAAAATGAAAACTATATATATGATTAAGAAAGATTTATTGCATTTTCCTCGTCATGGATTCAAGGTTGGCCTCTATCCACTGATTCTGGCGTTTATATATGATCCCACATGTCATTATCAATAAATGATAATCCAGGGACAATTTCGGCATATCTTGAGTGAAATTTAAAGATAATTGAAGTGTGGAAGTGGATACAACGAATTATTAATATAAAAAACATAATGTTACCGTCACGGATTAATAAACCTCTCTGAAAGGTGGTTCATGGCCATAGAATCTGATGGTCTTTACTTTGAATATTAGGTCCTACTATAATCTAAAGTCTTCTTAGAAAAAAAATCAATTTTTTTTAAGACATTACTTATAAGACAGTATATGTAACAGATTATAGTATTTTTCCTTGTTTATTGTGTTGTCATTCAATTCTTACATCTTACTCTATTTTTTTACCCACTTCATTCAAATTACATCCATCATATCTGTTGTGAATTTTAATCTCTATCCTTCAATTGATTTACAATCCTAGCAGTACATATTTTTAGATCTTTTTGCATACATCGAACAATAAATTCTTATCTCTTAGAACGAGAATATCAGTCCAGTAACTTCTATATCTATTTAAGACAGATTTCCTGTTTCCCACACACGATTTATTCTACTGAATAGTCGAGCGAGATAATTCCACTAACTTAAATATTTTTCAGAAAGATATTTTAAATTATTAAGATTTGCTTTTATTAATTTTCTTTCAGAATAAGATGTCTCACTGCTATTTTCCTCAATTGACTTATCTTTAATACTGACGTCTATTTGATATGATCATTTTTGTCGTAAAATTCATCACGTTTTGATGGAATAAAAGTAGATGTGGAAGTCTATCCAAGAAGAAGTGGTTTAGTAAGTAAGGAGAGCAATCAGATTACCTCACGGAACATAAATGACGTCAGATACTTTGTAGGACAGCCTGTATCTTTGCGGCTATATGTTATAACATTAATCGACGGAGCATCTTTTAAAAAAAAAACTTTAGAATGTAGCTTTAAGATCAAATATTTAGGTTTTATCTTGGACATTAAACTTAGGTGGGAGGTCCCTGTGGTCACTTCTGTCTTTACCCACTATCCATTTACATATCAAATATACGGTTTATAAGAAACTTATCAGGAGTTCAGCTGTTTACGCGGCCAGCTCCTGGTGTGATGCCAAAACCTTATCGCAACAACTTCAGTATAAGGAAAATAGAATTATAAGGAAAACATCGCGGGCAGGTAGATATACTACTAATATCGAAATTAAACGAAATTTAACTCATAAAGACATTACAGTTTTGATCAGAGAGCTTCAAAGATCTAAAAGCTGCTCAGAATAAAATACTGGAAAGCATCTTATCCAATGGCGTATGACATTTTAAAGCTATTTTTTGCGCGATAGTGTGTTTTCGTACTTACCAGCAAAGGTGTCCATTATTGAAAGTTCAGCTTCTACATTTCGGGGTTGCCAACCTACATAACTATATTGCAACTAGAAGTCCCGGCCACGCGTTGCTGTGGCTAAGGTATACGTTAAAAATTTAAATTTAGTTGCTGTCTTTCAGCCAGATTACTTAAAACTAATACTTACACACGAAATTAATAATATTGAACATAAAATAAACACTGAACACATTTAAATTATGAAATAATCAATATTTGTAATTCAATTGAAATTCGCAGTTGCAACAAAAAGCACAGCCATCTGGATCTCTCTTTGTTAAATAATAAACCAATTAACTTACCAAATTACCTTACACCGCCATCTGTTAGAATCGTAGGGAACTCACAGATAATTATAACTCATTGTTAAATAATAAACAAATAACTTGTAATAAAAAATAATGCGACTATAAATTTAGTCATAAACTACCCTAAGTCTCAAGTTGGATCAAATTGCACACAGTGTACAAAATTTTATTAAAATCGGTTCAGTAGTTTAGGATTCCATCGCGGACAAACAACGTGACACGAAAGTTTTATATATTAACATATATTTCCACCCACCTGCGGGAAGTAAAACCACTGCCCTCTATGTATACTACGTACAATACAGAAAATATCCTAAAGGGAGTGTTAATATACATTATACGAAACAAATCACTTCATTTATTGAGAATAGAGAGTGAGATTATTCCTCATTCTTACTACAATTCTTCTAACTTTGAAATATCTGGGGAGAAAGGTATATCACAAGAGGCTTGCATCTTCTTTTTTATTTTATTTTTTTTTTTTTTTTTTCATACTACAAGTAGCTAAATAGACATTGCTCTCTTCCTTCTAATAATCCTTAATCCTGGTTTACCTGCTATGAAGTAAGGTGCACTGTTTTCGCTTGTACATTATATTAATGTATAGAGCTCACTTCAAGATCACAGGCGTGTACACCTTCCCTCGGTCGTTTCTTGTGATACAGTTATTAAAGCTGCTCTGCTTGCTAATAACTATTCAGTGAATATAATAAATAATAGTTTTAAAAAACTAAAACAACACGCTTTATTAGAAAACCGAACTAAAGAATGAAAAATAATTTTAATTTCCAACACGCTTGGGATAAAATTAAAGTGGTCAACAAACAAAATAATCTCCAACACATCTAGAATAAAACTAGAGTTATCTACAAAAAACAATTACCATCAAAAGTGTGGGGTGCTCTATATCAATTAATATATCTAATAATAAATAGCTATTGGTAAAAGTAAAGTCTCTAAGCGTAAAAAGCCATAAAAAGCACCCCACGCTTTTGATGGTAACATTCTTTTTTTTTTGTAGGTAACTCTTGTTTTATTCTAGATGTGTTGGAGATGATTTTTTTGTTGGCCACTTTAATTTTATCCCAAGCGTGTTGGAAATTAAAATTATTTTTCATTTTTAGTTCGGTTTTCTAATAAAGCGTGTTGTTTTAGTTGTTTAAACTATTTTTTTTTAATTTTTAGTTTAATTGATTATCATAAACCGGAATCCCATGAAAATTTAATTGCTTATTATATTTTTAGTGTCAAGGCACAAATATAATTATATATTTTTAAAATTATTATTATCTAACATTATTATAATATTTTTTTAATATTTTAATATAGAAAAATAGTTACTGTTAATCGTATCCTTCTCATATTTTTTGGATAAATTACAATGTGGTAAGTTTACAAAATAGTCATTAATATTTTACAGAATAGGATATAAATGTAAATATCTTTAAATTCGATAATATTGTAGTATGAGCTAAAAGTAATACTCTTCTAAAAAATCCTCCGGACCTGATTTGAACCAATGACCTATGAATTACTGAAGTTATATACCATTACAGTCCATCTCTCTACCAATATCCTACGAGAGGATATAATATTAATTTCTTACAACGATGGTCTAAGAAGTCGATAAGCCCGCAACCTGTTATACCGGTCTTTATTTTTTTATGTCCTGATGATCCAGGTCAGGATCTTAGAATTATTGTATTTTCATTGGTTCTTTACAGATATACCAAGTTTCAAGTCGATCCAATGTTTTTAAGTGGGTGAAAATCGTGTTGAAAGATTCCGTTACATAGATAGACAGGTACAGATCAAGCTAATATAAAGCGTGTAATAAGTGATTGTATTATGGAACATGTTTAATAAATGTCCAAAATATCGATAAACATAATTATTATAAAATATTTTAATATCTTATATAGTTCGTTTAACATTAATATACAGAAGTAGTTATAATATCATGATATATGAACCATTGAAATAAAGAAATATAAAAATCTAGCCATTATTCTACGAGTAAGAAGTGAGTGTATAGTGTCATCTCCCTTCCTTTGTAAAGTGGTTTACAACGTACACATATTAATCCCAGCAATATACTAGTACATTTGTGCAGAATTCACGTAGCTCGAAAATAAAAGAAACAACAGAAGAAGAACCCGAAATTATTGTTCGAATGCATAATAGATGCTAATCACGAGGAGAAATGAAAAAAAAGTGATTCCATAGCTCGTAATTTTCGTGGAAGAGTGGTCTCAAAGAAGAGGTATACCTTGTTATTTAAATAATAAATTATTAAATTACTCACTATAGGATCATTTATTACACTCATTCCAGGTTTTATGTAGACTCAGAGGATACACGAATACTATTCATTACTTCATATTATCATTGATGTAACTTTTTTATTCTGTGCCACAATTTTGTCATTTTAGACATTTCTTGTATTTTCTCCTGGCATTGGCGTATTTTAAGCCACTTCTGGTTTTTCTATCAAATTGATATAATTGGTGATGATGATAGTATTGATCCTAAACTTAATATAATGAGGTGAATATAATAATGATGACTATTTAACTCATGCCCCAAATGGGAGTCAATGACCAATCAAATTTCAATGATATTTTATTTACAACCAATCACAGTCGTGTTTCGCCTCGAATTTATCAACCGAAGTCTATCATATTAAAGAAAGCTCCTCCTTTTTAACATTCTGAAAAGATAATATCATTATTATGCAGTGACTGACTCTCTAAGAAATACGGCTACCAAATTGCATATATATATATATATATATATATATATATATATATATTGCATGAATGTCAGAAGATAGCGCATGCGGGAGATACTGTAAAAACATTTGTAGCAATTGATTATACCACAAAAAAACAAAGTTTGCACTTTCTGAAACGAATTATTTTCCAGGAAATGACGTTGCAGAAAAATATAATTGACTTATTTACATCATAGGACATCAGAAATTCATTAATACCTAAAATCCTCCACTAGGGTGCATTCTTACAGTATTGCGATCATTTGGCAATAAATAATATGATCTGGTTGCAGTGATGAACAAAATAATCAAATGAAGCGTACTAATCGTTTCTCATTTGTTTTCAAACATCACCGTTTGCATTAAATATATAAATATTTTAAAATAACTATAGTTTAATAATGATTTGTGAGTAAACAGCTTAATTTTATTTGTTAAATAGTCCTAACGAATGCCACTCTTGATTTTCAAATTCTCTAGATAAATTCACTCCTCACTTCGTGAATCGTGAATTTATCGATAATTTGGAAAATCACTCGTGGCATTACTTACGATAATGATGACTAAATGATGTTCGGGGACCGATTGTACCTTTAGGTATCCTAAAATTTGTGTAACAGGTGAGGAATAACCCCTAAAAAACCTCACCCAGGAAACTTGACCCTACCAGTGACGGAACCCGGTTCCGCTGCGTGACAAGGTAGTGCGATACCTAGAGGCCACAGCGGTGGACCCTTTGAGATAATCGTGTAAAATTTTAAAAAGTGACAATTTTCAACGGAACGTAGTACACTAAAAGAAACTCACAAAATACCTAAATTTTAGATTTAATGCAGTTTTTATACAAATATTAATCATGAAATATTTACATTATTTTTGTTTATACCCAAAATACGAATACATACTGATTTCCCTAATCTCTATTAGCAATAACGTTTTCTATCTTAAAATATTTTATGATCCATATACAATTTAATAAATTGTATGTATTGAATAAAAAATTGCAGGTAAGCTTTGAACAGCGTTGTTATGGCAAAATAACTAAATATCTGTCTTCACCCGTACATCTCTAAATGGGGCAAGTCTGGTCCATATCGAGACTTGCCTAAAGCAATTTAGTTACTTATATCTCTACATATGTTGCGAGTGATGAGGTTAGCTCATCGCCTCAAAGAGACAACCTAGTGGGCAAGTAAGATATTACTCGAATGAGAAAAACTGATTTTGGTCGGAGATTTTAATATATTATGCTTGAGATTTTTTACGAGCCCAAAAATCTTCAGATTCTCCGCCCACGTCATGAATTCCCTCCTGGATAAATAGTACTTTATATTTTTCCAAATTAGATTGGATTTTTTCAGAAGAGCTGCCAGATATACTCGACTGGAAATAATTAGAAAAACAGATTAGAAATGGATGAATGCAGTAAGAAGTATAATGGATGAGATTGAACACAGAAGGTTAATATGGTATGGACACGTAAGAAGAATGCAGGATGGAAGACTACCAAAGGCCATCTATACATGGAAAATTGAAAGAAGGAGCAGAAAAGAAAGACAAAGAACAAGGTGGAAGAATAACATTCAGCATTCAATGAGGAAATTTGATGTAACAGATGAAGACACAGAGGACAGAGAACTATACAAAACTTTAATTAAGGGAAATTTGTGAATGTGTATTACTAACTGATGGTCTATAAGTCCATAGTCATTTATGAATTTTTAAAACTCACGTTAATTATTAAGATTGATTGGAGAAAACCCTCAATTATAGACGGAAATTCTCAAAATTAATGAAAAATATTTTTCCATCCTATAATGTCCATCGACCTCGCCCGACTTTGAACCAGCGCTCCTTGGACAAGGATATGATACATAACCCCTAGACCACCGAATCCTATAAACTAATTACAAATAATGTATAATGGACCCTTTATGTAAAGCTAAGCATTAATGAGATGTCTGTGGATATTCCAGTTGGCTTCATTTTTACTTTGATGAATGTATTGTTATGGTTCCTGTGGTGCAGGTTGGGTCGCCATGACGTCTTCCACTGTTTCTGCTTCTCATGTTTATTCCTCAGAAAAGGAAACGGCAAAAAAGATTTGAATTGCAAAACGCGAATTTTAAGTTCGTGGTTCCAATGCGGACTTGGGAGAATAAAAGGGCTTACGAGCATTGTGGCATCTCCCAAAGAAGATGAAGAATTCTATGAAAAGTATTTTATTCTAATGGCGTAGGCGGTTTACAGAATAGCAACAGTTTCAAGATAATGTGTATCCATTTCTTCAGCTATTTTTGTACGGATTTCAAAACATTAAACTTCAAATTTTCCTTTTCTAGAAATTTTACGTAATTTTTTTAGCAGACGAAGTCATATGAAGATCTTCCCCCTTCCCTCTTCCTTCCCTCTCACCGTATTGGTGGGGATGGTCTAGCATTAGACAGTTTTGCAATTTCTTTCTTTCTTTCTTTCATAACCTGAATTAATAGGGACAATTATACAGTGCATTCTTAATTTCGATTGGTCGCGAGCGCAGGAGCATCAAAATTGCATTAGACTCCCGCTATTTTTACTCAATCATTTATTTATTTTACTCTAATTACCCTATTTGAGTGTAAATTTGTTAGGATTTCTTTAGACCAAAGAGAGACGAATAGACATGTGAATGGAAAAGCTACATAACAGTGAGATTCATTAAGGCAATCGGAAACCAGATGTAATAAGAACAGTTAAATCTAGACTACGATTGGCAAGACATCTGGCATGAGTGGGCAATGAAAAGGAATGGAAACTCCTTGTAGATAAATCAGAGGGAAATCGTCCAGTATATAGCCCAAGAATAGTGTAGAAGAATAACATTAACCATGATTTGAGGGAGGTGAATTATACAGGATGAATGAAAAATATTGTATCTTTTTCTAACATACTTTAATTTATGTTGGGCGCCTTCTTAAAAAATGTGTGCCCACGGAATCACCGGATATTTCAATCAAACCTAGGAGTATCTAGTAGCAATCAGTACAAATTACTCTACTCTCCACACACCGGAGATCTGTAAATAAAATAAATAAAACTGTACCACATTTTCGGTGTACAAGGGATGATTAGAAAACATTGGCTCATAAATGGGATAGCATGTAGAGCTTATGTTCTCATGACCATGAACCTATGGGTTCAATAGTGTCAATTATTTAGTTATTTTACCTAATGTATTTATTGCCTTAAGTTCTTGTCTACCATCAACCAGGTCACATAAACTTTGCTTTCTTTGAAGGATACAGGGAACAACTAGGAGAGTCATTTTTTCCTTTAAACGTAGAATATCTACTTTTAGTTGTACAACTTACACACTTCCTTTCCAGTATGCCATATTTTTGTGGTATGTAAGCTCAATGAGTAAACAGTAATTTTTACTCTTTCACACTTTAAAATGATAATGCTTTCAATGGAGAATCCAAAGATATCTCAAACTCAATTTCGACAAAAAAAAAACTGATTTACCTGGTTCTTTCCCTGTATCCTTCATATTACGCTCCTCTTGGACCTAGCGTAAAGCTGGAGTTCCAGAGGGTTCGGTGCCCGACCCATTGTTTTTTTCAATATATATAAATGTCATATCTGACTCCCTAAAACATTGCAAAGATCATTTATTTGCGGTCGACATGCAGATCTACTTTCACTCAGAAAAATATCCTTTAAATGACGCGGTAATAAAATTAATGAGGACCTTGACTAGCTAATGACATGGACAGAGAAATATGGACTTCAATTAAATCCTAGAAAGTCACAAGCAATTATTATGGGTCATCAGAGACTATTGTCCTCAATTAACACAAATGCAGTATTACATGTGTCACTTAATGGGGTTCAAATCCCTTATAGTATAGTATTGTATTGTAAGCCTATATTTTCCCTTTACAGAGACTTAGGCGCTCTCCCCCTACAGGGAAGAATTTTAACCATACTAATTTAGTTACACTTGTTTTCGTATAGATGTCATATTGAGTGGTACGTGGTCAGCGTTCCGCCTGATACTGAGATCTAGGAAACCAAAGTTATACTAGGACGGGAAAATTCGGTAAATTTTGCTTAGAGGCCTTTTCATTCAGGCTTAAGGATTTTTTTTACGAGTCTGAAAATCTTCAGACTCGGGATCCATGGCTTAAAGTCCCTCCCGGAGGACTTGCTCCTTGATTTTTCCGTCCTAAAAAATCCATCGACCCCGGCCGGGTTTGAACCTGCGACCCTTGGGAACAGAGGCAAGGAGCATAACCACTAGTCTACCGCGGCCGACTTATATCCCTTATAGTGAGAAAGTAAAAATCTAGGAGTATTTACGGATACAAATTTAAATTGAAGTAAACAAATAATGAACATGTATAACTGTAGGCTTTCACGGCCGGCTCTTGATCCCTATAAGGATCGTCTTCCGGGCATAAAGATGCACTGCCACCTAGATTGTATGGATTACCAAAGATACACAAGGAAGGAACATCACTCAGGCCTATTGTTTCGGCCATTGGATCACCTACATATGAACTCGCCAAGTTTCTCGCCTCACTATTGAAACCGTATATTGGAAAAACTGACACTTTTGTAAAAGACTCCACGCACTTCATAGAAAAAATAGACACTCTGAAACTCAAGCCGAACGATAAAATACTAAGCTTCGATGTGGTTGCTTTATTTACTAAGATACCTATCCCAGACACTATGACATACTTGCCAGAACTCTTTCCCCCAGACATAGTAGCGCTGTATAACATATGCCTCACAGAATCGTATTTCCAATGGAGAGGAATATTCTACGAGCAAATAGATGGCGTGGCCATGGGAAGTCCATTAAGCCCCGTAATAGCCAATTTCTACATGGAAAAATTTGAAAAGCAGGCCTTGGAGAATGCTACATTAAGACCTTCAGTTTGGCTGAGATATGTGGACGACACATTCGTCATTTGGGAGCATGGTGAAGAAGAACTTGATAACTTCAGGCAACATTTAAATGGCATTTGTCCCAGCATCCAATTCACCCTGGAAAGAGAAAAGAACAACAGTCTACCGTTTTTGGATGTTTTAGTAATTCGAAACCAAGACATGACACTTGGACACAAGGTATACAGGAAAAAGACTCACAAAGACAGATACCTACATAAGCGGTCCAACCATCATCCCAGACAAAAACGCGGAATAATTAAAACCCTGGTGGAACGAGCCAAAAGGATTTCGGAACCACAGTATCTACAAGAAGAAATTAATCATCTCCAAGCAGCGTTTCAATCCAATGGATACAGCAAAACAGATTTTCGCCGAGCCATAAATCCCAATAAATACAAATCCGAAAACGGAAACAAGGAGGAGGCAAAGGGTAAGGTGTACCTACCATATATCAAGACAATAACGGAGAGAATTGGTCGAATATTAAATAAATATAACATATCTACAACCTACAAGCCAACACAAAAAATCAGCAATATACTGCGCCCAGCCAAAGATACAAGAGATCCGTTAAGTACTGCCGGTATATATCGCATCCCTTGCAGTTGTGGACAGGTTTATATCGGCACAACAAAAAGAATGGTTATCGCAAGATTGCAAGAACACAAGAGGCATTGCAGACTAAAACAAAAGGAAAAATCAGCCGTAGCGGAACACTGGATGAACAACCAAGAACATATAATAAGATTCGAAGAAATACAGGTATTGTCCCAAACATCACATTATTACACCAGACTGTACAGAGAAGCCATTGAAATATATAAACACAAAAATTCCTTTAACAAAAAAGAAGAAACCATGAAGATAAACAAAATCTGGATCCCGGCACTGCACAATACGACAACGAAGCCTATGACTTCTGCTAGCGACAGCCTGGACAAAACAGCACGCAACACGGACCGCGCAGAAAACCGCCTCTCCACCAGGGGCGTGCCTATAAATAGGGAGGGAGTTTCCAACGACCAGCCAGTCTGCAGCCTACTGTTGAGGAGTTCACAGAGAGCACGCAGTATCTCCTGATGATGTCTACCGCAGCAGTAGACGAAACGTCGAGTAGAAGAACGACTGGACCACGGCCTATATGCCCGGAAGACGAACCTAATAGGGATCAAATAATGAACATTTGCAAAACAATCTTCTCAATAATACTACACTCATTAAATCGTATAAGAAATTGTTTACCGTTTGCTCTAAGGAGGATATTAGTAGAAACACTTGCAATGCCCCTTTTTTGTCTATTGTGATACTCTTTTTACTGACCTAAATACTGTTCTTACCTAAATACGTACGTGTTCATAATTCTTGCATACGTTTTATTTGTGGTATACGCAGATTTGATCACGTTACACCATCCCTGGAATAATAGTCACGGCTTCGTCTACAGGATCGTAGAACCATCCATTTCCTATGCCTTCTCTATAAAATATTGCACACATCTTTACCTTATTATTTATCACACCGCTTCACTAGACTCTGATACACATTAATTATATACCCGATCCCTTGAGCACAGTGTCCTTTATATCCCTCATCATTACACTACCTATTATTCGAAATCTTTTACGGGTTCTCTTGCTAGAACATGGGATTCCTTTCCACCCTATGTCAGAGACTGCCAAACTTTACAATCTTTCAGAAACAAGTTAAAAATAAAGTTATTACCAGAAAAATCTCACTAATATTACTTTTTAATAATTATTAATTTGTTTTTTATTATTTAATAAAAATAGTTTTAAGATTAGTCAATATATTTACCTAATGCCTTATATAATAAGTGATAGATTAATTCATTATAGTCTATTACTTTCGTTGTATTTTTTCTTTTCTTTTTATGTGTAGTAGATTCGAGCAGTTATTCCTTTCTGTATATATTATTTCATTAGTTTAATTTTAATTGTATATAATTTGATTGTGTTACTATGCATTATTTTCATTATTGTTCAGTTTGACACATAATTGTTTAGTATGTACTATTATTGTAATTGTTTGTATTTAAATGTAATATAGGTTTGTCCGGGTGAGTGGATGAGAAGACCACATGGCCATAACTCCACCAGGCTAAATAAATCTATTCTATTCATTTATTTTATAATTGAATTACAATAAAAACTCAGTATGCCTACAATATTTATGTACAAATATCCCCGTTGAACCTTATTTCATTTTATGGTTTGTATAGGGCCGTATGTCGCGTAGGGATGTGGCGACCCCAACGCCCGTTGGTTTTACCAATGCAATCAGCCTAACCGAGGATTGGCGGGATACCCATAGCTAGTAACTAAGGGAGGAAATGCCACAGGTCTACCTCAAGAACTGAGGCAGCAGGTCCGGATGCCAAGATGGCCATCCCATCACCGGAATCGGAAGCTGTAGGCTGATAACCTGCACTTCTTAAACCCTCTTACCTAAGAAAGCAAGATGAAAGCAAGCCGGAATGTCCAATTGTTGACGACCTTTGAAGGCATTGGTAAACAACAGAGTGTGTTGGCGAACTTTTATCAAGGACATATGCTTCCCAGCGGAGTGACCAGTATTACTACTGCTACTGCTGGCGCTGCAACCACGACCACCGACGTCGCTAATACTGCCACCACCGCCAACGCCACCGCTTAACACTTACTAATATGAAGGTCTTTATAGGGTTAATTTTCTGAAAATGTTAATAAATGGTATTTCAGGTCAAAGACTTGCTGCCTGGATAGGAAGACAAAGAGCAGGATAATTTTATTTTACTGAAGAATTTAGATATTGAAATTAAAATAAAATCTTTGTTGTTAATAATTAATTTTTCTCGACAAATAAATTTATTCTATGTCATTAATAGTTTTTTATTAGACTTTTCTATTTTGTACATTTTACATTTCGATCGTTAAATCTAGATTTAATAAAAATATTGTAAATAATGATTATATTGCATACGTGTCATGCATATTTATGTTGATTGTAATTTAAGTGTAAGAATAATTTATGTATCTGTTTAACCTGGTTGAATGATAGACAAGGTCTTAAGGCCTTAACTCTGCCTGGAACATAAAGCTATTATTATTATTATTATTATTATTATTATTATTATTATTATTATTATTATTATTATTATTGTTATTGTTATTATTATTATTGTTATTATTATTATTATTATTATTATTATTATTGTTATTATTATTATTATTGTTATTATTATTATTATTGTTATTATTATTATTATTGTTATTATTATTATTATTATTATTATTATTATTATTATTATTATTATTATTATTATTATTAATATTTTTATATATATTGGTTTATAAAAATACGTATTGATTTGCTCTAAATTAAAATAAATAGTAGAAAAAGGAGGAAAATAATAATTTAAGTGGACGTAAAAGTACTAATAACGAAATAAATTGAATTGTTTTAAATCATACTCTAAAATGCACAAAGCTTTTCAAGATCAGTGGCCTTAGTACTTATTCTGTAGGACCGTATGCACATGTTACTAGCATTAAAATTACATTTGAATGACCTTATGAAAATTATACAAAAATAGAAAACCCTGACGTTAATGCGTACGAATTGAAATGACACTAAAAATGTACAAAGCGTACAGAGATAAAGATCAGTGACATTACTGCATATTCTTTGTGGAACAGTCCACGTGAAAGTGGCAATCCGATTCGACTGATTGCACAAAGCAGTCACGAGTATACAGTACCGTAATGTGATCTTCATGGCGCTGCATTAAGTTCCACGATCTACCGTTCGAAAGGTAATCTCACCACAATGAATTACTAGCTTATGGGACAGTATTTTTTTTCTCAGTACCACCTGGTTGTCATTACGACATTTTTGGTATTCTCTCCTGACATGGTGTACTTGTAACACAATTCTGAGGTTGGGACGCCTGAGACGCGGAGTTTTGCTGCCCCGATGATATGAGAGGTGATTATGATGTCTATTTAACTCATGCCCCAAATGGGAGTCAATGCCCATTCGCGTTTCAATTAATTTTCATTTACAACCAATCACAGTCTTGTGTTTCACCTGGAATTCATCAAATATGTTTATCATATTAAAGAAAGCTCCTCTTTTTTAACATTCGGAATAGGCCAGAGCATTATTTTGCAGTGACGTACTCTCTAAGAAATACGGCTACCAGTTTGTATATAGTGCACGAATGTAAACAGATACTGCGTGCGGGATATAATAGAAAATATTCCTAGTAATTGATTATACCACAATAAAAAGAACCACTATTTGCACTTTCTTAAACGTATTATTTCCCCGGAATTCATGTTCCAGAAAAATATAATAGACACATTTACATCATAGGACATCAGAAATTAATTAATTTGTTTGATGTGTTTCAATTTTTCTCCACTAGGGTGCATTGTTACAATATTGCGACCCTTCGGCAATAAATAATATGATCTGTTTGCAGCGATGAACAAGTGAAAAATAACAAACCTTTCTCATTTGTTTTGAAACATCACCTTTTACATATATACATATTTTACAATAACTATATTAAAAAATGATTTGTGAGTAAAGAGCTTAATTTTGTTCGTTAAATAGTCCTAACAAATACTACTCTTGATTTTCAAATTCTCTAGATAAATTCACTCCTCACTTCGTGGGTCGTGAATTTATCTAGAGAATTTGCAAATGACTCGTGGCATTATTTATGACTATTTAACTCATGCCCCAAATGGGAGTCAATGACCATCAAATTTCAATGGTTTGTTATTTACAACCAATCAACGACGTGTTTCGCCTAAAATTTACCAACTAAAGTTTATCATAATAAAGAAAGCACCTCCTTTTTAACATTCTGAATAGGTCATAGCATTATTCTGCAGCGACTGACTCTCTAAGAAATATGGCTACCAGATTGTATATATATACTGCATGAATGTGAACACGTAGCGCATACGAGAAATAATATAAAAACATTTGTAACAATTGATTATACCACAAACAAGAAAAAAAACAGTGTTTGCACTTTCTTAAACGAATTATTTTCCAGGAAATAACGCAGAAAAATATAATTGTCATATTTACATCATGGGTCATCAGAAATTAATTAATACCTATAACGTTAGTTATAAATTTCTCCACTAGGGTGCATTCTTACAACATTGCGATCTTTTGGCAATAAATAATATTATGATCTGGTTGCAGTGATCGAACAAAAGAAGCGTACCAATCGTTTCTCATTTGTTTTCAAACATCGCCGTTTACATTAAATATATAAATATTTTAAAATAACTATATTTAAATAATGATTTGTGAGTATACAGCTTAATTTTATTCGTTAAATAGTCCTAACAAATGCCACTCTTGATTTCGAAATTCTTTAGATAAATTCACGACTCACGAAGTGAGGAATGAATTTATCGATAATTTGGAAATCACTCGTGGCATTACTTATGATAAAGCCGCGCCAGGTGAACCCTTAAACTAAATTTAATCTAATGAGGTGAATATGTTAATGATCAGATGGTGATCGGGGATCGTTTGAACCTTAAAGCACCTTCACATTTGTCTTAAGGGTGAGGAAAAAAAAATCATCCAGGAAAGTTGTCCCTGCCTAGGATTGAACGTGGGCCCGCTGCATGTCAAGGCAGCACGCTACCTCGTGACCACAGCGGTGGTCTGGGGTTGGGGAGAGTAAAAGCACTGGAAACATTTTGTTAAAATTTAGATAGCTCTGATGGAGGTATGCAATATCCGACACTAATTCACGCATTCATTCACTGTATCAAACTATCGAACACGTAGGTTCATGACTGCCTAAACGCAAGTTCTCCATACATCCATGTTCTTAGATAAGATATTTCAATCTTACTCCATTATAATTCATCTTAATCAAATAATGGTTAATATTATTCTCCCTCAATATTAGTCTACTTACTGGGTCCTTTAGACCTGAATGTCCTACAAGAAGTGTTTCACTCCATTTTCTCATTCTCCATTCGTGTCATTTTTCACCGCAGTCCATTATGTGACTTTATTGTTTTTATTACATCTGGTTTCCCTTGAAGATCATGGTACTTCTGTTAAGTGATTTAATCCATTCACCTGCTTTTCATCTCTATTTAGTCCGAATATTTCTTAAGCTTGTTTTTTTCGAGCATTCGAAATATTTTCTATCTTAAGAACAGAAATTCAAATTATACTTTGAAATTCGTATTTTATGAATCTATGTTCACTTTTACACATGATATAATAGAGGAGTTTATATTAAATTATGAATAATCCATCCTAAGTGGATCATAAAATTTTATAAAATTTACATTTAACAGCAATTGAAACTAATTGAGGCGTTGGCATGGGAAAGGTATTAGTCATAAAAAGCATATTTTAGAGGGGAAGCAAAAAACAATTTTGACACTTTTAAATTTAGATATTTTGTAGAGCTAATATGGATAGTTTGTAAGTATTCTGTAAATAAAATGTCTTGTTTAATAGTGTCAAAATTGTATTAAAATTAATATTGGGAAAACACTTTTTTGCTTCCGCTCTAAAATTTGCTTTTTATGGCTTGCTACCTTTCCCCAATGTCAATGCCTCAATTGTAAAAATTCCAATTGGGTACATATTTCAGTAAAATCAGTGCTTTTAGTATGAACAAATATTGGAATGTTATATTTATTTTCTTGTAGTAGTTAACTATATTAATTATTCTCTTCGGGATATTTTGTTTGGTAAATATGACATAAACTGTTAGGGAGACGAAAAGTAATAGCTCAGGTAAGTTTATTAATCTTTAAAGCGGGTGTATTTTTTGATAATTTTTACTCTCGTGGTTTGACATGTTGGAGCACATAATTCATAATCTTCAACAATTTTTAATTCGAAAAATATATAAATTTTGTAGAATTCCTATATAAACTTACAACTTTCATATATATATATACGTATATATATTTAAATTTTTTTATACTTGATCAGTAGGTGTTTTAATCCTATTTTTAACTATAGCTGCAGCATTTATAGGGTATGTACTCCTATATATATATATATATATATATATATATAATATAAGAAAATAAATCCCGTCCAAGTATTTATTTTTCTTATCACATCATATTAAGCTTACATTGCTCAATGACAAAATTTTAATTATAACTTTGATATATGTATGTATGTATGTATGTATGTTATAACTATATTTTTGACATTTAGCAATGAAGGTAAATATGACGTGAAAAGCAAAAGAAATGCCTGAGTCGGGATTTGAACCCGAGTTTCAAAAAACATCTACGTTTAGCGCTCTAACCATGTGAGCTACTCAGGAATCCTAACACAAGCATTTATTTTTCTTATATATATATATATATATATATATAGTATGTATTGAGAATACTATTTATATAAGAAAAATAAATGTTTGTGTTAGGATTCCTGAGTAGCTCAGGTGGTTAGAGCGCTAATCGTACCGAGTTAAGAAACTCGGGTTCAAATCCCGACTTAGGCATTTATTTTTCTTTTCATGTCATATATATATATATATATATATATATATATATATATATCGTACCCATATCCGCAGCAGGTCTCCGAGGTTGAGAGCCTCTAGTCGATAGATATCGATATATATATATATATATATATATATATAATAAGGTAAACTTGAAAATATATATTTATACATATTATACAATATATAAAATGTATTATTTTTTGCAATGATATTTATAATGCTGTAAAACAGGCAACTAGTGTGAACAGTATTAAATTGTCCATTTCACAACATGAAACAGTGTTTAAAATTTAGTATAAATTTCTTTATAGTATCGTGTCTAAAAATGGAGACAATTGATATAATTTAATTTTAAAGATGTAGCCTAAGTTTTAATCACAGACATACCTCCTTCCGGTAATTGACCATATTTCGCATCTACGTATTATATGTGTAAAAAGTAATAGGAATTAAAAATGTATTGAAATGAAGTCACATTATATTTCAAACGTTTGTTGGGTTGACATGAATAAGTAAAACTTTATTAACAGCAGAGTAAAGTTATTCAAGTGGAATAGAGTTGTATGATAGAGACAGTCATGTAGAACACTGTCTATATCCCGAGTCGATACAAATAGAGTTCCCAGTAGAGAAACAAACCTTATCTTCTCTAGTGCACGCAGCGTTCACAACCAAAACCTCGTTTTTACAAACTAGCTGCTCCAACTCAAACAATCCCCAGCACGCCAACTCTATTATGTCCTTGCCTTCTTCATACAGTGCGTGCTCTTACCTCACGTACCTCAATTCCTTGAAATGGTAAATGATAAACTAGGGAGTTGTCCACGTAATGTATTTCCATTGCGTCTCTCTAGAAATTAAATTAATACATTCAATTTGTTATAGCTAACTAACTGAAATATCGAACCAGGAAGTTCATAGCCGCACATAATATAAGTTCTCCACAAAATGACTTTCAATTGATTTTATCCTGAAATTAAATTTAATTAATTGATTAGCTGAACTATATATAGGTATAAGAATGAACCGTTTTAAAATATTAAACGGTTTAATGTATGCTGATGGATATGGTTATTATCCAAAAAAAAATTAAAATAATTTTCAGTACTCTTTACATCAGTTAAATCAATTATGCCAAGAATATAATTTTATAATATCAAAAGAAAAAAAACAAAAATAGTGGCATTTTGGAGATATGAACATATGAGATCAAAAAATCATAATAGACAACAAAACTCTGGAACAAGTAACAAATTTTAATTACTTGGGTTGTAATTTTACTATCGACACAAAAATTGAAAGAGACATACATTTGAAACTGTCGAAATTTCAAATGATATTCGGAAATATACATAAAACATTAAAGAACAAAACAAGAAGAAATGCCAGATTGAAGATTTATAAAACATTGACAGTTCCTGCATTACTTTATGGTAACGAAACTTGGGTAATGGCCAAAAAATTAGAAAGTACAATAAAAAGCGTAGAAATGAACTTCCTTAAAAGAATAAAAGGCTGCACAAGATTGGAACGGATAAATAATTAAGATATACGAACAGAGTTAAACATATATGCACTGAATGATAAAATCAAGGAATATAGAGATAAATGGTTTAGACATGTATAAAGAATGAATGCAACAAGATTACCAAAGCAGCATTTAACTACAATCCAAGAGGTTCTAAGAATTTAGGAAGGTCAGTGAAAAGATGGACAGAACAACTGTGAGGCGTAACAGACAATTTGTCTACCCCGTGAAGTGAAGAAGAACTTTACAACATGTGACACGACTTTTTAAAGTACTTCATAAACTCCTGTCAAATTTTATTTTTAGGATTTAATTTTTCAAATTATTTCCCGCCGTTTACATGATTTTTACATGTTTTCTAACGATCATTTGAATATATTTTTTCACGATATTGAACTACATCAAGACGTGACAGCCATATTGATCTTAACGAATATTGTGTGTTCCAGTGCAGTCAACATAGAGTCTGCACTAATTAACTTACACCAAATAAAATCAGCGTGCATTCTTTCACAGGTTAGAGCAATTAAATTGCGTTAGGTTAGCTTATAGCTTGATTGACAACGCGAGTTAAAAGATCATGTATATGTTGGCTACATCCCGTGATTCTATAGTGTAAACCGTTTCGCGTCTGTTGTCGCATGCGCATGGTGTATGGTTGGAACTTGGAAAAAATATTCTTGTCACATGTTGCAAAGTATTTCCAATCAATTAATAGTGATATTCGTCTGAAGAAGTTAGTGTATTCAAATAGTTGTTACAAATGTAAAATAAAATAAATGTTTATAAAATCGTATAAAATGTTGATAGTTTTATTTAGTAAATAAACATAATATATTTTCATCAAGTAAACACAAATCAATTGATTACTTAATATATTTAAGATTTTATGGATACACGAAGCCTAAAACGAATTAGAAAGGAGACACTTTTAAAAGTTTATGAAACAATGACGGGTTCAACACTAGTATATGGATCGGAACACCTGGGCCTTAAGAGAAAAACAGGAACGAGGAATAGAAACTTCATAAATTAGGTTTTTGAAGGGTGTAGCCCTGCTATACAATACCAGATCTGCAACGAAATGTAGATATATGAACAGAACTAGATATATTCAATTTATTTGTTCAGATTTCACAATACAGAGACGAATGGTTGGACCACATCAATGTAATAGATAACCAGCAGAATTCCGAAATAGATTCTCAACTACAAACCACTAGGACGAAGAAATCTAGTAAGCCCTAGTAAAATATGGACAGACTTGTAGCCTTCTTGCTCATACGTTATACTACCGTTTTGTAGTTTCCAATTCATAAACACCAGTGATATCTACTTTCCTTTGCCCGGGCCCATCGGAGGTAAAGATTGATTCATCTTTCCTATGTTGTATGCTTAACATTTATTAACTATTACTATGAAATTATTAAACACAGTATAGTAATTTATATATTTCGTATCAAACTCCACATAGTACTTACAATCATGAAAGCTGGAAGGAAAAGAGGATCTAATTTGACTTAAGAAAGCTTTTGAATAGGAATTAATATGAAGCAGCATTATCATAACTAATTAAGCAGTAATTAAATATTCGTTTTACTCAAATTTGACTTTAATGTTTATAGTATAGGTCTGATTAATTAAACAGAAATGACTTGACCATTATATTAATTTAAAGAAAAATATGAATACGTAAATGATATCAACAATATAAATCAATTATCTTGATCATCAAATAAATTTACAAAACAAACTATTGAGACTAATAATAATTACTCAGTCATGCACCCAAACATACTTTTGTCCAGCCGAGGGTTAGGGTCCACACCCCGGATGCCCTACCCTGGTTTACAGGACCAAAACAAAAACAGCTCCACTCGAGTTAACCAAAGTGTTACAGACAATATCCAAGATAGTGATGACACTGTTCGTAACTTGTATCACGCATTTGAGTGTTCCGAGGAAGAGGGGAAGTTGTGCAACTATACACAGCGCAGCGGGAAGGGCTGGGGAGGTAAGTAGGAGAAAGCATAAAGAAGGAAGAACTTGGCACTGTTCAAGAATCTCATTGTAGGGAAAAGGTACACTAACATAGATGTTACGTACCGAAAATGCACTTTCGGTACAGACTAATAATTAATTGTAGCATGATATCGGAACAGCTCGTAATGTCTAATCCTTGATGCTGCTGCTGATGAAGTATTTATGTGAATATTTCTTATGGGTGAATTCTGTGGTAACTGACGCAACAATTTCAACAAAATAAAATAACACTTAAACTTTATGTTAGCTTTCAGACAGTAGGACACTACTTTTTCTGTACAAAATATTTGTTTATAGGTGAACAGATCTTTAAGAGAAAATATGGAGTTTCTATCTATAATAAAATTATACTTAAAAGTAACGATTTTTTTACCGGTATCTGACATAACAATGACATCATGTTTTACGGAATGAGAATAAAAAAAGTGTCTGTCAAATTTTGAATTTCGTTTCAACAAATAATTGTGAATTTAATGGGAATATGTATGAAAGTTTCAAAATATATATTTAGAGTGTTATATTCTAATTAGTTTTAGTCACTAATTGTACAAAATAAAGGTAATTGATACAACTAGCGCTTGGACATGGTGCAAAAATGTAATTAAAATAAATCACAATTACTTTTATGCATGAGTTTGTACACATTCTACAATATTTTGAAAATAGTTTTAATACTCGATATACCACTTAGAAAAGCAGGAAGAACATTTAATTTTCATGTGCTATGTCAAATGTTAAGAGGAATTTGCTTATTGAGAACTGAAAATATTAAAATCTGTGGAATTATTGTGAACAGATCACAATCATACATACGAACAAATTAAATTTCATCTTAAAGCAAGAAATTCGTTTTACCATTCAATTCAATGCTCATATCTTCTCAGCTTTTGTCTGAGGGTGGATCAAAAATATTAAAATTATAACAATCGTATATGTTGTATCAGTCGTCCTCAACAAAAACAAACTTCTTTTTGTAAAATATAGTCAAATATTAAAAATATAGGTCTCTCATAAGACAGTCTTCCATCATCAGCATCTACAATGATACTGTGAGGCAAAACTCTATTATAAACATTTTAACCTAATAGGAAATTTTGAAAGTATGGATCAGACGTTAACGCACATAATATTTTATAAAGTTTAATATAAAATATAATTTAATATATAAGTAATAAAAATAATAAATAAAAAATTCACAATTGTGATGAGTATTTTATTGTATGGTGCGGAAACATGAGCGGTGAAGCAAAAACACAGAAGTAAATTGTTAGTCACATAAATGGACTTTTTAAGAAGATCGGCAAGAATATAGAAATTAGACCAAACAAAAAATTATACAATAAGAGAAATTATGAATGTAGAAAAGAATATTGTAGAAAAGATTGGAAATCCAGCTAAGATTGTATTGGCATATAATGAGAAGGAGAGACACAGAAAAAGCAATGAAGTATTGAAATGGATATCTGCTGGAAAAGGGTAACGTGGTAGACCAAAGCCAACGTGGATAAAGGAAATTCCAGACAACATGAAGAAGAGAAATATGACAGAAGCAGACACGCAAGACCGGGAAGTGTGGAAGAAAAAAATGGTATATTTTGGTTGAGGATACCTGTGTGTAACAGAAACAACCCTGAAAAAAAATAAAAATACACAAATGAACTCGCATTATTCATCTTGTTTTTTATATAAGTTAGTCACCTACGTTTCCAATACATTTCTCCCAACGTAAAACCAGTTTCGATATACCCTGTTCATAGAAGTCCATTCGATTGGAGTACAGCCATCTGCAGACAGCTCATCATATTTCTGCATGTCCCAAAATGATGGCCAGCGTTTTTCATGCGTGTCGGCCGCGGTGGACTAGTGGTTATGCTCCTGGCCTCTGGTCCCGAGGATCGCGGTTTCAAAACCCGGCCGGGATCGATGGATTTTTTAGGATGGAAAAATCTAAGGAGCAAGTCCTCCGGGAGGGACTTTAAGCCGTGAGTCCCGAGTCTGAAGATTTTTAGGCTCGTAAAAAATCCTTAAGCCTGAATGAAAAGGCCTCTAAGCAAAATTTACCGAATTTTCCAGTTTAGTACTACCTTGGTTTCCTAGATGTCAGGATGAGGCAGAACGCTGACCACGGACCACTCAAAAAGACGAAAAAAAGTGTAACTAAATTAGTATGGTTCAAATTCTTCCCTGTAGGGAGAGAGCGCCTAAATCTCCGTAAAGGGAAAACATGGGCTTATTAATTTATATATAATAGTACACTCACGGCTCATTACCAATGACAATTGATTTCAGAAAGGTATGTCCTTCTTTAGCGTAACGTTTAAAGAGGTCCAAGTTTGTCATTATTCGCTGGCTGGCCGGCCGGAGCATGGCGAATTCCAAATGTTCTCCCGACTGCCCTTGAAGAATGCGCACCGCCTAGATACGTTGCTAGAGTTCATACAGCCTTTCCCAAACAGGCCACACGTGACCTTATGAATTTCCTCGGGTTGTATCCTTTAGTCCACAAATAACGCACTTTACTGAAATTCATACGTTGGCGAAAGTAATATGCGCTCCATCTGTGCAGTGTAGTGTACTCGTCTTTCGCTAGAGTTGGACACGAAAAGACAGTTTCTGTAGTGAATATATCAAATTATATTTGGGTAAAATTTCAACATCCTATCCGCAACATCAAAGCAGAAATATATATATATATATATATATATATATATATATATTGTGCGTTACTTCCCGATCCATCCTTGTATAAAGATTAAAATTTGTATAAGTACAATTTTGTCCTTGGTAGTGTATAGGAGGTGAACCGTGGTACCTTATTTTAAGGGAAAAGAACAAACTACGAGTACTGGAAAATAGGATCCTAAAAGAATATTCGGTCCAATGAGGGAGAGAAATTGAAGAAAATTCACAATAAGGTACTCCCGTAATTTATAAAAGTTAAAACATTAAAATTTGTACCTGAGATCTCAATCGTCCTCAACTAGGCAAAATTCCTTTAAAACACATTGTAGGCCTTTCGGAAGATCATTTTGCATCATCTGCCTCATTCCTTTAAAACACATTGTAGGCCTTTCGGAAGATCATTTTGCATCATCTGCCTCATTCCTTTAAAAACACATTGTAGGCCTTTCGGAAGATCATTTTGCATCATCTGCCTCATTCCTTTAAAAACACATTGTAGGCCTTTCGGAAGATCATTTTGCATCATCTGCCTCATTCCTTTAAAACACATTGTAGGCCTTTCGGAAGATCATTTTGCATCATCTGCCTCATTCCTTTAAAACACATTGTAGGCCTTTCGGAAGATCATTTTGCATCATCTGCCTCATTCCTTTAAAACACATTGTAGGCCTTTCGGAAGATCATTTTGCATCATCTGCCTCATTCCTTTAAAACACATTGTAGGCCTTTCGGAAGATCATTTTGCATCATCTGCCTCATTCCTTTAAAACACATTGTAGGCCTTTCGGAAGATCATTTTGCATCATCTGCCTCATTCCTTTAAAACACATTGTAGGCCTTTCGGAAGATCATTTTGCATCATCTGCTTCTTTTTTACATGGTTGAGAAAGATTGAGTTTTCAGCTACGAATTTTAATATTTTAACTTTTACATGGTGATCCCGATGGTGTTTCCTAATGAATTTCAAAAGCATTCATCCGTAATTTATACCGTAGCGAAAATACCGTCATAGGTTAAGTATTGAACATTATACTGAGATGGAAAAGCAGGATATTATTAATGTACAAAAAATGTGGTGGAGAGCGAGGTATACATATTAGATCAAAATTCAAATGGATAGATGAAATAGAAAAGCACTTGAAGGAAATTGGATAAAAAATTGAAAGACGCTAGACTAGAATAGAGAACGTTCAGGGTATTTGTTAGATAAGACCGGGATCCACTTTTTTTAAAAATATTTATATTGATGCTACCAATATGCGATATAGTAGTAGTAGTAATAGGACTTCATTAGACTAAAAGTGAGATATATACAATGTTATTTACAAATATGGGTCGCACGGGTAGTAAGCCGTACGCGGTATTGACAGTCCGTTACAATAATATGTGCGATATAATTACTTATTGTATATATATATTTTTTTTTTGCCAGGTTTGTATGATAATTTACATCCTCGTTATATACTAATTACAATTTAAGAACTAAATTTATAATTAATTAATAAATATTAAACAAAAATTATTAAAATTACTACACATTGTATGATAAATCTATACACCCTATGTGCGAATTAGACATGTAATGCATTAAAAGAGTCTTCTGATAAAACATAAGTTTGAATAGTTGGTTCAAGACCAGCCTGTTGGTCTTCTATTCAAGGATTGTGACTGCAGTTCGTTAGTGGCCTGGATTAATTCACGGATAGATCACAGGAATTTTTTTCCTTATAGTGGCCAATGATCTGGCATTTAGGTTAAGTATAAGGACTCTCTTGTTTTGCGCTAAGGGTACGAAATATATTTTCAGAGAACCTCTAAAGACAACCTGGTAGCATTGAATAAATAATATTGGATTTAAGTCCACCGCTGTGGTTACGAGGAAGCGTGCTGCCTTGTCACGCAGCGGGCCCGGGTTCGATCCCCGCTCGGGACAAGTTTCCTGGGTGAGTTATTTCAGTTTTTTTTTCTCACCTGTAAGACAAATGTCAGGATACTTTATGGCCCAAACAATCCTCAAACATCATCTGGCCATCATCATCATCAGTATCATATTCACCTCATTAGATTAAGTTTAGGTTTAAGCCCTCTCCTGGCGCATTATTACCCATGGCCATCACACATCATATCATTGGGGCAGCGTAACCCCGCCTTCGAGTCGCCCCAACCTCAGAAGTAGGTTACAATACGCCAATGCCAGGAGAGAATATCTGATATGTCGACTGATATACAGGTGACATTGAACAAAAAAAATATTGGATATAAGAAATTCACAAATTTAATTAAATGCTCTTAATGGAACACAGAGAAAGCTGCAGTTTAAGTTCTTTGTTCACAGAGGCACACACACAATTTATGGTAAACTGTCATCAATGCACTGTGCGAAACTTCTTTATAAAAATGGTGACTGGAGCGCCACGGTTGACAATCCCTGCAATTTTCCACATCGCTACACTCCAACACCTCCCCCTAGATGATGACGTAACGATACAAAAAGTATATAAAAATGGGATTTGGTAGAGAAGAAAGAAACATTTATTTTTTTCGCAAGCAAAACAAAAAAGTGTGCAGAAAAGTTTCGCTTAGTGACTGCGGTATTCCTTGGCGTTCGTTTATGCATATTTTATCCCATACAAAATTCGAACAAAGTTTTTATACATTTTCTTTTAAAACCATTTCTATTCATGATTTTTCTTTCTTTTTCTTTGGATTTTGTTTCTTTCTTCTTAACGATGATTATGCAGAAAAACAAGTTTTGGTTAAAATTTGTTTTAGTGTCCATATGGTTTCTACAGGATGATTCAGAATTCTTATTATATACTTGTGGGAGTTGTACAAGTAATATAGATACGAGTAAATATATGATGATTCCGTGTTCGTAATTTATAGTTTCGGAGTTAAAATAATTACAAGAATCAAACACAATCAGTAAAACCCAAATCACCAAACCAAAATATTCAAACAGTCAACTCGTTTCGATAACGAGATAGATAGTGATGAAGGATTTTTGTCCCATAAAGATTTCTGGTTGGGTTTAGATTTGGAACGGAATTAATTTAGGTAAATTGCGCTAGAGCTGGATGCTCTTCTCAGGGATCGGAAGTTGTTACATAAAAAACTGTTTGTTGAAGAAATTATTTAGATTTGTTCCAAGTCTTCAGTTCCAAGATGATCAAGTTAATTTTGGTGGCAATATTCTTCACCATATATTTAAAATAAATGCTTCTTATTCACAACGTTGATTATTTTCATTTCAAGTATAAAATGAAATTCTTCTCAAGTCCAGAATTGGAGAATCTGAAGAGCTAATTGTTGCTTCCATTCAGCACAAAAACGTTGATATAGAATGAATAATTTTAACATATTCTAATACTAAGTTCATTATTACGTCACATGAGATTATTATTAATTTATGTGAGTCATAATTCTATTAATATAAAGTGAAATTCAATTGATCATAAAAGAAAAATAAGTGATTTAAATTCCAATCACAATTTAGTTTACTCTTATTTGTGAGAGTATAAAGTTATGTAGTCTTTAACTTTTTAAAGTTTAATATGACATATTTAGAATTCTGACAACAATGAATTAAACCAGTTTTTAAAAGCATTAAAAATATTTATCATAAGTAATGCCACGAGTGATTTCCAAATTATCGATAAATTCACGACTCACGAAGTGAGGAGTGAATTTATCTAGAGAATTTGGAAATCAAGAGTGGCATTTGTTAGGACTATTTAACGAATAAAATTAAGCTGTTTACTCACAAATCATTATTTAACTATAGTTATTTTAAAATATTTATATATTTAATGTAAACGGCGATGTTTGAAAACAAATGAGAAACGATAGGTACGCTTCATCTGCTTATGTTTATCACTGCAACTAGATCATACTATTTATTGCCAAAGGAACGCAATATTGTGAAGGAGGAGCTTTCTTTAATATGGTAATTATAACACTGATAAATATTTCGTGAAACACGACTCTGATTGGTTGTAAAACAGAAATCATTGAAACGTGATTGGTCATTGACTCCCATTTGGGGCATGAGTTAAATAGTCTAGTAAAACTATTATTATTATTATTATATTATTATTATTATTATTATTATTATTATTATTATTATTATTATATTATTTTATTATTAAGAGATTTTTATTGACAATAACTAACAATGAATATTTAGATTTTTATTCAATGTTATATTAAGTATCAAAGGAATTTCAAAGTACAAAATTATTTATTAATTTTAACTTTTATACATAGGTAATATTAAAATCATGCATTAATAGTCTTTAATCGATAACTGATCTTTATAATGATAGCCTCGATAACGAAACGGGTTGACTGTTTTAACATTTTGGTTTGGTGATTTGGGTTTTATTGATTGTGCGTAATACAATTTTATTATCGTAAGTAATGCCACGAGTGATTCCAAATTATCTAGAAGATTTAGAAATCAAGAGTGGTTTTTGTTAGGACCATTTATCGAATGAAATTAAGCTGTTTACTCACAAATCATCATTTAAATATACTTATTTTAAAATATTTATATAGGCTATTTAATGTAAACGGCGATGTTTGAAAACACAGAGAAATGTTTGGTTATGTTCCATTGTTCATCACTGCAACTTGATCATATTATTTATTGCCAAATAGGATCCCAATATTATAAGAATGCACCCTAGTATAAAAAAAATAAATACATCAAACTGTATATTATAACCAACATTATGGATTATTAATTAATTATTTTCGGAAAGAAGTCAGTAAAATCAGTATATAATAACACAATTATTGAACACACAATTATCAAAAGTATCAAAAGTGTAGATCGAAGGAATCTGTTAATTATTTGCTATATTCAACATGTTTGTAGAAAGTCAGTCACTGCAAAATAATGCTCTGACCTGTTCAGAATATTAAAAAGGAGTTTCCTTTATTTTGGTAATCAAAATTCGATAATTGTTGAGGTGAATCACGACTGTGATTGGTTGTAAAACAAAATTCATTGAAACATGAATGGTCATTGACTGCTATTTGTGGCATGAGTTAAATAGTCGCCAAGAAGATTCCATTCATTAATACAAGAATCGAGTCTAATAAAATTCATTGTTAAAATCGTTGAGGTGGATAGTTATAAAATAAAATTAGTTAAAATGTACCTTCTTAGATCAGATCCGTCGTCCTCAACTTATAAAAATATATTCTTTTTGTCTGATGGCCTTTCAGAACATCCGTTCCATCTTCAGCAGGTCTTTCTTCGCTACATTATTTGATGTGGTGGTTGAAGGTGCTGGTCCTAATGTGGTGTTGTCGTGACCAGCTCCATCAACCACCACATAAAATAATGTAGCGAGAAAGACCTGCTGAAGATGGAACGGATGTTCTGAAAGGCCTTCAGACAAATATAATACATATTTTATAATTTGTGGACAATGGATCTGACTTAAGAAAGTACATTTTAACTTATTTTATTTTACGAGAATCAAGATTTAAAATAAAATTCTTCAAATTAGACAATCATATTGACAAAGTGGTGAGTCTGGTGTCATGTTTTTGTTCGGTGTACTATCTGATGTAGCACCTAACGAAATGCTAACTACTTGACTTCACTGCAGAAAATACAGGTGAAGTTCTTTAAAGATATGCTACTGAACATTCTTAAAAATTACATAAGGAGCCTTTTGCAGGTAACCTCATCGACCGAAATAAGGTGGAATGGTCATGATGGTCAAATGCTATCGAGGTGACCTTGGTGAAGCAGAAAATGTTATGATTAGATCTGTAATTTTACATAGGACATAACGAATTAGTCCCGCGCCATAGCCGAGTGGTTAAGGCAAGATGCCTTGGCGCAGAGCTAGGGGACTTGTGCTGGTTCGAGTCCCATGGAAGAAGAAATTTTCTCATGGAATTTCGCTAGTACGCTGACGATGTTGTACTTTTAGCAGAATCTGAAAATGAGCTCCAAATGTTAGCATATACATTTAAATTAATAGCCAATAGATATAATTGTAAAATATCAATAAATAAGTCAACAGTAATGACATTTATTGGTAAATATGGAATTAGATCAAAAATTGTACTGGATAACAAAATAATGGAACAAATATCACATTTCCAGTATGTAGGATATGATATAACTTATAGAGAAAATAAAGATATAGAAAATAAAGTAAATAAATTTCGGGCTATTTGTGGAACCATAAAAAGAACCTTAGGTCGGAAAACAAGGAATGATACGAAGCTTAAATTATATAAAACAATGGCTGTTCCTTTGTTGTTGTATGGATGTGAAAATTGGATAATGAAATCAAGGGATAAAAGCAGGATACAGACTGCGAAAATGCTATTTTTTACGTAATGTGAAAGGATGCACAAGAGCGGATAGAATAAGGAATGAAACTATACGAGAAGAATTAAATATATATAAAATTGAAGATAAAATCAGCGAAAATAATAAGAAATGGACAGAACACTTAATGAGAATGAACAACGAAAGAATACAAAAAAGAACCTTCCTGTATAATTCCAGAGGAACAAGAGATGTTGGCCGACCACGTACAAGATAGACTCCACTTTTAACTTCGCCGGAACAGGCTGCATAGCCTAAACCTTGTAGTAGAAGAAGAAGAAGAAGAATTTCGCTAGTATGAGATCGTTACCGACCCAGCATTGTGAAGAATTTGGGTAGCTACTATAAGTAGTTCCAGGTTGAGAAAACCAGCTTGACATGCTGACTATGTGTCACCCCTACTCGGGCTGGATAATCGTCTACCTCAGTGATTAACACAAGGACGTAAGGCCAGTAGCCCCTGGTAGGCTTAGTGTCTTCTAGGCCTGTCGCGCCGTGGAGTGGTCATAACGAATTACCAGCCATTTGACATTTCTCTATGTAGATGAGTTGAAGTTCTTGGAATGTGTATTTTTGAACATTTTAAACGTTGCATGAGGATCATTTTGCAGGTCAACCCGTAAAATCGCGGATGAGGTAATGTGGAATGATCATGATGATGAAGGGCTTGGTGGTGATCTTGATATAGTTGGAGATTTAATGAGTAGATATTTCTTCACTGGACCATTAAATAAGAAGTAACAGTGGTAGTGGTGGGTGGTAGCAGTATCACCAACAGCAGCAGTTGTAGTCATAGATCCTGTCATATATTTAGGAAGAAATATTGAATAGTAGGTACTCACAAATAGGAATGAGATGCACAAAGAAATTAAACACAGGCTCAATGCTATTATGCATTACAAGGACTCTTGACGTCCCAACTCCTTTCAAAAAGTTAAACTGAACATATATAAAACTGTTATTCTACCAGTTATATTATATGGATGTGAAACATGGATTCGTACTTTAAAGGAGGAAAGGCGATTTCGAGTATATGAGAATAAAGTTTTTAGGAAATGTTTTGGACCAAAGAGAGATGAAGAGGCAGGTGAATGGATACGACTACATAACACTGAACTACATGGTCTTTGTAGGAAGCCTGATATAATAAGAACAGTTAAGTCTCATAGACTGCGATGGGAAGGACATGTGGCACGAATGGGGGATGAAATACGTGCATGGAAGCTTCTTGTATGAAAACCAGAGGGAAAACACCCTGTTGGTAGACCAAGATAGAGTGGGAGAATAACATTAACTATGATTTGAAGGAAGTACATTATACAGAGAATGATTAGAAAACATTAGCTTAGGATAGGGATGTATGGAGAGCTTACTTCCGCGCGGCCATGAACCTACGGGTTCGATAGTGCCAGTGAGTTAGTTAGAGGTGGTCAATTTCCTGGTTTATTGGCAAAGATGAAGCAGGAAATTTGATGATTTGATATTGTAATCTCTGTAGCACTAAAATACCTGTGGGGACGGTGGCGGTGTCGGTGATAGCGATTTTAGTAGTGCAATAGTATCAGAGTCAAAATTTAAAATTTGACATGAAAGGCGCACGTATTTTACTCGCAAGGGAACTGTCAACCATTACATGCCGAAACCTACCTTGACATTTCTTCCATAGAAATTTTGTGTTTGTACAAAGACCGTTTCCAAAATAAAGTGTCTTTTTTAACTACATGGCAATAATATCCAGCGCCAAATATTTCATTTAAAAAATAAGGAAATAGTTAACACCTAAATTGGTAGATGGGATAACCCTCAATTTTTGCCGTCCGCCCTGCGTCCCGCCTCACTTTACTCCGCTCTTACTCAGGCATGGGAGTCCATCTGTTCCATAAAGAGGGTTGACATTGCTAGATTCTGGTTTCGTTCCGTGCCTTGCTGTTAAAAACGACAGATTTTTTTGGTACATCGCAACGCTTCTCTAGAAAAAATCAAAGGTAGATTTCGGAAAACAATATTTGACAGTTTCCATGTCAGAACTTCATATTTCATGTTTAATTTTATTTTTCACATTCCTTAAAACTATATGGCCTAGCTTTATTTTAAAAGGAAGACATACTTCGGATTTTTACTCTCAAAAGTTCGTCGACCCTTTCAGGATTTGATCCCGAAGTCTTTGGAGCATAAGAGTGCAGTTATCAACTAATTCACGGAACGAATCTCTCGGAAAGAATAGCCCTAATTTCAGGACATGGTTAATCAACAAAACTTTACTATTGAGAATCTGCTAACAGCCCCCAGAAACGTGAACCTGGAATTCGGAATCATCCTGTATATCAAGATGCTTGGAGCTTCAGATCTGCAGCCGGTTAGCAAACAGTTACCAACTGTCTGCGTTTAAACCTTTGGCAACTTGTGGTAACGTTACTGGAGTCTGTATGTTCTACCAAGTACATAGCTTCTGTCTAAATAGTGGTTAATAATCGAGGATAACGCGACACTGCCGTGGGTTCCGTCGGTTTTGATAAACGTCGTAGGAAACTGTAAATAAGTTTAACTCTAACCATCTGCTTCAATAGTGCATTCTTTTAATTCAAGTTTTAAAGTTTTACATGTTTGTAACAAAGGAAAAAAGTTGCCGTATTTTATAGACTATAAGACGCACTATTTTCTTTGAAAAATTGCCCCAAAATTCAAGTGTGTGTTATACTCGAAATTGATATAACAATGTATAGTGTTTGATTTAAATTTTCGCCAGTCTTAAAAATTGCCATATATTCGATGCTGCGGGAATTATCTCTATCTGGCAACATTGGATTCAACTGGCAGCAGCAGTGCACCGATGCGACGAACATGAGCTGCGGAGATTCACAAGCTTGCTAACACTGCCTCCCTTCCATCCCATCATCACAAACCCAGAACACTGTCCAGCCTATGATGCGTCATTGCTGTCTACAGTGCCAGTGAACTTGAACAAATGGATGATGGGTGAAACTCAACATGAATTCACGCAGAAGGGAGCTTTAAAGCGACATACAATCAAACAAGTGTGTCAATGGATAAAACAGTGATGGTCTAGAGCGAGAGAAGACATTTTTGTTAAATCTTACAAGACGTGCGGTGTAAGTAACGCTCTCGATGGCAGTGAAGACCATCTTATATATGAAGAGGATGACGATGAAGAAGAAGAAAGTTCAGATGACGATTATCAGGGATTTTAAAGATCAGAACGGTTTAATAAACCAAGAACTTTTTAGTCTGCTTTACAACCTAAAAATAAAAATGGTAAAACTGTTATTTAAAAGAATTGCTTAAAAATTAACATGCGTCGTATAGTCCGTAGCGTCTTATAGTCCGTAAAATAAGTAGATTTTTAGAATTTGTTGAAATAAATAAATCGAAGAAGAGCAATAGACTGTTAAATCCCCAACTGGATTACAATGCATTACCTATTTTAAATTTATATTAAGAGAATGGTTGTTACACTGTTTTTGTTTACATTGAGTTACGTAGTTACACTTGTTACGTACATGAGTGTAGGCTATATATAATAACAAAGTTCATTTGTATTCGTCTGAAGATGGTACAAAATACTGAAACAGCTGTAACGAATTTGTATTAAAATAAACATAAAAATCATATAAAATTTTAACGGTTTAATATTGTTTAATGACTAAACATAATGGATTTTCAACACGTAAACACCAAATCAATTGATTAATTAATAATCATTAAGTTTATTGAAAACTTTAATACACATTTTCAATAAAAGTTAACTTATCTAGGAATAGTTAAACATAAAAGTTTTAAAATACACACGGTGAAATAGAATCGTATCGACAAACTTGTTAGTAATTGTTCAGAGATATTATTTATAAGTGTTTTGTTATAAGGTCCCATTTGTACCCGGTGTCTTATTACAGACTAGTGTGTTTTTTTCATGTGTTACACATGTAGCATGATCTACAACTTCATCATATGAACAATTAAACATTAATTAACTAATCATCATATGAAGTAGGTACTGAAGGCCAACAATATAATGTGTGCACTTGAAACTCAATAACAAATCTTCTATAATTGGAGTATGAACCCTTTCTCGTTATTTAACCCCCCTTTTAATAATTTTATTGCAGCCAAATAGCCAGGATTAAAATAGAATACATTTTAAATTTACATATTTGCATATTCACACATTGTCTTTGTTCTTTTTGTGCATAGCTCAATTTGATAACGGTCACACGATTTTTCGCATAGCGTACATTTACAGTCTATATTTGCTTCATGAAATGTTGTGTTCTTGCATATCAGGTGGTGGAATCCATGGACTGCCAACCTAGTGATGACGTGTCTCATTTCGAAATTTTCTTTTGTCCACGCACGGTCCACCATTGCCCCGGTGCTGTAGAATTCTGGATGTATTTCTTCTCTTTTTCTGTTCAATGTTGCTAGCAGCTGCTCAGATGCGCTGGTGCTGGGTAAGAGTATGCTTGTTCTGAGGTCGTCGATGAGGAAAGTTTCCTTCGCCAGTAGGTATGCGAGTCTTGAATGTGTTACTTTTGACACTCCTAATACTGCCTTTATATATCTCGCTTTCACCCTTTCTAGAGAGGAAAGATTCTTCATTGTTAAATGTGTCCATATGATTTCTATGCCGTATGTCAGTATTGGTAGAATTTTTGCTCTAAATAACAGCATTGCCGTCTCTAAGGTGAGGGATCTAATGTTTCTTATTTCGTGCATTGCCATTATTGCCTTTTTCCCCCTTTTTGGATTCCTTATATAAAACAATGAGTATCCCTGAATATCCTATGAAAGTTTTTTTTTGGTAGAATTCAGAGTCATCCTGTATCTAATTATTTAAATTTTAGTGAAAATATGAATTTTATTGATGGAGTGCAGCACATGATATGTTTAAATTAAAAATAAACAGTGCATTTTAAGTTGTACAAAAACAAAACTGTATTTATTTATGAAGTTTGATTACGTTTCACATCATCTTCCTGCTGTCATTCTCCTACACGTCTCTAACTGACTGACTGACTGACTGACTGACTGACTGACTGACTGACTGACTGACTGACTGACTGACTGACTGACTGACTGACTGACTGACTGACTGACTGACACTATTTAACCCGTAGGTTCATTGGCGCTCGGACATAAACTCTCCATACATCCCTGTCCTGAGCCAATGCTTTCCAATCATTCCCTGTATAATTCGCTTCCCTCAAATCATAGTTAATGTTATTCTCCCACCTCATTCTTGGTCTACCAACTGAGCGTTTTCCCTCTGGTTTTCCTACAAGAAGCTTCCACGCACGTCTTTTATTCCCCATTCGTGCCACATGCCCTGCCCATCGCAGTCTACGTGACCCTCCACATGTCTCTATTATTCTTAATCTACATCATCCAATTTTTAATGCTGCTTAAAACACCATCACTCTATTATTTTTGGCCGTCCTCTTCTAGTTCTACCAGATGACACCCAATATATCATTTTCTTGCGATTCTGTTCTCTGTCATTTTTACATCACGATACCGGGTTGTTTTCTTTGGATATAATATATATTCGTGATCAACAACAGGGAATAGATCATTAGGGTCATTACAATTCTTCCGTCCTCAGAAAAATTTAGTCTATATTGAACTCTCCTTCCTTTTCGGTTATTATTAAAAAGAGCTCTCATTGGGAATCGATTTTCCTCCATCTCATCCAGGTGATCCGTATATTTGTTATGACTATTTAACTCATGCCCCAAATGGGAGTCAATAATCAATCACGTTTCAACGAATTTTGTTTTACAATCAATTACAGTCGTGTTTCAGCTCGCTCTTTATCGAATTATCTTTACCAGCTCCTGCTTTTGTGATAAAGAAAACTCCTCCTTTTTAATATTCTGAACAGCACATATCATTATTTGTATCCAACAAATACATTGAATATAGCAAATAATGAACAGATTCATGGATTTTACTGTTTTATTATAAAAATGAATTAATAATCTACAATGTTAATTGGAATATACAGTTTGATGTGTTTCATTATTTCTCCACTAGGGTGCATTCTTACAATATTGCGATCCTATTTGGCAAAAAATAATAAGATAAAGTCGCAGTGAATAATCAAATTAAACATAACGACACATTTCTGATTTGTTTTCAATATCACCGTTGACATTAAATTTATAAATATTTTAAAATGTCGTTAACTATATATAATGATTTTTGAGTAAACAGCTTAATTTTATTCGTTAAGTAGTCCTACCTTATGTCTCTCTTGATTTCCAAATCCTCTAGATAAATTCACTCGTGATATTACTTATGACTATTTAACTCACGTTGGTTTATTTCTTATTTTTATTTTATATATTTGAGTGCTAGATAAAATAAGGTAAGCTCTGTAGAAAATAAATGGATGAAATGAGATGAAGTTCCAATTACACTGGTTAATATGATTTTTGTCTCATGAGTACCAATAGTTGTACTTAATGCAGTTTTGTATCGTGTTTTCTAATATGAATTCGGAATTTCTCAATCGCCCACAGTTTTTCTATTTAAGTTTCAATTAATGGATTTAAATAATTATTTTTTAATAAACTTTCTTTCGTCCATTTGCCCATTGTAAAATAAAACGAGCAACACTTTCATCAGGATGTTTGCTATGGAAAAGATATATCAAGGCAAATGGAACCCTAATATGCTGGTCGATTATTGTAGGATCATCACGAGGGGTGCTCCACAGGCGAAATATAGCAGAAAACCGTTATTTCGTACTTTCTAGGTGAGTCCAAATGTTCGAATATTGTGTAGTACGAATGCAGAAAGTATTTAAGTGTTTGAAATTATAAATTCCTGTCTTTCGGAAACCTTGCGTGACGGAGAAAAACCGATATATTTGAATTCAGGAGAAAAAATACTATCAGAATCACGTATATTTCTTTGTGAGAAAAAATATTTTTCGTTGCTCAGTGTTATTAATGGTCTGTGATATGATGCCGGCTGGCTTAGACCTGTCGCATCATCACGGGACCAAATTAAATGAAATAGAACGAATTGGATGTTACGAATATTTAGAAGTAGTGGAAATAAATTTTTGGCAGGAATAAAACGGGAGAAATCTGTAGAAAAACCTATTCTGGCTCCAATTGATACACCACGAACCTCATATGGAGTGACGAAGACGCGAATTCAGGCACAGAGATGAAGAGCAAGTGTCTAAACAACTTGCACCAAGAAACCGCCCATATTATAACTAACACACTCGCTGGCAAGGCACTTTCGAACCCGTATGTTCTACTCTATTCTATCTAGATTTTGAATCCATTTTTTCTGTAAGTTTTGAATGCATCTACAAATTACGCACTTCTTAATACTTTAACCCTTAAATTGGCAAAACATTAATTTCTGGTATCAGTTATTTAAATGTTGCGGACCACACTGAAAACGAAATCTTGCATAACTGCCAAGTACATTGTTTAATTCCATATGCATTTTAGTTTTTTATCGTTAGATTTCTTCTGTTTTATTAAAACTGTTAGATTAAGTTTAAACAATTGAATTTAAGGGTTAAGCATACTTTCACTTCTTTTAATGAGCATCCTTTAAAACTGCTCTTAAAAGTTTCACTTTCTATGCATTTATTTTGCTTTCATCTTTTTATTCAGCACCCAGCATTCACTGCCATACAAAAATGATGACACAGTAATTGAGTGCCCTTTATTGTCCTATTTCTTGGTGTTCTTCTGATTCTTTCACACTACTTTGAAAACGCTAGATT